>CM060967.1:133383987-133983987 GCA_030765045.1 Tenodera sinensis
TTTTCTTAATATATCTATCTTTTTAAAATTTGTTGATTTTTTTACTGAGTTCTCTCGACCTCTCGCGACCCTCCTACAGAGGCTTCGCGACCCACAGGTTTAAAAACACTGGTTCACACCATTGAACACCAATGCAGTTTCTAAACACAACTGCACTTCGCCGCGAAGTTCAGATCTCAGAAAACTTGGAAATGTGAAAGCTACATATTAGTTTCATTGGACACGGTACATAACCAACATCTTATTCTTCAAAAATCCGATGTGTTACACTCACATGACTTTCTCTACTTGTACTACCTATTCCTACAAACTCTTATTCCTCTATTCTCTTTATGTTAGTCGAGATAAACATTTGCAGACATTATCTCATTGCTAATTTTCTTGTAAGTGCATGGAGGATATGGAAATACAGTAAGTATGGGGTGAATGTACTATGTAAGTATATAAAATGCTATCGCGTACTTAAAACTTTATTTACTGCCATTCATTCTACAACAACAGAACCGTGTTGTCATGATACAACTATCATTTTTTTTAATGTCTTGTATACATCCCACATCACTCCCCTTTGAGTGATAGTCAAATCTTTTACCTAAAGCTTTGAAATTTCGTTCTCTTTGCATGGCCAAGAGATAAAAAAGTGAATAACGACCTTCCATTTGAGAAAAGTTTAATTATTACAAAGACCGCCTCCGTAGCGCAGTTGGAAGCGCGCTTGCCTCTGGCGCGGAGGACCCGGGTTCGATCCCCGGTACCAGCATGGGGATTTTATCCCCTCTGGGAGGTCTGGCACGGGGTGCACTCAGCCTCGTTAGGTCCCTGGGGGACCAATTGAGGAGCTGCTTGATAGAGAAGTAGTGGCCCCAGGTCTAGAAGACCGCATAACCGGCCGGGAGAGCTCGGGGCGCTGACCACGTCCCACCCTCCAATACTGCACCTCACCAATGACGCCTGTAGTGGGCAGAGGTGGGGGACGCAGCGGCTGGGCGGTAGGCCTTGGCCCCTTGTGGGCTGTCGCGCCGGGGTTTTAGTAGTTAATTATTACAAAACACAAATAACAAGGAATACCTCCAAAATGGTGCACTCCACGAAAAGAATTAATTTGAACATAAGCTGTATATTTTAACGAAAATTACACTTTTTCCACAGTAAGATTTGCTGTATCTCTTACGGTCATCAAGAGTAAACAGCACTACATGGGCTATAACCAGAAAATTCAAAATATGTATTTAATTTGCCATAAAAATATCTTAAACATATGGTATCTTAATCACAATCGTTGGAGCCGTTTTTGAGGAAATAAAATGTTTGGAAAAATGTTTCATGTATAAAGTAGCTTAAGGTGGAGGAATTGCTTCAAAGATATTAGACTTCAATACGAACCCTAGTTTTTAACCGACTTTTCCTTTTTGAGTTATGCTATTCAGACAGCCAGACACACACACACACACACACACACACACACACACACACATACACACACACACGCACACACACACCATACACACACGCGGATCTTTTCCTAAAAATGCTTTTTTTTATTCAGGGGGTCTCAAAACATATTTCCGGTGAAATCTCGACATCTAAATTTTCGGTTGAATACTATTGTACATAGTAGAGAATGTAATAAAAAAGCTAATATCTCGGAAAATAATTGACCTAAACACTGCAGTAATTACACCATTACAAAAATAATCTCTAGAAGATTCCTTTCGTTGGCGACAGTACAAGAGCAAGTGCATTTTATGGCTGGCGGAATTGCAACCTGTACAAATGTGTTTTAGAATCTGATATAGACATCATACATACTTCTACAGGAAAAATCTGATGTGTTGCACTCACATGACTTTATCTACTCTTGTACTAACAATTCTTACAAACTCCCATTCCTATTTCTTCTTCCTGTTACTTGAGACAAACATTTGCAGAAATTATCTTATTGCTTAATTCCTTTTAGGTGCAAGGAGAATATAGGAATACAGTAGGCCTTGAGCGATAGTCAAATCTTTTAAAGCTTGGAAATTTCGTTCACTTTGCACGGCTAATATATAAAAAATTAATAAATATATTCCATTTTACGAAAGTTTTAAGTTTTCCAAAACCTCACACAAATAACAGAAATATCTCCGAAAGGTTCACTTCATAAAGATTTATTTGGACATAAATTGTGGGCTTTAGCAAGATCTACATTTTTTGTATAGTAAGATTTGAACTATCTCTTACGGTTTACCAGTTATGCAAAAGTCATCTAGAGTAAATAGGACTACATAGGCTATAGCCAGAAAATTCAAAATATGCATTCGTTTGTCATAAAAATGACTCAAACATATGCCATTTTAATCAAAATCGTGAAGGCCATTTTAGAGAAAATCAAAATTTCTATGTAAAGGGTAGTTTGGTGTAGAGGAATTTTCTTCAAAATCTTCGTGTTGCATCCTTAAAAGACATTAAACTTAAATACCAACTTTAGTTTTTAAACGATTTTTCGTTTTTGAGTTCTGCTGCTCAGACACACTGACATACAAAATTGCTTTTCCATATTTAATTGGACATTAAGCAAAACTGAATTCTCAATGTGAACAAATGAAAAGCTACATCTAAAATATATGGGCAGAGCCTTCTTATCCACTCCTTTGTTAATTAATTTTGCTGTCTCATATAGGCCTAATAATTTGTATATTTAATGTGAACATCCAGGTTCTACCTCGCGATGTACTGAAGAAATAAAAATAATTGAATCGCTTCTTAATGTTAACATGTCCAATTGCACATTTAATATTTCAATCAATAAATAACGTATACATTTGTATATTTTGCTAACTATTCATTAATATCTTATTACTTTCTCTACTACGTAAAGTAGAGGAAGTATTATTTTCTACCCAAAAATTCGATGTCGAGATTTCACCGGAAATATATGTTTTGAGGCCCCCTGAATTAAGAAAGCATGTTTTAGAAAAAGGTCCGTATGTGTCTGTATCTGTGTGTATGTCAATCTGTGGTCAGCATAACTTAAAAGCGAAAAGTGGGTTAAAAACCAAAGTTAGTATTTGAGTTTAATGTCTTTCAAGGATGTGACACGAAGATTTTGAAGAAAATTGCTCCACCCCAAACTACCCTCTATATGGAAAATTTTTCGAAAATTTTGATTTTCTTGAAAATGGCTCTAGCGATTTTCATTAAAGTAACACATGTTTGAGATATTTTTATGGCAAATGAAATATATATCTTGTATTTTCTGGCTATAGCCCATATAGTTCTATTTACTCTGGATGACTTCTGCATAACTTGTAAACGTGTGAGACAGATCAAATCTTACTATGCAAAAAATGTAGATCTTGCTATAACACACAATTTACGTCTGATAAATTTGTTTGCAGAGTGAACCATTTCGGAGATATTCCTTGTTATTTGTGTGAGTTTTGGATAACATAGTTCTGTCAAATAGAACATCGCTATTCATTTTTATATGTTAACCGTGCAGAGAGAACGGAATTTGAAAGCTTTAAAAGATTTTACTCTCGCCCAAAGCCTACTGTATTCTAATATTCCCCTTGCACCTACAAGGAGATAAACAATAGAGTAATTTCTGCCAATGTTTATGTCAACTAACACAAAATATGAGTAAGAGTTTGTAGGAATGGTTAGAACAAGAGTAGAGAAAGTCATATGAGTGAAACACGTCAGATTTTTTTAGGTTACTATGCTGTTGGGTATTTCGTCATTTCCTACTGGTACCGTGAGTATTGATACCCAGTTTTAGCCCTATTGCCATGGGAATTAATAAATGAATTGTAAATTTAGCTTACACTACCAAATATGTGTTAACAATGCACATAACTTACACATCAAGTATTGCAAAAAGCCATTTGTTATTCATTTACATGGTTTACGAGTTTCAGTAAGAGTAATGTCGTATTATTTACACAAAATGGACGCCCAAAACGATTAAATGATGCAAAATAAATTATCAGAAGAGAAGAAAGTGAAATGTTATCTCAGATACCATGACAGGCGTCTTCCTCTAATTACAATCAAGGAAATTGAAAATGAGGATGCCAGCACAGAAGACCTTGATAATTGTACCGTTTCTGATTATACGTCAATTGAATCTACCAATGGCAGCACAAATCGTTTAGAACGCGTACAACCGATTCAATAATCTCTACACCAAACGATGATACACATTTTTGACGGCGAATGATGTTAATAAGGACTACCATGAACGGATTGAGATAAAGTACAGATAATTTCAGCAATTCCAAGCGACTGGCTCCACAGATTTGTGACTACAGCGCTGTTTGAAAGAAAGCTCATGACTGATTGTAAAACGTGACCATTTTAATTATTCAAAGTTGTGTTTTTGTGCTCCTTGCAAACCTTTTTTGGAAGGTGTGGGGGAGAGCATCAATTATTGGAAGTATGTGGCTCAACGGGTGATAGAAGACAAGAATTCTCACGCAGATCGTGATTGTGTGTTAACGTTTAAAAGAAGGGGCAATAAACCCCCTGTCTAGAGCTGACAGGCGTCCCCTCTCTCAGAAGAGGAAGTGCAGTAATGGAAGTGCTACTCCAAAGAATAACAACTGTAGTGAAGAAATTGTCCTCTCATGGACTTCAAAGGGCACACAGCACAGCATGAAAATGCTGGTCCGTCTGTCACAGTAGGGATTCCGGCACGTCAGCCAATGGCTAATTGAGCCTCAGACCCCGTGAGAAAGGATGAGAGGAAAGTATCCTACAGGTGACCTGAACCCATCACAGGAGGAACTGCAACTCCCTAACAGTTGCAGGAAGTTTTTCAGCCGACGGAGTTCCAGTCACTACAGAGAGCCCGCCACCAGCTAGGTCCGGCTGATAAATCAGTCACTCAGGAAGGGCTGCCGGCAGACCACAGTGCCTCCCCTCACCCAAACACCTTATTTACAGAGCACAAGCTTCACTGGCGACCCCGCTGACTCTTACAACCTGGAAAGACCGGACAGAGAGAATGAAATGAAAGGAAAGTGAAACGGGGAATGTAAGGCAAATCCCAGGACTCGCCTTAGTGACCCAAGGTCGGCCACGGGAATCGAAACAGTTACTTCCCAAATGCAGGACACTGACGTTACTGCCTGAGCCATCCCACTCGGTATGGAAATGCTGGTAAAGGCAAGACTTCCTACAAGGAGCTCATTCAAACTATGGCAAAAACAATCATCAGTGAAATAGCAAGGGAAGTGAAGGAGTCCAAATATTATTCACCTATTGTGGATTCCATATGGCATAACACACAATGATCAACTAAGTTTTATTCTCAGGTACATATGTGAATCTAAAGAAACTTCTTAGTAACAACAACAACAACAATGATGATGATCTGTATTCGTATAACCTGCGCTCATCCGTGGTCTTGGCTGCGGCTGGAGGACGCAGCGGCCGGGCGATAACGGTAACCTCTGCATAGAGGAGACGTCCTAGGGATTATTATATGTCCTGGTGCCCTAAGTCTATGTCAGGACTATAAGTCCGCATATCTCCCTTTATTTGCATTCAATTTACAATAATCATTAACAAATTATTTTGTAGATGAATCGAAGTAAACAATCTACATAAAATAAGATAATTGCTTTAAATATAAATTATGATAAAATTAGTACATTTATACTAGGTGTGTTTGACCCCAGGATAACAAATAAGGTAATGACTAGCAGGTGTTTATTTCTCCATTCCCTTCTTCCAGTAGTAATCCAAAAATGTTTTCTTCTACTTCTCGGAGCCTCATTGGCAATTTCATCTCGTCCTTCTGAGGCTGTGGGATGTGGATATGTGGTTGGTGTTGTTAACAGTCTGACTGACCTTCGGATGGTGTGGGTTGGTTTGAAGGGGGTGTGTGCATGAGAATAATAGGACTGTAGAGCTTTTTTGTAGATTTCATTTGTGAGTACATTAAGATTATGCGTTAAGCCTGTCGCGTAAGATAGTTTGTATATGTATTCCTTGTAGCACTGTTTTCTCCGTTTGTCCCATCTTTTGATACTTTATGGACACAAAAGTAGCGTGTTTTGTTCTACTTTCTTAGTGTTAAAACACCCCAGAACACAGGGAAAGAGCTAGCTGATACTGTTTACTTTCCTCTCATCTCACGGGCTAGACATAAGTGACTGCCGGGGTCAATCATTTAACAATGCTGCCAATATGTCTGGCATACATTCTGACCTGCAAGCAAGAGGCCAATTCATTGGCATTTCTCATACCATGTGCAACCTACTGCGTTAATCTAATTCGATCAAGTGCTGCATCTTGCTACATATTGTCTGTATTTCATTTTTATTTGCTACAAAGCTTGTACAAATTTTCTTAACATCAACACACCATTGGAGTATTTACATCGAAAAACCTTTCTCTCAAAATATTTGCTCAAACAAAATGATCCGCTCGAGAGGGTGCATATAAAAGTTTAAACAGTGATTTTGAAGCTATTGCAAAGACTTCAAAATACTCAAGGAAGTTGAAGGCCAGAAATCAATAGTTAGGCAGTAAGCAAAAGGAATTTTGCAGAAACTGAGCTCTTCTGAAATGAGTTTTATGATTGGAGCAATTCCGGGAACAAGCAATGCTATTAGTAAAAAATCTGATATGTTGCACTCACATGCCTTTCTCTACTCTTGTACTAACCATTCTTTCAAATTCTTAATCCTTTATCTTCTTTGTGTTAGTTGAGAGAAACATTTATACAAATTATCTTATTGCTTATTTTCTTGTAGGTACAAGGGGAATATTAGGATACAGCAGGTTTTGAGCGATAGTGAAATCTTTTAAAGCTTCAAGATTCCGTTCTCTTTGCACGCTTAACATATAAAACAATGAACAACGATGTTCCATTTCACAAAAGTTTCAGTTTTCTGAAACTGACATAAATAAAAAGGACTGTCTCCGAAATGGTTCACAAAAAATTTATTCGGACATATAGTGTGTTTTAGCAAGATCCACATTTTTTTGTATATTAAGAATTTGTCTGTCTCTTACGGTTTACGAGTTATTCAAAAGCCATCCAGAGTAAACAGGACTACATAGGCTATAGCCAGAAAATTCAATATATGTATTTCATTTGTCATACAAATATCTTAAACATATAACATTTTAATCTAAATCGTTAGAGCCATTTTCAAGAAAATAAAAAATTTCGAAAAAGTTTGCATGTAAAGGGTAGTTTAGGGTGGGGCTATTTTCTTCAAATCTTCGTGTCGCATTCTTGAAAGACATTAAATTTAAATGCCAACTTTGGTTTTTAAGCGACTTTTTGTTTTTGAGTTATGCTGCGCGCACACACACACACACACATACACACACACACACGGAGCTTTTTCTAAAAATGCTTTTTTTTGGGATCGGGGGTCTCAAAACACACACACACACACACACACACACACACAGACACACACACACACACACACACACACACACACACACACACACACACACACACACACACATATATATATATATTTCTGTGAAATCTCGACATCGAATTTTTGGGTGGAATACAATACTTCCCCTACGGATCCCAAGGTCGCGGGTTCAAACCCGGCCCAGATCGATGGTTTTTAAGTGTGCTTAAAAACGACAGCTCCATGTCAGTAGATTTACTGGCATGTAGAAGAACTGCGGGATGAAATTCCGACACACTGGCGACGCTGATGTGATCCTGGCAATTGACAGCGTCGTTAAACAACAAAATTAATGAGTTAAGAAACATAGTTACTTATATCACTTCTACAACACCGTTAACCAGGCGTTAACTTATTAGTTTTATAATCATTATTTGCAGAAACACATAAGATAAAATCAACCCAAATTGGTTACAATTAATTCAGTAACTGTGTAACCAGAATTTATAGTAGTGTCATGTGTTGGTTTGCTTAGTTTCCTAATGAGATCGCAGGATTCTTTTTTTATTCTTTATTACACTTTTTATATGTACGTATATCCTCTAAAAATGTATAAAACTAGGATTAATGTCATTAATTACTCGGCATTACCCGCGGTTTCAACAAACTATATTATTACTATTATAAGTATAATTATTATTAAACATCACATTTGCCTTTACGTGGCAACCATCTTATTTACCTCGATGTTACGTTGTATGCAGAATGCTAGTTGCAACATTGCTCATGAAGTGATTAGGTATGGGGTGCAATATTCTTGGTGCCCAGGTAACTGCAGTAATTAAATACGGCTTTGCCTATAAGTACTTTTTACTTTCTCTACTGGTAAGTAGGGGAAGTATTGTATTCCACCCAAAAACTCGATGTCGAGATTTCACCCGAAATATATGTTTTGAGACGCCCTGAATTCAAAAAAAGCATGTTTAGAAGGTTCGTGTGTGTCTGTGCGTCAGTCTGTCAGTCAGTCAGTCAGTCAGTCAGTCAGTCAGTGGACAGGATAACTCGAAAACGAAAAGTCGGTTAAAAACCAAAGTTGGTATTTAAGTTTAATGTCTTTCAAGAATGCGACACGAAGATTTTGAAGAAAATACTTCCACCCTAAACTACCCTTTACATGGAAAAGTTTTCGAAAATTTTGTTTTTCTTGAAAATGGCTCTAACGATTTTTATTAAAATGTCATATATTTGAGATATTTTTATGACAAATGATATATGTGTATTGAATTTTCTGGCTATAGTCCCTGTAGTTGTATTTACTCTGGACGACTTTTGCATAACTGGTAAACCGTTAGAGATAGACCAAATCATACTATACAGAAAATGTAGATCTTGCTAAAATACACAATTTGTCTCAATAATTTTTTTAGGGTGAACCATTTCGGAGATATTCTTTGTTATGTGTGTGAGTTTCGGACAACTTAAAACTTTCGTGAAATGGAACATCGTTGTTCATTTTTTATATGTTAAGTGTGCAAAGAGAACAGAATTTCAAAGCTTTAAACGATTTGACTAACGCACAAAGCCTACTGTATTCCCATATTCCCCTTGCACCTACAAGGAAATAAGCAATAAGATAATTTGTACGAATGTTTATCTTGAAGAAGATATAGGAATAAGAGTTTGTTAGAATGGTTAGTACAAGAGTAAAGAAAGTCATGTGAGCGCAACACATCATCTTTTTTCAAATGGGAAGTCGTTATATCTCTTCTCCCCGCCCCCCTGGTCATGCAAATATGTACAGAAGAATTTGAAAGTCATATAATGACCAGCTTTTAAAACATTTGACTACCGTTTATGCCAACTGCATTCCTATATGGCCATTGTATCTACAAATATGTAATAAAACATTTCTACAAATGTTTAACTCGATTAACGTGGCGTAATTAAGAGATCACGATTTTGTAAGAATAGTTTTGTTGAAGAATGGACAGAGAAAGTAATATGAATATAACATATCAGAGTTTTAATTTTGGATAGCTTCCATCTGGACACTTTGAATCGACTCATTAGTAACAGCTTCGGTAATGTAGGTAATTGGACGCTGGTTTTCTGCTCCCAAGGTTGTGGTTACAGTAATAACAAAGCACTATGGAATTTTAAGTGTGTTTAAATGGTGCTTTCTAACGGCAGCAATTTACTAGCAGCTGAAAGAAATGCATAATAAAATTCAGGTATGTCGGCTACTTTAATTAAACCCTAGCTACTAAAGCAGTTTGCAATTAAATAACGTACAATAATCTGCAAATGAAAGTGTTAATGAATGTTGTTTATGTTTAAGAAACATACTCAAGGGAAGCAAAATGCACCACCGGAAATATTAACGATATTCGAAGCGTCATTTGGTATGAACATAGGTGCCAACTTTGTTTCCAGTCCTTTGGCTAGAGCAAGCTGCCTACTTCTTTGAGCTTTAGATTTAAATTCTTGGTAGAGCTGGCGCAACGAAAGCTTGCCAATTTGCAGGATGCGTAGAAAACTATTTTCCTAAACGCATCGTTAAGCTACCGTTACGCCTTTTGCAGGGCAACACTATCCCTGTTATGGGGTCTACTAACTAAAAACGTCTCGAGGTGTGCATATCGCAGTGAATGAGTTAGGGAGAATAGACAGTGGACTGGCAGGTACAATGCGGCCAGTGGAAATGACCTATCGAGCGAGGTAACCCGATTTTATCCGAGTAGTAACGAAGTTTCGTGCAGCTATCTTTGGCAAGCTTTCGTTGCATTACCTCTACTTTACTAAGTTTCTCTGCTTTAAAATACATTACATTTTTACTTGTGTTTATTCATTTAATAATTGAATCGAAACTTGTAGAAAGGTGGCATGTGGCCCTTTGTTATGGTTTGTTTTATTCTGGATTAACTTCTACAAAGATAAACATAGCTGTAGCATTTAGTGACTTGGTGTGTGGTATGCAATTTAATTTTCACATTCCTACCAAACACACTTAGATAAGATAGGTAGATATGTTTTTCACTTAAATTTATTTACCTTCCTCGTTCTTTACTACATTGCTGTGCAATTATCTATTAATTTTTTATTGTGCACTATCCCCTTTATTCCTTAGGTTATTATGATTTCCTACACACCCGGATATTCCCAATAACGGATGAAAACTCCCCTGATGTTCAAGCAAAAGGATGTGAAACATCGCTGGAACGCATGACTTCCTTGTCCTCTTCCAACAGTTTTCCAAGTCCTGGAAATTTTGCATAGCTCATAAGTATCTTATGGCTGTGGAACAATGATAAATTGGAATGGTCGAGTAACTTGTTAGATAAGTATAATCTGTGTTAGGTAATAACACTCGGTGAATTTTTATACCTTTATACCATCTCTTTGGCTCTGTAATTATTTAATAACATAAAAGTTTCATAGTTTTCACAGAATGCAGAAAAATCTGTACGTATAGAACGAAATAGAGGGGAAGCTGGTAGATACATAGTCTGTGCTGTGACCATCGAGAAAAATAATCTTCTCAGCTGTTAAAAAATATCGTCTTACTGGTTGCTAATATTAGCAATTTTATCTATTTGAATAATTATTTATATACCCTGCTAACAAAGCTACGTATAGTCCATTTTATCATTAGGCATCGCAAATAACGTGTTCACAGCAGCAAGGTGGAACCAGCTCCTATCACGTGATTTACTGCATTAAACAAGATATTCTAATGTCACTGATTGGCTAGAATTGGATATGAATCGAATTCCTACTGAATGGAAGTAGGATACCAGCTCAGGTTGCAACGTTCAAAATGTCAAATATTTAGCTTGTAGTTTTTCCGGTTTAATCATAAATCGACCATTAAGAAACCAAAACTATGATTTAGCGAACTGGTTTGTGCATCTGCATAATAGATTATACAGTGCAGGGGGACACCTCACACACTGTGACCTACATATATCTATTGTGGCTTCAGGGAAGGGATGAAGTGAAGGAACTGCGGGAGGCTGCGTTCCACAGTGATGCGCGGAAGTCCCTCACAGTTCCTGTCTTGAAGAGCCTGCTACTGCTGGAGCTGCCCAAAGAGGGTGATGAACGACCAGCCAACCAAGCAGCCCTCAGTGCCCACATCCGCACCACCTGTCCGGTACTGTCGTACAGACGAGAAGGAAACGAAATGAAAGGAAAATATTGGAAAGCAAATCATACAGACAAACTACGCTAGCATTCACCTACCGATCAGGAAAAACCACGAAAACCCCAAGGTCAGAGTGAATCTGGACGAGAATCGAAGCCCGTACCACCCCAATGCGAGCCTCATACCTCCAAGCCATTTTGCTTAGTGTGTATGTGTAATATAACGAAAGATTGGTAGAGCTAGCGGAACGAAAGCTTTACAATATGTAGAATGCGCAGAAGACTAGTTTTGTACCTCACCGTTGTGCCTATTGCAGGGCGACATTGTTCTTGTTACGCGCCCCAGTATCCAACAACGTCTCGAGGTGTGCATATTGCAGTGAATGAGTAGACTGGGAGTAGACAGAGGGAATATAAGGTATAATGCGGAGAGTGGAAGTGGCATGGGGTCTTCAATCGAGCGAGGTAACCCGATTTTATCCGAGTAGTAACGAAGTCTCGCGCAGCTCCCGTTGCCTTACCTTATATGTTCTTAAATATTTATGTCGGTATTTTGTAAACAAGAAACATCATCAGAAAAGAATCGCTAAAAGCTTTTTTCCGCAATATTTTAACAAACTCAATAATATTTTTAGAAAAAATAATTATCTAACATGCTAAGAGGCCTTCCAAGTGGGATCTAGTGCAATTTGCTATATGTCAAGTTTCATTTGAATAGATTGTTATTTCTGCATTAAATGGTTACTTACATAAGACATTACTTATGTATGTGTGTATATCGGTGTGTGACACACACACAACCACACACATACACGCATGCACACACACGCGCCTTTTTCTAAAAACTCAAAACTTTTGTTTCCGGTGAAATTTCGATAGGTATCAAATTTTTGGCGGAATGCTATAACTTCTCTAAATGGTAGAGAAAGTAAACATATTATTTGTTTGGCCATTTATTTATTGTTGTTGACTTCTGTTTTAACACTCGACTACTCCTTTGGTAACATCAGATCGATTAATAACAGTATACTGTTTTCCTTTCGCACCTATTAAATCTGATAATGTTCCTGCTCGCGGCACGGCATTTGGAAAACTGCGCTTTAGAAACATGTCAGCATGAAACTACGCGAGACAGAGAGAGAAAGAGACAGAGAGAGAGAGAGAGAGAGAGAGAGAGAGAGAGAGAGAGTAATGCTGTATATCACTTCGAATTCCAAGGAGATTTATGGCACATGCATGTAAGTCATATGGACCTTCACCGTAGTACGGACTGTTTCATCATTCTTAACTAGAGAAAATATTGCGCAGGTCAATAGCATTTTAAAGAGTCAGTGAGCCAATAACCTTTTTAGTTTTTACAAAGATCATCGCGTTTTTCACTCGGATCACTCTGCAGTTTATTCCAGTAATATTTAATGCCACTTTAACTTGAAGATCGTATCGATAGGCCCATCGGTGCAAATGGGTCTGTGAGTACCATACACGTGGTTTTAGTTATTTTAACACTTTCCAGTGCTACTGTGTTTTTCAAAACATGAAGACTCTACCCCACTCCTCTGCCAAAGGTGGCATTACTTTGGGGTATGGGTTTTACAAGGTTTGCGGTTTAAAAATATAAAACCGGTGTCCCACGGTCCAACCTTTTTTACCAAATTTTTTGTATTCAATGGAATTGCACACAAAAGATACAGTGTCTGTCACACTATGATTCATTTTGGTCCAATACAAATGACAGTTCACGTAGCAAGCGTGAGAAATAAACATGGCGGACGCAAATATTAATTTAACGATTGCTATATTAAGTATAGGTTTGGGATATATTTCCACGAGTCTGAGTAGGAAGAAAAGATATAGGTATTAGAAGTAAAAGACGTTAGTGGACATGGTCATGAGAACAGGACACGGTCCGAGGTGCATATATTGGGCGTACTGCAAAACGAATTGAGGTTAGAGAACCCGGAAAACTATCGCAATTTTCTACGAATTGGCGAAGATTTATTTCTCAATCTTTTACACCGTGTCGAAGGCAAAATTACACACCAGGACACAAATATGAGACAAACGTGAAAGAGATAACGAACAATTGTAATGGGTTTAATCTTAATATGAATAGACAGGAGATCTAAACTCATTTCATAATACAAAATTTAAACATACTGTCAACTGAATTTCTTATTATTTATAAAATATAGATATGTAATATAATCACCTCAGTAATATATGTTAATGGTCAACAAAACTTCCAGAAAAAAATTAAACGTTTTATTAAAATACCCATCACATTAAAAGCGCCACGAACCGTATATATATACAATAGCTGACTACATGTTGCATGCACAGTCCACCATTTTGTTACGTTACATTGTTGATTGGCTATTTTCAAGTTGTTGGGTGAAAATATTAGATGAACTCAATTGCATTGTATATAAACAGGTTGGATGCAAAAAATACGATAGAAATTGTATGGAGCAAAATTGTATCCAACTCTCGATGTCTCACGATGCACGTTTGTTGTACACAATGCTTTGGGTCAAAAAGTTGGACCGTGGGACATCGGCTTAAGGGAACCAAAGGACGGCTACATTGCCTCTCGTCCTGTTTATGAGGGTTGCCTTTTGTTTGCTAATGGTTATTACCAAGTGGCAGGGGAAGCGATCCTCCTTTGGAAGATTTTATGATTTCAAAAATTGTCTATATGCTCTTACTCTATGACAAGGTTTGGAGGAAGGACTTAACGCCTCGACCTATGAAATCTTTTGTGCTTAATCCTTTGATGAAGCATCCCAGGGAGGGAGGAGTGAGATGAGAGGATACTAAGGGAGACGGATCTGAGGAGAGACGATAGCTACAGATTGAAGCTTCTCGGTAGCGACTTGTGCAACAAGCTCCCTCCCCCTGCATGCTTCCACATCCCCTGGGATGCCCGGGAATCGGAGACCTCTCCGAACCTGAGGGCGAAGATTTACAGAGAGCAAATTCCCTTGCACACTGACAAGGAGAGTTTCTCAGCTGAAGTGAAATGAGAAGCGACATGAAATGGAAGGACAGGGAATTCGGGGAGTGTCATTATCCTTCCCAGTGTTCACCTAGAGACCCGGGAAAACCCCCGAAAAATCCAAGGGTTACGAAGGTTGGCCATGGAAATCGAACCCATGATGTCCACAGACGCTACCGCTTGTGCCATCCCACTTGGTGTGCAATATGCTTTAGTAAATTGCTGACAGAAGTTCTCACTTGAGTATTCACGTTCCTATTGAATTTGGTTAGGTAACTTGTTAAGAGTTGGCCTTAGTTTCCTTATTATTATACGTTTATTTTAATTTATTGTATTCTTTTGGTGGAAATTAGGGTATCTGTATTGGAATATCTTCTACTTACCTGACGACTGATGGGAATAACGAAAAATATACCCCCAGCCCATGAAGGGTCAAGGCTTGCCGCCCAGCCGCTGCGTTTCTCACCTCTGCCCACTACAGGTGTCATTTGTGGGGTGCAGTACTGGAGAGTGAGCAGTGCCCCGAGCCCTCCCGGCCAGTTATGCGGCCTTATAATGAAAAATAGACCGATAAAGCAAATTTGAACTCTCGACTTCCCGAATAAGAACCACACACATTTAAAGCCTGCATCAATCGATTAATTCGAACTGTTTTCCTCAATATACAGATTACAATGTACAGAATGGTTTTATATTCACACCTCTCAAGGATAATTAACATAATAAGTTCCTGAATAGGAGTCATGTAAAAATCTGTTGTGTCAAATTCATGTGACTTTCAAACCCATTTTTCAACAAACTATTCTTAAAAAGCCTGATGTGTTACACTCACATGACTTTCTCTACTCTTGTACTAACTATTTCTACAAACACTTATTCCTCTATCTTCTTCATATCAGTCGAGATAAATATTTGCAGATATTATTGCCAGTATTCTTGTAGGTGCAAGGGGAATAAGAGAGAAAATCCAGTAGTTGCATAGCTGTTCTATTTTAGGGTTGTGATAAAGACACGCCTGCTAATGGATCTGTAAAAGAAGACAATTTCAAATATGAAGGATAAAGGATAAAACATCGATAATATAAACATATTTGATAAAGGTAATAATGTAAGAATTGTTATAAAATTTGGAAATAGGACAGCTAATCACTTTAGAATTATTTATTTAATTTAGTATAGTATACAGATGATTGTGTAAATTTTACAAAGAATCACGAGTAATTTGTGTACCATTATCTTCTAAAACACTTAATTGCAATTCAAAACGTCCGAACAAATTAACAGTAAATGTAGTAATCACTCCACGAGCACCAAAAGGTAGACCAGTCATGTCCCAATTTGAAATGTTGTATTTGTCTCTTAAATAAGGAATGCAAGGCTCAAAATTTATTTTTTTCCCCTAATCAATTTCCTTAATTTGCTCTAGATTTTTCAAGTTGTCAACGTAAATATCGCATTTCTAAACCATTGCAATGTATGTTTCAATAAATCGTAATTAATTGTTCCTAGATATAAAAATCTAATTAATATTTCCACGAACTAGAATGTATCTTCTACACTTAAACGAACGTGAAATATGTATGTCAGCAAGTAATATGTATAATTACTAATTCCTTATAGCAGTACAGAGAAAATCAAATGCCTTTTCATGACCTACATTAGGCTTTATGCGATCGTCAAATTTTTTAAAGCTGGTCGCTATATGAATGCTTTGAAATTCCGTTCCCTTTGCACAGCTAAGATATAAAAAAGTGAATTACGACCTTCCATTTGAGAAAAGTATAACTATTGGAAAGCTCACACAAATAACAAGGAATATCCCCAAAATGGTCCAGTTCACAAAAATATTTCGACATAAATTGTGTATTCTAACAAGATCTACATACCTATTTTGTACATATAGTACGATTTGGTCTCTCTCTTACGGTTTACGAGTTATCTAAGAGACATCAAGAGTAAACAGGCCAACATAGGCTATATCCACAAAATTGAAAATATACATTTCATTTGTCATAAAATATTTTAAACATATAGTATTTTAATTAAAATCGTTAGAGCTATCTTCGAGAAAATAAAATTTTTTGAAAAATGTTCCATGTAAAGGATAGTTTAGGGTGGGGGAATTTTCTTCAAAATCTACGTGTTGTATCCTTAAAAGACAATAAACTTAAATACCAACTTTGGTTTTTAACCGATTTTTCGTTTTTGAGTTATGCTGTTCACATACATCCACACAGACACACACACACGAACCTTTTTCTAAAAATGCTTTCTTGGATTCAGGGGGCCTCAAAACATATTTCTGGTGAAATCTCGATATCGAATTTTTGGGTTGAATACGTACTACTTACTATACGTAGTAGAGAAAGTAAAAAGCTTATTCTTCTATCTACTTCACGTTAGTCGAGAAAAGCATTTGTAGGTACAATGGGAATAGGGGAACAAAGTTTGGCTAAAGTGATATTAAAATATTTTAAGATCTGGTCACTATATGATGGTTTTTGTATTCTGTTCTCTTTGAATTACCAGGAGGAAAGAATAGCGAATAACAATTTCCCATTTGAGAAAGTATGAGCATTGGGAAATTCAAACCAATAACAAGGAATATCTCGGAAATGGTTAAATCCACAAAAAGTGCATCTGGCGTAATGGTAAGATCTTGTCTATCTCCTACGGTTTACCAGTTATGCAAAGCTAATTCAGAATGAAAAGGACTTGGCAGGCTATCTCAGAAAATTCAAGATACATTTGCATTGTATGAAAATATTTAAAACATATAGGTAATTTAATAAAAATCGTTAGAAGCATTTTTGACAAAGTCAAAATTTTAGAAAATTTGAGTAGTATAGGATGTTTTTTTTTCTTTTTATGGTTTGAAAATATTCGTGTTGCACGTTTGGAAAACGCTGAACTCAAATACCAAGTTTGGTATTTAAGTGACTTTTCGTTTTTGAGTTATGCTGTTCAAATGCAGGCAGACGCGCGCGCACACACGCACACACACATACCTACTTTTTTTTTCTTTCTAAAAATACCCTTTTTATTCAGGGAATCCCGATACTGTAAGTACGGAGTAGAAAATACAATAACTTCCTATTTGAGAAAAGTATGCGTATTTTAAATGCAGACAACAATAAATATCTTGAAAACAGTTAACTCAAAAAGAAAGTTCACATAAATTAAATGCTTTAACGAGATGTACTGGCATATTTTGTGTGTGTGTGTGTGTGTGTGTGTGCGCGCGCGCGCGTGCGTGCGTGTGTGTGTGTGTGTGTGTGTGTGTGTGAGTGTGAGTGTGAGGAATGTGTCCTGAAAATTACATTATGTGTACCTCAGCATAATATATTAGTGTTCCAGGTAAGGGAGAGTTTAAATCAGGCATGGGCACGAGAGGAGAGGTAGCGATTGAACCTGCCTTAGCCACCCTAAATTCTCTTACCAAGCGACAAAGGTTGTTTGGATACAGCACGTGCAGTTAGTTCTGCCTCCGTGGTATTAATAATTTCTACGCTGTTATTAACTATTTTGTTTATATTAAACATATTTTGCACACAATAATTATTTCAGCCACCTACTGAAGTTAAGCAAATTACATAATCTTGAAGTTTAAAACCTTCCTTTATCTTATGCACGTAATATTCTTACGCTGCCTTATGGTTAACATATTAAACTGTTTTCCTTCACAATGAATAAAGCAGTAAAGTTCCATTGCTGTTTAGCCTTAAAACTATTTTAAAACTATTTGATCAAAATAATAAATTGTTTGGTTTTAAATTTAATGTTGTTTTCGAACATTGAAACACAAAATACATGTTTATATTAAATAAACCAATAAGAAACTAAACCACTAAATAGTGGAATCATGTCGTCCCTTTTATTTGTTTACAAATATTTGTATTCAAATAGTAGAAATTGTAAATAAATACCTGTAAGATCACCTAAGCTTGATTTATCCTTCTGATCAAAGTTGCGTTTAATATTGTAACGCTTTATATTTGCAACTAGAAAACCACATATCTGCCACTCTTCATGAAACAGCCATACTCGCCGCTGAATGAGGCGTTTCGGAACCTGAACAGCAGTGCAGGGGAGGGATGTGAGGTAAAAACGTGTTTCACAAGAGTGGCCCAGTTGAGCCGATTTTGCCCATGCTTGGTTAAGTGTTCAATTACCATCATAAAAATATTCCAGACAAGATTAGTGCAAACACAAATCATACTTCTTATATCGACAAATAACCCCAAGAAAATTTGGCAATAACTGATTTCTTCCATTTTCTAATGGTAGATGAGCCTCCGTTTAAAATGTGTGCGACAATGACTACTGTCGCCTAAATTCAGTTTCAATCAAGCCTCCGCAACCCCTCACGTTCCCACCGTATAGGCAGGCGCCCTTGATGGGGTTTTCTTTTCACACCTTCAGATAAGTTGTGAAATATACTGTTCAAACTTTGGACTATTATCCTCGGACACATTGATAATTTCGGTAATGTTATTGTACTTTAAACTTTACTTATAGATTGAAAGAGGACTTCTGACTTTGGCTCCGTTGGTGTGTATAAATAAATAAATGGGTATAGGCATGGATAATAATAACTTATAGTGCTTTCGAGTGGTTAGCACTCTAGATTTTCAGCTCAGAGGTCTCGAATTCGGCGCATGGAGGTTTTCTTTAACTCGAACCATTTCACATCCCTCACGGAGTCTGGAATTACGAATGTGGCAGTGAATTAAGTTCGTTTAGTAGTAAAATAAGAAAATATACAATTCAGTGAGCGATAGGTAACACCATCAATTGTTTTTGAAGTCAGAGCCCCCATATGACTATAGAAGTTAAAGGAGCTAAACAGAAAAAATATCTGTTATGTTATATTCACGGATTATCACACCACTATCAGCTATTAGGGATACATAAATATTCTATTCATAGCTTACTTTTATATCTACTTCATTTTAATATCTTTAATATCTTTGCAAAAATAGGTTGTATTACAAATTTCTTGCAGATTCAAAGGAAATAGCGACAATCAACTTTTACCAGTCAAACAAGACTATAAAACCTTCCTTTCGAATAAAGGACTTGACAGGCTATTCCCAGAAAATTCAAGACTTCAGTTGTGGTATGAATGTCTTAAATTTATGGTACTTTAACCTAAAAGCGTTAGTCATTTTTGTATTCCACCCAAAAATTCTATGTCGAGATTTCACCGAAAATATATGTTTTGAGGCCCCCTAGATCCAAAACAGAAGTATCTTCAGAAAGAGCCCGTGTGTGTGTGTGTGTGTGTGTGTGTGTGTGTGCGTGTGCGTGTGTGTGTGCGTGTGCGTGTGCGCGGGCGCGCGTGTGTGTGTGTGTCAGTCTGCTGCCTGTCTCTGTCAGACTTTGGGCAGTATAACTCAAAAACGAAAAGTGGGTTGAAAACCAAAGTTGGTATTTAAATTTAACATCTTTCAAGGGTGCGACATGAAGATTGTGAAGAAAATTCCTCCATCGTAAACTATCTTTACATGGAAAATGTTTAAAAAATTTTGATTTTTTTGAAAATGGATCTAACGATTTTGATTAAAATGCCATATGTGTGAAATATTTTTATGGCAAATGAAATGTATATCTTGAATTTTCTGGCTACAGCCTATGTAGTCCTATTTACTCCAGATGACTTTTGCATAACTTGTAAACCGTAAGCGATAGACCAAATCGTACGATACAAAAAAATGTAGATTTTGCTAAAACACGCAATTTATGTCCAAATAATTTTTTGTAGAGTGAAACCTTTCGGAGATATTCCTTGTTATTTGTGTGAGTTCTGGAAAACAAACTTTCGTCAAATAGAACATCGTGATTCATTTTTTTATATCTTAGCCATGCAAAGAGAACAGAATCTCAAAGCTGTAAAAGATTTTACTATCGCTCAAAGCCTACTGTATTCCCATATTCCTCTTGCACCTAAAAGGAAATAAACAATAAGAAAATTTCTGAAAATGTTTATCTCAACTAACACGAAGAAGATATAAGAATAAGAGTTTGTAAGAATGGTTAGTACAAGAGTAGAGAAAGTCATGTGAGTGCAACACATCAGATTTTTGTGTAAATGTTCCATGTAAAGGATAGTTTGGGCGATTTTCTTGAAAATCTTGGTGTCGCATTCTTGAAAGAATTGAACTTAATACCAAGTTTGATATGCATCAATCGTGTTGTTTTTGAGTTATGCTACTTTCTCTTTCACACACACACACACACACACACACACACACACACACACACACACACACACACACACACACACACACACACACACACACACACACACACACACACACACACACACACACACACACACACACACGCGCGCGCGCGCGCATCACGCATGTGTTTCTTTTTTCTAAAAATTGGATGCGTTGCACTCACATAACTTTCTCTACTCTTGTACAAACACTCGTTCCTCTATCTACTTCATATTAATCAAAGCACAAATTTGCAGAAATCATTTTATTGCTAATTTTCTTGTAGGTAGAAGGGGAATACGGGAATGCAGTAGGTTTTAAGCGATACTCACATGTTTTCCAGCTGGTCGCTTTATGATGGCTTTGAAATTTCATTCTCTTTCCATGACCAAGAGAGAAACAATGAATAGCGACTTCCCACTTGAGTAAAGTTTAAGTATTGGAAAATTCAGACAAATAACAACGAATATCTCGGAAATAGTTATCTCCACAGAAAGAAATATTTTACAAATTTTGCGCTTTTAGGAAATCTACATTAATTTCACATGTACTAAGATTTTGTCTATCTCTTACAGTATGCCATTTATGCAAAAGTCATTCGAAAGAAGAGGAGAAAGACTATTCCTAGAAAATTTAAGCTAGATGTATATTTCACTTGTGATAAAAACATCTTAGATATATGGTGATCTTATCAAAATCCTTAGAGCCATTTTTAAGAATCTCAAACTTTTCGAAAAAATTTTCTGTAAACTGTAGTTTGGGATGAGGGATTTTCTTGAAGATTTGGTATTCAGCCGACTTTTCGTTTTTGCATTATGTTGTTCTCGCGCGCGTGCAAAACACGCCCGCGCGCAAGACGTTATATAAAAATACTTTCTTGGATTCATGAGCTTCAAAACATGTATTTTCGATGAAATATCGATGTTCGTTTTTGGGTGAAATTCAATAGTTTACTTACTAGGTACGTGGTAAAGATTTTAATAAAATAAAACTGTCGCGAGAGACTTCAAGATATAGACAAAGGTATTATGGGCGTCGGCAGACTTTTTTTCAGGGGGGGAGGGGACGCAAGTTGGAAGTTCGCAATCAAACAATATTAATTCATTATTCTGTTGTCAAAATGTATAGTATTTGTTGCAGATAACCGTATTAATTTGTGCTAAATAAAAATTGTTCTTTATATCTAAATTAAAACAGTTGACATCTGAATTAATACTCAGTAATTGACTACACATTAAATTCATTAACTTCCATGGCTCCTCCGTAATCTGATTATTTAGATACTCCTTTTGATAACAAATAATTAATTCCTGGGGAGAAGGTTAGTACACAAATTAAATAGAACTAAAGGGAGTCATGTTTCCAGCTTTTATCAGCACCTAAATTCTAGAGGAATATATTGTTCTCTCTTTCTTAAATTATGTTCATATTAAAACCACATTCAGAGAGAATTACAATACCCGCGTGGAAATAAATCCCGTCTCGAATTACCACTTAAGACCAAATTTTTTAGAAAACTATAAAAAGAAAACTAAAAAATACAAGACAACCTTGGGGTTTTCTTTTTCACATCATTAATCAGCTGACGTCCGCGATCGCAGACATGTGCTGGGGGCGGGGCGGATAAGAGTGGGGGAATGAGCACGAGTTGTTGACGCATGCGCAGCTAGTGATTTAACTCGCAACAGGTTCTGCTAACACGCGCTAGCACTGCGATAGTCTGTCTTCATTCTTCTAGGAAAAATCCAGTGTCGTTCCTTTGCTTTCCTTCAGTGCCTGATGTCTGCCTCGAAAAGAAATAAAATAGTGCCAGGAAATTTATCGAAGTGAAAATGTTAGCCCTTTACGCCCGCCACCTGCGATTTTCTGTCTAAGTTCAACAGGTGATTGCCCTTGCAAAGGTGTAATGTAATTTGTCATCGCTTGTTTGTTTGTTTTTTGTTTAGAAGTAACTCAGCTTGGTAAACAAAGATCGCTAATGAATGCGTATTTTTTTCCGGACACATGGTGCCGGCAAACCATTCATGTTGTGTGGAGATTTTAAATTTAGTGTAAAGTCACGTGGTTTGACCTCCCCTCCCCTTTGTACCTCCCCGCCCCCCAGTGTCAGACTTTTACTACAACCTATACCTACTATAGTCAGACGCGTGTGTGTCGGTGTGTATGTGTATAAGATAAAGTGCACTCCGGCTCTTGACTTTTCGTCAGTGAAAGCACGTGTTCCTCCTATAGTGTTTCGGTGCATTTTACCGCCTAACCATGAGCAACCTGGAATGGGGATATACTGAAAATAACGGTGAGCATCTCATCTTTTCGAAACTTTTACTAACTCCACATTATAACAGCTCGCCCTGCTTTCTAAAATCGACCTATAAGCCCACAATCTAGAAGAGTGCACCGATTTGTACGTTAACAAGCTACATTCCTATTATCCCATTAGACCAGTTTTCCTCGGAAAACAATTTCATATCTGAAATATCTTCACTTTTATTTGCAGCGAAATATTCAAGTTTTAAGTGAATCGAAACTTTAACAAATTTACATTAAAATACAAAGCATTTGGAAATGTTCAAAATTAGGTATGTTGTTCATTTCGAACCTAAATATAAAGTGTTTAAGGAAATCCTTCACACTTTTAAAAGTAAATATTACGCAATTACCAAAATAGTTTCAAAATTGAAGGCGTAATAAATCTGATGGTATCGTCGGTAGAACAAATCTCATAAAACAGAACTAGTGGCTGCAACCAAATTAACGGAAAGGAATTTCTAAATGTCAATATGCAGAAAGCATAAATTATATTACAGTTGTGCTCTGACAATTTTCGATTTTTATGTTATTAGTTTTATAAATCCTTGAAAATGGGTATATTTTGTGTTTTATTTACCTTGTTTTAAGGAATCACATTAGTGAAAGTTCGTGAGTGAAAGCACGTGTTCCTTCAGTAGTGTTTCGGAGTATTTCACTGTCTAACTTGAACTTGGAATGGGTATATACTGAAAATAATGGTGAACATATTATGTTTTCGAAATTTTTACTAACTCCACATTATAACACTACTTTCCAGAATCGATCTAAGTCTTACAATCTGGAAGAATGCACTGATTTGCAAATTAACAAGTTGTATTCCGACTACCCCATTAGAGCTGTTTTCCTTCAAAAACAATTTTATTTCTGAAGTGTCTTCAATGTTATCTGCAGTGAAATATCACAAGTTTTAGGTGAATCGATACATTAAAAATTACATTAAAATACAAAGCGTTCAAAATTAGATATGTTGTAAACTATGAACCTAAATATAAAGTATTTAAGGAAAGTCTTCACACTTTTAAAATCTAATTATTACCCAATTTTCAAACTAGTATAAAACTTTAAGACATAATAAATCTAATGTTATATGGTTAGAACAAACTCGTAAAACACTACTAGTGACTCAAAGAAAAGTTTTCAGTAGCAAACTAATGGAGAGAAAATTCTAAATGTTAGTATGTACAAAGCGCAAATGGTGTTACAGTTGATGTGCTCTGTCGATTGTAAAATATTTTATAAATCCTTGAAATGGAGCTTTTGTTTTTTATTTGCCTTTAGCAATTTTAATCAAATCTAATATTGCAACCGCATTTTAAGAATTTAATATGGATCATTATTAAAATGTTTCACTTTGTTTTATAAATATAACACTATATATTTATCGATGCAAATCTAAGTTGTACCTATAGCCTCTATTTTGTAGTGCCCATTTGCGTTTACGCACTAAAGCCTAAGAAGTTCTTAGTAGGAAAAGAAAGCACTTATTACTGTGGTTTTCGTAAACAAAGGTAAACTGGGCCCTGAGGACAAATATATAATGGACGTATCATTAAACGAATTAATTTAAAATGGCATTTCAAAACTTGCACGATCAGAATAAATAATCCACATAAAATATGCTCATAAAAGTATACATACATGTCTGTCGCCGCAATGTTCACACATTTTACGAGGTAGGTACATAAATAAATAAATAAATCGGTTTCTCAAATCTTCGTCCTCCACTGCCTGTAAATGCAGTGCAATGCTCATGTAAACTATTAACGTTGATTATCCTGATTTAAATACGTAGGAATGGTGTAGAAGTGAAGTGAAACCTAAGAATGCAGGCCATTATATATATATTAATCAGCTTTATATTCATTTTCGGAAGATAATAACTTTGGGGCACCTGTGCCCCTTTCCCACCTAACGTCATTACTTCTCCAAATAGAGCATATTTCAATATGCTCCCCGAAAATATAATTGAAGTGAAAATTCAAGTATTTGGAAAATACACACATTCAGATTTATAGTTAATAACTTAAAATATACCAAACCAACAATTTGGAACCAATAATTACTAATAATTTCCTTACGATATATAATAAACGGTGAAGTATGAAATAAATCATGTATAATTATGGTAAGAATACCCAAAGTAAGAATACAATTTAAGTGTTTGTGTTGGTATTTTCTCTAATAAATCATTAAACAAGATGTTGGAAATAATTTTATAATTTAGATTATTAGTCTTGATTTCGCGCAGGCCATAGGTAGAAAATTCTATCTATGAATACCTATTTAACTAGTAGAATGTCGGCAAATAGTGCGGACGGCCTTGGTTCGCACCTGTGTTCAGTTTAGCTTATATTCAGAATAGTTTTTGTATTACACAGATTGAGGAGCGGTTGTGCTGGTGTAATGGTTAGAATTAGCACATTACGTACACTATTAAGTCAGTTGCAAATCTAAGATCATACACGACATGTTGAAAATACTCTCTTGACCCAAAGCAATTTAAAACTACGGAGGAGGTAAATATACCTAAATTGTTTTACTTATAGTTAACGATTCTGTTTTTTTTTTTCCTTCCTTAAAACATATCTTGTATACTACCCTCAATTATAAGCATCTTTTAAATAATACGCCCATATCTTTATTACCGGGGCTCTAATGACCTAGCTGTCGACGGGCCCTTAAACCGTAATCACTCCTCACTCACTCACTCACTCACTCACTCACTCACTCACTCACTCACTCACTCACTCACTCACTCACTCACTCACTCACTCACTCACTCTTTATTACCTTTTGAGAGAACTTTTATTTTACTTCAATTATGTTAGTTGCACACTACACAGAAATTGTAATTTTGAAGAAAATAAACATAGCATCACATCAGTTGAACACTAATGCAAAAAACTAGCACACGGAATTTTATCCACAATTCTGCTTATCTCAAGAAGTTCAAATCTTTTGAGATATATTTTGAAACAATTTATCGTCAGTGGTCGATTACCTAATTATGTCATCTTAAGCAATTTGAAGGTGTAGTAAAGGCCATATGCCAGTTTTTAAAGTCATTCTCTTTGCGTTTGTGCTGAAAATATTTAAAAGACTGGTTGTAAACTACATCACATGAAGCATTTTTAATGTACAAACGTTAAGAAAAATCGAAGCATTGGAAATTAATACAAGCCACTAAGTCGTGCGCTTTTGGACTTCTAAATGGTCACGTGGTGTAGTTTTAAAGGACACTGAGGCCAAACGCCATGGTATATAATTGAAGCTAAACATTCAAAGTATTTTTTGAAAATTTTGACCAAATTTCAACTTTGGGCACTCTTAAACTAGAAAATACATTTTTTTTAAAAAGTTTAATGCCTACATAGATCATTATCCTCTTCAGTCAAAAGAGCTCAGTGATTATTTTGGATTCAATTGTATATTAAAGACAGGGTGTTAGGGGTATAAGTACAGATATATTGGTAATAGATCCCTTAATATGTATCCAAAGTTGTTTTTCTCCTCGCCTAACAATTTTCCCACAAACCAATCACATAGTTCACTGTTTCTTTCTTTCTTTTTTGCATGGTCGTAACTGCGTCACGAAATGAACAACGCCTGTGAGGCAGACTATCCGTTTTGCTGCACACTTCAATGTGCGATCCATTGGCCTATATAATATGAGGTCATTGTCCTTACAAGCGGCTCCGACTCCATACAGTATTCTTTCCGCCTATTTTGCATCGTTTTGCGTCGTTTTGCATCATGTCACGCCCACTTGAAGATATCAACCAACCTGCAAATATACTACTTTTAACAACTAAAATTAAGTCCGCAAATGAGGCAAATATTGATTGTTGATTACACTGTCCTTGATTACCTGTACAATTGTCTCACTTATATAACTTGTATAGAGAAACTACGAAATATGTCCAAGTGGGAGGCAAACTTATACACGGAAAAACTATTTATAAAATAAAGAAACCAATTTTGACACTATTTCGTAAGAAGTAGGTTTTATTGTTCAACAGCTACATTAAAAATACACTAGATCATTCTGACGTACTTAATGGATAGTTTTGTTTTCAAAGAGATTTTCTGATACAATTTTGGATTATCACGAAAGTTTAAGTCTACAGCATAAAATTGAAATTTTTACAGTTTTAACTTAGCTTCCTGTAATAAAACATCGTTGAAGTTTGAAGTACAAGTAAACTTTACTAATAAAAGCCTAATTTTAGGACTGAGAAATAAGTATCGCGGTTTTCTATGTTCCTGAAATGTGGACATCAAAATATTCTCAAGTTCATCATTCAGATCAAAGTTTTAAAACTGTAAAATATTTACGTAATGAATATGGAATATTAGGTAATTATTTCTCCTACGCAAAATAAGTGCCGCATCGAGATTTGGAAGCATTTTAAATGGATAAAAGTGCACAGAATCATAGAGTGCAACTAAAATACATATATTAGTGCTAATATAATTATAACATCATTTCATGCTCTGAATAATGTTATTGCAGAGTATTTTAACGAAAAATACACAATTATTTTAAACTAAAATTAAACAGGGGTGAAATTTCGATATCAAACTTCTGGGTGGAATGCCCTTTTTTGGGGGGGGGGGGTTAACGCCCGCTTTTACTACTACGGCACAGCAGGGGGAATGCCGTAGATACTTTCTCTGAAAGTACTGAGGTACTGGAATTAAAAAGACGTCCTATTATTCCGAGAGGCTAAAAGCTTATGTTGAAATCTCAGTTTAGAATTTTTGGGTTGATTTGTCTCAAACTAGAACGATCCTGCTGTAAACAAATGCTATGGAAGAAAGAAACTAACGGAACATCGTTAGGCCACTGATTGGTGGAGGGAAATTCACGGGTGTTTATAGAGGGGGTTATTCTACAGTAAAAAAATAAAAGAAAACGTCCATGAATTACCCTCCACTAAAGGTGTTCTATTACAGCATCTATGTCTCCCTCTTTCTCCTCTCCCATATGCAGAGGCAAGAGTTTTTATTTTTAACGATAAATAAGAAAGTTGTTCAATTTTATTAAGAACAATTTCGTTTGTATGCATTTGTCATAGTTTAGAAGTGACATGGATTATGTTTTTCGCGAATTTTTCATACATTCGAAAACATTGCATTTTTAGCGATAAATGGGAAATATCTAGTTGTTTAAAATTTTGATTAGAAAAATGTCTTTTACCCATTGACTCACTGTCGCTGGCGTTTAACCCTCGCATAACTAAGGGGAGGGGGATACTTTAAGTCCACGTTCGGAAATTTTTAAAATTTGCTCTTTTAATTTTTTGATTAAAGGCATGCAGTTAATAGTTGCTGTCAATCACTGTTTCTACTACTGAATTGCGTATTTGTTTCAAATTTTTTCATTTTTGGTGTTTTTGAGAAACAGTGAAATCTCAAAGTGGTCATAAAGTACTGCAATATGACTCGTGTAAAGAAATAAAAAAGTAATAGTTAATGTTAAATATTACCTTTATAAACATGACAAGATACCTATAATACCCAATGTAAATTTGTTTTAAAAGTTGTTGAGATATTTTGTTACCAGTGGTGGTCACGTCCGTTGGTAGTATACGTTCTGTAATAAGGATTGGCATAATATCTCATGAGATTCATGTGAAAACGAAAAAAAGTAATAGTTAAACTGTGTTAAATATTAGCTTTATAAATATGACAAGATATAATACCCAATTTTAAAGTAAACTTGTTTTAAAATTTGCTGAAACATTTTGTTACTAGTGGTGGTCACAGAGTACCCCTCCCCCCCCCCCCCCCCCCACCCCCCACCTACCCACCGCACTTGGTAATTTAAGCTATGAAATAAGGCTTGCTAATGCAAGTATTAAGTTTTGGTTTGAATAACTATGAACATCTAATTCTTATGAATTTAATAACGCGGCTTCTTTTGAGATCAACTTGTAACAATACTACAAAATAAATATGATTGACAGAGACAAACAATGCTGCCCACAATGCAAACGGCGAGGCTGCAATAAAAGGTTATCTTACAAGATAACTTTGTGCCATTGTTGAACAGTTAGGCCGTTGATATAGTAACAGCACTCAAAGTAAAACGTCAATGTTACCACCATTTCCGTGAAAAGCCCCTTCAGTGTCTGTATCACATGCTGACAGCGAGAGATCTTTTTCTACACATAATTGGTTATAATAGACAAAGGACAACTATGAAAAATTAAAGTGTCACAACATGCATGTTGCAATTTGGTGCTGCTGATTGATGGGCAATGACCCTCATGTCTGATGCATTATAAATGTAGTGATTCATGTCATGACAATAATAAAATGTCTTAATTTGGAAAAATTTTGAACAATAATGCTACAATAACATTAATTACCTGTTAATTTTAATTTCATAACGTCTTTGTATATTAATTTTACCCGAAATTTTGTACAAAATGAATGCCAAGTTTTAGTATAATATTCAGCACAAAATACTACTAACTTAAATTATTAATGCGATTTTTTCAAATAATTATTACCGAGGAACTTTGCCTTTGCCCATATGTGTACAACAGGATCATTTTAGTTTGAGACAGATTATAGCTTTTAGAGCTATGTAGTAGAGAAATTAATACTCGTAAGCTCGATGGTGCCTTCGTAAACTCTTAACCCTTACTCCATGCACCAGTGGTTAAAATTCCTATCGTCACATGCTTTTCATATTTCATGGCTTTCAAAGTACATTTTAGGTATTTAAAATGATGACTGGTTAATTCTTTTCCTTTTTACGTGTGCAATTTTATCAACTGATAAATGATCTATGGCCTATTTTACATGGTTATGGTTTAAAACAAACCATAATAGGAAACTAAAATATTGAATAAATAATATAAAAGCACTTCAAATAACTCTCTATTATACAGATATTGTCGCTGCTCTGAGTATGGGAAGTATAACTTCTACTATTGCTTATATGAAAATTATCTGTGACAAATGATTAATTCCCAAAAATTCATAATTCTGAAGTTTACATACAAACGAAGTCACTGGGCATCCTGGTTTTATGGCAGTGGTACAGATACCCACAGCAGAGTCCACCAGGTACCTTGACCTAGCCTTAGACAGAAAGGTCATTTGGACCCTTCATACGAGTGTCTATAGAAACTGTGCCACAGGAACCATCAAGAAAGAAAGAAAGCAAGCAAGAAAGATACCTAGCATTGCAGACCTACGCTAGATACATATATCTGTATTACAAGCAGCTTGTTCACACACCATATGGCAGTACAGTCGCTGTCTCTAAGGACCTACCTTGCCAAATCGACCGAATCCTCCTCCTTCACCTGATTACCCTCTGGTAAGTATGGAGGACTTACGCCTCCTGTGCCTAGGGGCAGACGCCTTTTGGGGAGCAGACGAACCTACGGACCGGACTGAGTGAAGACCTGGAAGCGGATGGTCAGCCAAGCTCCAGCTATTAGTGAGGAAGGGGATGATTTGAAATGCAGGCGAAATCGATGATTGGAAAGGTAATGATGGAACAGTTGGTGGAATGAGTGGCGGGAAAACCGGAGAACCTGGAGAAAACCCACCCAGATGCCGCTTTGTCCACCACAAATACCACAAGCGGATCCTTGAAATCGAATCCGGGCCACCTTGGTGTAACTGTTCGGTCACAGCGCCATATCAACCGAATCCGGGAAATCCAAAACAAATATTGATTACCGGACCATCCTCGTAGGTTCACAACTCGTTCCACATGCCAATCTAGGACTCTCGGAGGTTCTCCCAATCCTCCACAGCAGCTACAAGTTGGTTGCACAGTTCCTGCATCCAACACCACAATCTGTTCCTTCGTCATATTTACACTCCTTCTGCTCTTCCCGCTGAAGACTCAAAAGATGTTGACCATGTTCTTGAATTAACCAAAATATATAGGTACACAAAATGAATTTAGTAGTATGCAACGTTTGGGACCATCTCTCAGTTTCTTATCATCCTAAGGGTCTCGCAAGGTTGAAGTGTAATTAATGACCAAGGACGTTGCAATGCGGGGTAGAGGCGTGAGAATAACGAAACAAGGGGAAGGGGTGGATACACCTGACCTCCTAGTTAAACCACCTTTTAATTTTCTTTAGCTTTATAACCAAATTCTTAATGTCTCATGCAAAAGATTGCAAATATTACTTGAAATAAGTAGTATTTATTCAATTAAAACGATTCTATGTTATAAGAAAAACTAACTTTGTTCTTAGAATCACAAAAATGTGTAAATGCAATGTAATATTACATTGAAAAGCATAAAAACTTTCAATTCTTCCATAAATTAGATAACGCAATTAAATAATTTCAATTAGCGAAAAAATCCATTTCTTTTAAACCTGCCATCACATTTATGAGAAGTATACTAATGGTATTTTCTGATACTTAAGTACAGTGATAATAAATTAAAGTACTTGACTGAAGTTGTTGGTATTACTTGCAGATAGATACATTTTTGTTATTATTAAATTGTTAGTGTTAAAATTTCTTTTCAGCATAGATTATTTTTTGTGAGACAATGAATAAAGCAATCATGAAATGCATATTTGAATCTTTAAATAATACGTCTGAGATTATGTATGCAAATTTACATACAAATGAGAGCAACATTAAAATGTAACAAATTTCATACAAAATGCAAAAACTGAGAACAAAATCTGATGTGTTGCACTCGCATGAATTTCTCTACTCTTGTACTACCCACTCTTACAAACTGCAATTCCTATATCTTCTTCGTGTTAGTTGAGATAAACATTTGCAGAAATAATCCTTTGCTTATTTTCTTGTAGGAGCAAGGGGAATATGAGAATACAGTAGGTTTTGAGCGATAGTCAAATTTTTTAAAGCTTTGTGATTCCGTTCTCTTTGCACGGTTAACATAAAAAATGAATAACGATGTTATATTTGACAGAAGTATAAGTTGTCCAAAAACTCACACAATAACAGGGCATATTTCCAAAATGGGTTCACTCTATTTAAAAAAAAAAGTCATAAATATTGCATCTAAAGAATAGTTTAGGGTGAAGCAATTTTCTTCAAAATCTTCGTATCAAATCCTTGAAAGACATTAAATTTAAATACCAACTTAGGTTTTTAACCAAATTTTCATTTTTGGATTATGCTGTCCACAGACTGACACACACACACATGGACCTTTTTCTAAAAATGCTTTTTTTTGATTCAGGGGGGCCTCAAAGCATATATTTCCGGTGAAATCTCGACATCGAATTGTTGGCAGGAATACAATGCCACTAGTGTCGTGAACGCAGTGTGATTAAAATGAAGCGCGCGCGGTGGCTTAAACATGTTCCTGGACATTTAAAAATGACGTGTCGGGAAAATGTTTGGCCTAATATTTACCTATTTGATCTAATTCGAAAACTGAGAATATCGTATTCACCTACAACTTTAATCCTAGGATTCCTAACATACACCGTTGTTTGGTCGAACAACAAAGGCAGAACGCTCCACATCCCTCTCTGCTAGGTACAGGCCGATTGAGAGCGTTGGTAAAATGCTCCATGAAGCAGTAGGGACGGCATATATGGAACCCAGGGTACGTACACCAAACTTGGGACTTTCGCTGCGTAGTATCCCATAAACACATTCCGTGTGATTTCGTATTAACAGTATATAATATAGTGCACAAATGAATGAAGAAATAAAAAAAGAAACTGTTTCCTTACATGGATGAAACTTGGAGATATAAAATGTTATAGACAACACTTTACAAAATTAGCTTCAGTATATCGTGGTTCATGGAACATTGCCTCAATTGTGTTATAATTTTAGCGTGTTATTAAATGTATAATTCTTAAGCAGTTGTCTAATTAACTATTATGAACTAGCTATAGAGATAAAACCGTTTATAACTGGCTTTTAAGCAATTTACAGACATCAGTACTTAAGTTTGGGAAATTACATCTCTTAAGAAGCACGGCGAATTTTAGTGACATACCATGTAGTAACTATTCATCCACTATTGTTACGAAAGTGTTCTCGATTAATTGTTCGTGTCGAGGCAATAAAAGCAAAACATTATATCCCCTTTCTTCAAGGTGTGTTTTACGTTTTCTAAAAGTATAGCGAACTTTAGTTTTCTGGAAATGAATAAATAGACTGAATTCCATTTCTGAACAATTATTTACAGGAGACACATCATTTGAAAAAATTCGGATATGTTGCACTCGCATGACTTTCTCTACTCTTGTACTAACCATTCTTACAAACTCTTATTCCTCTACTTTCTTTGTGTTAGTTGAGATAAACGTTTTTACAAATTATCTTATTATTTTCTTGTAGGTACAAGGGGAATATGAGAATACGGTAGGCTTTGAGGGATAGTCAAATATTTTAAACCCTTAAGATTCCGTTCTGTATCCACGACTAATATAAAAACTGAACAACGATGTTCCATTTGACGAAAGTTGTTTTCTGAAACTGACACAAATAAAAAGGAATATCTCCGAAATGGTTCACTCTACAAAAAAATTATTTAGACATAGATTGTGTGTTTTAGCGAGATCTACATTTTTTGTACATCAAGATTTGGTCTATCTCTTACGGTTTAGGAGTTATTCAAAACTCATCCAAAGTAAACAGGACTACATGGGCTATAGCCAGAAAATTCAAAATATACATTTCATTTGTCATAAAATATCTTAAACATGTCATTTTAATCAAAATCTTTAGCTATTTTTAAGAAAATCAAAATTTTCGAAAAATTTTCCATATAAAGGGTAGTTTAGGTGGGCATATTTTCTTCAAAATCCTCGTGTCGCATCCTTGAAAGACATTAAACTTAAATACCAACTTCGATTTTTAACAGACTTTTCGTTTTTGAGTTATGCTGTCCACAGACTAGCAGGCAGGCGGAGACAGGCAGACAGACAGACAGACAGACACATACACACACGGATCCTTTTTCTAAAAATGTTCTTTTTTTTTGATTCAGAGGCCTCAAAACATATTTCCGGTGGAATCTCGACATCGAAATTTTGGTAGTGGTTCAAATCCCGGCTATTGCATTGAATTTTTCAGTCCAGAGTCCACCTCAAATTTTTTGAAAGATATTTGACGACATTCTTAGAGAATGAAAGAAGTACACTACCGAAGAGATTTTATTAAATCGACAAAATATTTTAAATACTCTTTTATTCGGAGATGACCAGATAATTATCCAGGATAAACAGTTAATACATAAAATGTAGATCTCATTAAAGTATACAATTTATATCAAAGATTTGATTCAAATAACCATTTCCAAGATATTTGTTGTTATTGGTTTGAAATTTTCAGATACTTTTCCTTTTCTCAAACAGGAAGTCGTTATTTTTTATATCCTTGCCATGCAAAGAGAAGAGAATTTCAAAACAACACATAACGGCTATCTCTTAACATATTTAACTATCACTAAAGCCTATATATTCTCCTATTCCCATTGTACCTATAAGAAAATATGTACTAAAACCATTTCTGCAAACATTTATTTTGATTAACATGAATTGCTTAGAAGAATAAGGGTTTTAAGGAATAGTTAGTAGAAGAGTGAGTAAAGAAAGTCATGTGAGTGCACACATTTTTATTAGCTGTGGAATATTAAATGAATGTGGATTTAACGGATCCTCCGATCAGCAGCACTCCTTAGAGCAGTAATTGCGAGCTCATTGTTCTTGTTGACGTAGAGACCCTATGTGTCCTTTTGATGGTGGAAGGCCTCATGAAACCACATTGACCGGAATGACCTGGAAAATGTGGCAGTGTTTGGGGCTAAGCAGCACTAAAAGGTTTATGGTCACCATTAGCCACAGTTAAACGGACATGACGGTGCGCCTGCTGAGCCATAGGTTTGTATGGCTCACAGTTTCTGACAGTTATTAAGACTTCTGGCAAAAGGTTGTTGTGAAAATGCTGAAAACAGTGTCTTAATACAGTAATACATGGAATGTGGTTGTTACCATGTTTACAAATGCACACGAATACGTAAACACTTGACAGCTTAATTTTTCACACCTTGCAGAATTATTGGTTATTTCTTATTTGAATGCTATTAAATGCAATGTGACAAAACAACAAATTCCAGTCCGGTTACTTTTCTATCACTTTATTATCTTCTAAAATTTTACCACACATACACAAGTTTTCTTCTTGTCGTTAACAGTCCACACTCTTTTGGGCTATCATAACTCACAAGTTTTACTTCTCATAGCCTTGCTCAGTACCTTTAATGACTGTCTTCAATTCATCTGTCTCTCACACTAATTACGACGATGTGATCTGCCTCCCTCCCACCCTCTCGCCCTTGCTCTCTCGCTCCTTCCCTCTCTCCCTCCCTGTAAACCCCTCCCTGTCACCCCCTCCCTCCCTGCCACCCTCTCCCTCCCTTTTTCCCTCCGTCTTCCTCTCCCTTCCTCTCTCCTCCTTGTCACCCTTTCCGTCCCTGTCACCCTCTCCCTCCCTCTCTGTCTGCCCCTCCCTCTCTGTCTTCCCCTCCCTCTCTCTTAATTGTTCACTTTTTTTCCTTCTCTCACTCTCTCTGTCACCATCTCTCCATCTCTCTCCCCCTCTTTGTGCAATGTGCATGTCAGGTGTCATATTGGAAACCCGTAATGAAATTACTTTTTGTGGGGTGTTAATAGAAATAAAAACAATAGTAAAAGGTTTATCACTGTACAAACTTCTGTGGCTTGCTTATCTGCAGTGCGATAAGAGCTATGCAGTTTCTTGTGGTCAGCTTGTTACATTCTAGAAAAAATCTGATGCGTTGAACTCTCACGAATTTCCCAACTCCTCTACAAACCCTTCATACAAAGGTTATTCGTCTATGCTTGTTAATACTACAAATAAACCTGCGTTACTCATTCAGCATTTCGCTGTAGGTGTAACAAGAAATTAAGCTAAAGCGATAGTCAAATCCCTGTCGCTATATAATCGTTTTGAAATTCTCTCCTATTTGCGTGAAAACGAAACAGAAAGAAAGTGGAAAAAATAATACTGAAATTCAATTGAGAAAAGAATGAGATATTTGAAAATTCAAACACACAACAAAGAATATCTCATAGATGATAACGCTACAAAAAATTGTGTGTTTTAGCAAGATCTACATTTTTTGTATAGTAAGATTTAGTTTATTTCTAACGGTTTACTAGTTATGCAAAAGTCGTCCAGAGTTTAATATGACTACGGGCTATAACCAGAAAATTAAATATATACATTTCATTTGTTATAAAAATTTCTCAAAAATATAGTATTTTAATAAAAAATTTCGAGAAATTTTCCATGTAAAGAATAGTTTAGGGTGCGGAAATTTTCTTCAAAATGTTAGTGTCGCATCCTTGAAAGATATTTAACTTAAATACCAACTTTCGTTTTTAACCGACTTTTCGTTTTTGAATTATGCTGTCCACAGACTGGCACACACACACACACACACACACACACACACACACACACACACACACACACACACACACACACACACACACACACACACACACACACACACACACACACACACACACACACACACACACACACACACACACACACACACACACACACACACACACACACACACACCGACCTCCCGACCTTTCTCTAAAAATGCTTTTCTTTTGGATTCAGGGGGCCTCAAAACATATATTTCCGGTGAAATCTCGACATCAAATTTTTGGGTGGAATACACTACTCCCTCTACTTATAGGTAGAGAAAGTAAAAATGGATATAGTTTGCAAAAATATTTTTTAATCCCAAAATATAATGCATACTCTTAAGTTGAAATACATTTGCTCTATGCCATTTAGAATAGGTTTACATCATTCTTTTGAAGAAAAGAATTTTTTTTAATAAAGTTGTGTTCATATTTATGAATACACTACAAAATAAAACACAAAAAAAGTCAATACTGTTTTGTTCTGTAAAAAAAGATCGCTGTCTTATTTGACATAATGGGAACGCTGTTTTGACGGTGGTAACTAAAGTGTTGTCTATAGCCTACTGTTCTTAATAATTCATTAAAGAACAACGGTTTCTTTTCCAACATTAAACGGGTTTTCCAAATATTCCTGGAACTTCAAGCAGTTCTTTCTTTAGGCCTTCAATAGGAGTGCTCTAAGCAGGTTTCTTAGAAAACTATCTCAATGCGACATCTGGAAAGGCCGATCATTACTGTTGGAAATATTAACGAGAGAACAAAGAAAGAAAAAAGATTGAAAATATGGAACTCAAATCCAGTTAGAAAACGAAAAATATAAATTTTGCAGAATGATAATTCATATGAAGATTTTCGTAAAATATTAAATTTATACATATTATGGAATATAATTTTTTAACCCGCAAAATTAATTGAACTGCTTCTATTGGTATATATCCTTGTTTGTACAGTTTAGTGCAGGGTTTGCCAAACTACAACCTCGGAGCTGGTACTGTTCGTCCTGCATACAAACTTTCAAATACATTAATAAAAGAAATGGTGCATCTGTATTAGATTCATGTAATCATGAATTTCGAACGATTATAAAAATTAGATACTCAAATGTTGAATAGACAGTGCAACTGAAGGCATGAATACAATTAATTTGGTTGATTTTTACAACTGTTTGCTGACACGCGTTTCTTTGTTTGGCGAATTGTGCACACGAGAAGAAATATCAGCGTTCGCATCAAAGTGTGTCTACTAAGACATTTTCAAAAATTACATATGTCAAATGAAAATATATGACGAACATTTGGAGTTCGCTTTAATAATAGGCATCAGAAATAAAACAAATGTCAGCAATTATAACATAGAAGAGTGAGTTTTATTCTTCTCATTGAATATGAACTGCTTGTCATAAAAATACTTCATGTAATACAGGATATAAGCACAGATATTTTATTAGTAATTGAAGAAAGTGTAATGAAAAATATTACGGCAATATTTGCTTCACTTGCGAACTTATAATTTCACGTATTAAGAGTAGTACGTTTTCAGGTTGATTAACACCTCTAAGTGGGCATGACGCAGAGTGGTTCAGTGTCGTGATAACGAATGGTGTACTAGAGCCTAGTTCCAACGCTTTCTACAGAGCCCATGATCTCATAGTACCTAAGCAGAAGGTCACACATTGAGGTGTGAACCAAAATGGATAGCCTACATGACAGGTGTTGTTCATTTCGCGACGCAATTACGACCAAGTAAAAAACATCAGGTTGTAAACTTTGTTATTGGTTTGTGGAAAAACGCTTAGATGAAGAGGGGAAAAAAAAAACAATTAACATGCTTAAGTGGAGACATTAAGATACCAATTATCAAAATATCTTATGTACGTATGCCCCTATGCTGCTGATAAAGATAAGCTCTCCTGAATAGATACGTTGACGAAAGTCTGGTCATTTGTTACGTATTTAAATACATCGTTTATTGATCTAAGTGAAGATTTTAGCTCAATGAAGCACTGTATTTAAAACCTAATCTTATGCTTACCTGGGAGTTTCTTTTCTATCTTAAACTTACCTGACTTATGTGATTCATTCTCTGAATTGGCCCACATTATCAAAAGTTCGGTAACTCTTGATTTAGTGTATGAAATTTTATATCTTGCCCATTCTCTAATGAAATTATAACGATAGTGTAAAAAAAACATTTAAGAACTTGTGTGGGTCTGTTTTGTTACTCTAAGAAAATCCTCGCGAAAAGGTAATCTTTTAAATAGACCTGATTGCTTTGGAGGTCCTAGGTTCAAATATGTCCGGGACCATCCTTCCTGACATATGTTATCTTCGTAACTGCCAAATGCTGTGGAACATTACTTTCCCAATTATCTACATTTCAGTTCATTTACCATTAAGTACTGTGGTATTATCCTGTACATAAGGTACCAGAGCACTTTCAGTAGCAAGAATCGACATGAAACAGTGGATACTAAACAAACACTCTGGGAACTATGTTAATGAACTCGACAGAAATGCGAGTTGGGATTCCTCTCTCGACAACCACTGCACGTATGGACCTCGATGAATTTGTGCTGCAGTGCGGACGTTCCCCTTGAACCAGTAGCAGCTGGATTGCTCGCAGGGTCTAAAAGAAACGAACGCATCCTACTCAGGTCTAATTGAAAGGGGCAAAGAGTGCAGTCAGTCAAGTAGGCCGCCCAGTAATTTGTGAGTCACAGAGCAAGCACCACTGCAACACGTGTTTGTTCATGGCGTGCCCTTGACATTACAGACCTGAAACATGTGAAAAATGTATTCTCAATACTAAGGTAATTGTCATTGAATTACATAATATACTGAATGAAATTAAAGTAAGGGAAAGAGCACGTGTTTATAATTCTTATTTCCTCTTTTGGCGAAATAATATGTTGAATGTATCTTTTATACCAAACTTACTGCATTCCTTCCAAAGCGTCCTTCATGAAAGTATTACAACAAAAAAGTATATATAAGAGAATTGTTCTCTTTGTTCGGTCATTTTCGAAAAAAAAAAATCATTTTGTTCCAAATCAGATGTTTAATTCAACGAGAATGCACAAGTTTATTACTTGTAAAATGAGAGCATAAATTTATTTCACATAGTTTCGGTAGTACACTGGGGGTTTATATATTTAATAATTTAAAGGATAATCGAACACTTTTTGCAGATGTAAAGTGGCTGTAGAGCTCGGCAACATCACAGACAGGTCGAGGTAAGTCAGGGAATTGGAACCGGCTTCCTGACATAAACATAACATAGCGCACCGCTTCACTACTTTACCTGAGGAGCTGTTTTCTACACGTCGCTTAATCCTTACACAGTAATAGGCGATGTACTGTATTTATCTCAGGAGTTTAGCTATGACCTTGTGGTTGACACAAGCGAATCTGAGATATTGTGCTGTTGTTTTTTCTTCACGCACTGACGTTTTAACCATGTTTTAAAAGTAACTTATCTTTTCTTTCACGGTACAATAAATATTACGCGAGACCCTCACTATTACATTATTACCGCATAAAAAAGCGATTATGATCATACTTTCAGTAATATAACTAATGAACTATGTTTATTGGAGACTCGAGAACCACGCGACATAATATTGCAGCAACACTGTCTCTGCTTACAGTTCAACTGCCTTTTAGACAATAATTTTAAATTGCTGGTGTTACCCTATTTACATCGTACCAAGAAACTCCCCACTCCACAGCGCGATTGTGCGTTCAAGGACCTAGACATTCTCCTGAGTTAATAACAGTAAACTAATGTATTGATAAAAAACAATCAACTGGCATGCTATCGCCTACACTAGAACAATGCAAAATGTAAGGAATGTCTTCGGCGTCATTGGGAGCCTAATGATGTATAGTAGCTTCTTGTGTTTACATATCAGAAATGTTTTGATCACATTACAGAAGTACCAATTACAAAACCGATTTAAGTTTGATGTTGAACGAGCTGCTGAAAATGTTTATAAACTGTGAGAGTAAGTTAACAAAATGTGTCAGATGCAATTATTAGAAAGTAGCAGACACGAAACGTTTCTTTACGTTCATGAGACAGCCACGGTGACAGCAAAAGTGAAACCTCTTTATTTGGTGTCCTCCAACTTGTTTTGAAAATGAACGTGACACCTCTGCTACCGAGGGTCAACAGATCCTGCAACATTGCCAGTATGTTTGTTTTATGTTCTCGAAAAACCTAAAATATCTCCGCAGGAAATGTACATAGAAAAAAAAAAAAAAAAAAGAAAGAAAATACAAAGAGACGTGTAACTGGTTTAAATTAATGTAATAACTTCCCTTGCAGCCAAAAGTTTCATTTTGTTTTCTTTTGTTATTTAAACACAAAGAAGGGATAAAATCATTTGGCTGAAAGGAGATCTTGTAGCTCCTGAAACCAAAATCACTCCTCTGCTGGTAGCGTTGCAACCAGAAAGCGTCAGCATTTGTTTCTTTATAGTAAAATTCAGTGGTGAATGCCATGCGCAAACTTTCTATCAGTTTATACTAACCGGGTTCTGCAATGCTTTTATTTAACCCATCCTGGTAAGCTCGTGAGCCTAAGTGTGTTGTTAGGCTTGAGCACTGTGTTTGCTATGGTTGTATTTTTTATGTATAGGTATGTCAGTTTGACGATTCAATTTCTGACCATTAAAATAAAACCTCGTATGTCGTATTCATATGAATTTCCCCACTGTTCTGAAACTGTTATTACAAAAACTTGTCTGCTTCTTGTTAATTCAGAAATGTTCATTACTATATTTTTACACATACTTTGTAGGTGGAAGAAGGACGCAGAACACTAAGTCGAAATCAGTTTGATATGAGTTTCCATGTTTCTTACACAACCGGGAAAAAATGAATAGCGACTTACCACTTGGAAAATAATAAGCATTTGAAATTTCAAATCAATTATAAGAAATATCTTGAAAAGATTAACTCCACGGAAGTTATACTTGACAAAAATTGTGCACTTTAACGCGAACTACATTTTCGATTTAGTAAGATTTTGTCTATCTCTTACGGTTTGCCAAAGTCATTCATAACAAAGAGGACTTCATAGTCTATTCCCAAGCAACACATTTTACTTCCATAAAGTATCTTAAACATACGATATTTTAGTTAAAATCATTAGCCATTTTTGAGAAAATGGAAAAATAACGATCGTTTTCCTAAGCAAACGGTAGTTTGGAGTGGGGAGGGGGGGGGGTTCCTTGAAAAATCTGTGTATCGCATCTTTATAAAATACGAACTTACATACTATAATAAACGTTACAGCGTCTCTTGTATACAGAAGATGGTCTTATCATCCGGCCGTGCGAAGGCCGTGATGGAGTTGGGAGATCAGCGCCCCCTAGCCATAAGGTGATTACTTGACCTTTTAGGGACGCTACCTTTCAATCAGAATAGCTACTCATTTAGCATTACGAGGCTGAGTTCACCCCGGACCAAAACCCCCACGCCGGTTCCGGGGATTGAACTCGTGTCCACAACGCGAGAGGCAGGCGCGTTACCACTGCGCTAAGGGAGTTTAGCATTTTTCGGACCTTTCGTTTTTGAGTTATGCTATTCACATGCCCATAACTCAATGGTAACCTGGCGGGGCACCCCAGGAAGGATGGATGAGGCGAATGGAACCTACGGGTGGCCGGAGCGTTGCCACAACAGAGCAGGTGGCAGGGTCCCTCCCGTCTTACTTGTACCATCCAATGGGGGACCCGGAAACCAGTGACTCGCCTTCAGATTCGGGGGACGAGATTTTCAGGGCGCATTTGTTTCCCCTGCCGTGCTGCTGCCGCGACCCTTGCCGACGCTTTCAACCCTGAAAGAAATCTAATGGAATGAGGGTTGAAATTAAATTATTGATATAACAAAATGGTGAGACAGAAAATTCGGATGTTATGGAAATCCTTTCCAGCATTCATCTGGCGACCCGGGAAACCTCAGGAAAAACCCATGGGTCAGGAAGGTCAGAGGAAGGTCGGCCACGGAGATCGAACCCGCGATCTCCCGAATGCAGATTACAGACGTTACCGCCTGAGGCCTCCGAGAGGTTTGACACGCACACATAATCACACCCTCACACTCAGACCTTTTCCTGAGAATGCTTTTATGGATTCAGGGAACATCAAAACGTGTGTTTATGGTGAAATCTCAGTGGAAAATATTTGGTTGGAGTGCAACACTTCTGCCACTTTTTTGTACTAAAGGAAGTGAAACATTGTTCCCAAATCTGACTTAGGTGACATTTGCATATTTATATACAAATATTACACCAAAGAATGTTCCTCATTCATCACTGAGCATTTATTTTTGGGTGTGGGCTACAACAAGGAGGTAGCGCTAGATTTTAGAATACTCAGCTGTTGCCTGTACATCCGCATCATGCCTTCCATGATCTGCTCAAGGATTGTTAAAAAGAGAAAGTTGGTAATGCTGCATATGATTTGCAAGAGCGTCAGACTCTTTCACACTAGTTGCGTGTAAGACAACGATTGGAAGTTAGAGTCAATCTCCACAAGGAGGTCCCGCAGCTAGTGTGAACAAAACAATTAATTCCAACTGATTGACCTTTTAATTGGTTAAACTGTGAAGCCCAGGACTTAAAAGTACTTGCACGTTGTAAGTCGCCATTGCGGTATGATAGATGAATTATAGATCTCCTTGTGGTTTACTGGGAAAAACGCGAGCCAGTTGGAGAATTTAATGTCCTGCTGCAATGCTGTCATGGTAGATCAGTGGGTAAAGCAGCCATGTCCAAACGCAGGCTCATGAGCCGAACTTGGCTCACCCTCTTTGCACGTCACTTTGGACTTTGTGCCTACCGACACACCCCATCACTTGCCATGAATGCCATAATTCTCGTAACAAATAGTGGTGGATTGTAACTGAGTGATATTGCTGTGTAAACCTTTTCTCTTACAAACGTTAGGTTTAACGGGCACTGGGAGTGAAATTTTGGTCAAAATTGTCAAAAAGTCAAAAATTGTTTTTTTACCTTAAAGTGTTCCTGAAACACCTGTGCATTGGGATCAGCTAACACTTTTCATATCCCCCACTCCATGTAGTCATTACGGTCCTTTCAGATAGAGCTCTTCCCTTAACGTACACAGGATGCTCCTATATAAAAGTCTGTTTTTCTCAAAACTACATTTCTGCATATTCCAAAAGAAGGTCGCGCCTGAGTTTTGCTTCAAATTCAAGGAAAATTTCCAAAAGTATTCAGAAATAGCAGCTAAACAAAACTATGATTCAATATTGATGTTATCATTAACATGAATTCCCAAAACATTTCTTTTTGTATGAAAAAAATCAATAATTTTTAAAATTAAATTTTCTTTGTTATTAAAAAATATATACAGCATAATCAGCAAACGTATTTGAAATATCTCTTCATACAATTGTTACCCATGTTTTAGAGTACCAGTTCTGCCAATATAAATGAATTTTGAAAAGTCAATAGACGTGAGGTACATTTTGAAAATGTGCCTATTAAATTCGTAAAATAATTTATATATCATAAACGAGTTATACAATTTTAATGAAATTTGGAGTATCTCCTATTCTCATATAAATACAAATACAGTAAAACTTTCAGAAAAATCTATCAAGTAATGTGGAACTTTCAAATTTCACTTCCAGTGTCCCTTAAAGGGCAGTGGCGGGACACATTTTTTTGTTGAATTAAGGTTGAAGTATGAATTTACAGTCCACAAATTCAAACATCATCTCTCGGCACAACTAAAAATAACTATAACAGAATTTGGAAGCTATTATGGCTTCCAATGATGTAACACACAAAGGTTGGTTATTTTATCACACAGCACGTGATTTACATTCGTAATGTAGAGTATCTTTTGTAATCATTTCGTGTCTTTCATAAATGTTATCTCAAATCATTTTAACTGCTTTATAGGTATTGGTAATATTTACTGGACATTAGAGGAAGTGAATCAGAATATTTGCTTATTATTTCATCAGTTTGTCCACATAGGGTGATTATCGTAAAGGTTCTGTTGACGAAGACAAACCTTTGAACGTACACAGTAAAGTCTAGTAAGAATTTTCCAAGACGTTGTTAATAACCCTTGTTAGTAAAGTTCAAAGTGTTTAGGCGCTCCCATGTGGCAGACGGATATAAATTTCGGCAGTCTCCACGACACTCACAAAGGTCCATTGTCACATTGTTGTAGCAGATTGACGTACGACTTTTACTTTCTCTACGATGTGCAGCAAGGAAAGTATTGTAAAATTCGATGCCAAGAATACATCAGAAATATGTTATGAGGCCCCCGGCACCCAAAAAAGAGGGCGCATTTTTAGAAAAAATAACTGTATGTGAACAGCAGAGCTCAAAAATGAAAATAAAAACCAAACTTACTGTTTTAGTTCAGCATCTCCCAAGGATGCCTCACGAGGGTTTTCACTATTCTCAAACTACCCCTTACATGGAGCACTTAAACACCTCGACCTCTACCCACTAAAGACGCCATGAGTGGGGCGCAGAACTGTAGGGTGGGACGTGGTCAGCGCCCCGAGCCCTTCCGGCCGGTTATGTGGCCTTCGCGATTTGGGATCGCTACTTCTTTATCAAATATCTCCTCAATTGACCCCTCCGGACCTAACGAGACTGAGTGTGCCGCATGTATTAACTCATAGGTCATATATAATGCAGATAACTTTACAGCCAAAATTGCATATAGCGAAGAGAAAATTGACCGCAATTAGGTTTCATTTTTTCCCAATGATGGGAAGATACATAAAGTGCACATGTTTGTAATTTCTCTGGTGTAATACTACTTAAAATCTGATATATATGCGCAACAAATTACATATTATTAAAAAATCTAATTTATAAATGTCTTCTTTTCTAATGTACTCATGTGGTAGAGAAAGCTGAAACACTGGTATTTTTATTTTCAGCCTATTTTCAATTTTAAAAACAATTCCAACTTGATCTGTAACATCAATGTGATGAGACTGTTTTTCAGTTTGTCTATTTTAACTTCTCTATTCAAAGTTTAAGTATACTTCTGTAGGGGTTCTTAACCTCGAAGAAAATCGTCGTTTGCTGATTTTAATTAAAGTTGTATCCTTACCTACTACCTCCCGAAGTGTACATTTATACATATGATACGAAATCACTGATTCAAAAAAAGGATTATCGTTATTACACATAATTCTTGTAGATGCTATTTTCCTGCCTGACAACTCATTTCCTTACCAGCTCAAAATTTGTCATTATTATTGTGAATAGAATCAACGTTATCCGGTTGTTGTTTCACACTGAACGTGTGTAGGTTAAGCTTGAAAGGTGAATCAGGTTTGAAACTGTAATGCCACATAAATACTAGGATCTTCCGCTTCCCATGCCAACGCACAACCGCTGAGCTACCGTGACGAAACGCCGGTACAAACATTAGATTTCTCTCCCCAGTTTCCTGTCTGCTGCTGAAAGTTCAAGACAAACTCAATGTTAGCAAAAACATTAAATTAAAATTCTGAAGCAATTAAAAACATCGGCTACCATTCAAAATTATATCTATGCAAGGTACTTCTAGTTCTCATATCCGAGGAACATTTTACACACATTTTATAAATAAGTAAAACTAAATCATTTGAAAACGAAGTGCTTTTCCCTGTTTGCTTTAAAATACTATACAAAAGTTTGTTAAGAAAATATGCCTCAATGTAGTAGAAGTAATGAGAACTCATTACACTTGATAGAAAAGTATTATACATAAATTTCAGCTAAAGTTACCTTATATATCCATAAAATTACGCACACGTTTGGAATAAAACGAATTAATCCTCTTTTGAATGACGAAGACAATGAATTTTGGCACATTCTACTCGTAAAGGGACCGTGTGGACAACAGAGCTAAGGTTACCTACTGATTTTGTGAAAATGGTATTTCCTACTGCCACTTCACTAACATGAATTTTCCCGTTACTTCACTTTCCTTTGTGACGTAGCGACGTAGAGAAATATGCGCGAAGCAGCCTTTCTTTCTTTCTTTTTTTTTCTTTTCTTTTTTTCTCCCCTTCGCTCAATGCAGAATCGAACACAAGTCCTCTCTAATCCCTCACTCGGAAAACGCACTTTTATGTCACACCAGAAACGCACGCTGTAACTGGCTGACTCGCGAGCGCTCTCGCTTATATCGACTCTGACATGTTCTAGAATATTCGAAAGGTGGGAAGAAGGAAACTTATCGAGGATTCTGGTTATCTCTGTGTTATATCAATATATATATATATATATATATATATATATATATATATATATATATATATATATATATATATATGTGTGTGTGTGTGTGTGTGTGTGTGTGTTGTAGCTATTTGTTTATTTGTTTTTAACTTCAATAGAAATATGGTAAGAAATTGAATTCGTTGCAGTTTTCCGAATTTGAGCATTTTCTACTGGCAATTAAATAATTGCACAAATACTCTTATCTTTCCAGTACCTTCTTGGACCCATTTTTAAATGAAGACTGTGGTATTTTTCGACATGCTAAAACAATGTCATAGAGTACCACTTTTGTTTCATTCGTTTCGAAAAGTAGTATGTCTGATAAACCACTTTAAGATAGTTTAGGTAACCCCGTATTTAGACCATTTTACGTAACATATTTTATTTTGAAAGTTGCCGTTCATTGTTGTTCTATTAGATTTGTCTTAGGATTTCAGTTACTGAATATATTCCACAAAACTTTTCTAGATTATATGTACGCCCGTTGAAAAAAACCTATTCCTGTTAAGAGACTGGCAAGTGAGACAAGCAGTATGGTGGACAAGTTCAGGGGATGACCAAGGTAAGGCATTTGCTGAGACAATACTTTTGTATCCCTCAAAATGGAAAACATGAGCGTTTCCTTCAGATTACTTCGTCCTTCGTCAATAAAATATTCACCTTTATATCTCCTCACGTGTCGCTAGCTATCTCCTCAACTCCCTCTATTCTATATCACATAGGTATTCTTTTTGTGTCCTGCACCTAGGCTTCTCCGGAAAAGCTGCGGAAGACGTCACAGAGGTGTAACCGAGTTTGCGGATGCTGGACTGAGAGCATACTGGCAAGTCTTGAGTGAGCCTCACATTCCCAAACAAACGCAGGGGAATTACTTAAGGTTTAAACCCATTAAACCTCCGAGGACGCGGAAATATGCCACATCCTGTGCGGTTCTGAATAAAGTGAAACAAGTTCAAAAGAACTATTGCTGTCAAGTGCTGTGTAACGTTCCTTGTTCATCAACGACCTTATCTGCCAGTCATTTCCTGTCCTGTTTTGAGTGATGAGCTATTAATATACAAAGCACTCACTCGGCCTACTGGAAGGTTATTACGACTTTATAACATTCAAAATTTTCTGTTTTTAGCGTGCCTATTTTCTGCGATGTAGAGTAGTATTCCTTTCGGTTAAGCTTGCTAAAGTTTGTCCCAGTGTTTAATAAAAGTCTTCAAAGCCAATTTCATACACATTTTCTTATATTATATGATCATCTCCATAAAGATTCAAACAGAGAAAAAATGTATAATTGACAAAGATATATTTAATGAATCTTTCAATGTCCAGATTCTATTCAATATAGAAGTTAATCAAACAGTAAATATACTATGGTTTTGTTTCGTTTTATTGCTTTAGACTTCCAAAATAATTGCATATCAAGTAAATCTAGGATCACCAATTAAAGATGCTTTCCTTACAGGCAAATGCTGTGTTGATTTTTAAAAATGTCCCTTATCCATTTCCCTTTCATTGCAGTACACTTGACCAGTCCGTTGGGCTTAAACGTTCTCCTTGTTCCTGTAGACCAGGCATGTCAAACATCACTCCCAGGGTGTGAAGAGAGGAGTTCACCCCTCCTTAACTGCAGTAGCACGCGCTAGTAGAACCGGTTTTCGCTTTGTTTTTCCCGTTTTCCGATTTGATCATCACGGAGGGAGGGAAAATAGGGGAAAATTTTTCACGCCTGGTGAGTGCTGTTTGACACTCCTGCTGTAGACCTCAACGTCGCGAACCTGCAGATGGTCGCATTGCCTTCAATCTCTTACACTTGACCTTGGAAGGTCTAGTAGACCTCACCCCCTCCCAAGTAACTGGGGTTATCAAAACTGAATGCAAGGATGCATTTTCCATCGATTTCTTTACATAAAGTTCTTGCTTGTAAAAGGCCAGCGAAGAAGTTCTCTGTCGTCATCACCAGCAGGATCATGGCCTGTTTTTCATTGGCCGTAAACAGGATCAATCCGTCTGTTCGGTAGCTTGGTGTTGAGATCCATGAGATTTCCCCTTACAAATTTTTTTTATTTGTTATTTAATAAAATTTCAGCCAAATAGCCACATACAGTTACTTTACGTAACATTTTCACATAGGTTAGGAGGTTATATGCTGACAGAAAAAAATCTAGAAATGCTAGAAAAGGTAAAATCAACTTGTCTAAAAAGAGCACTAGGTCCCTCAAAGACAAGATCTAGACTAGTGTACCTGCTAGCGAGAGAGACATTCCTAATTGCAGACATCAAACTTCGATATATGCTGCCACACACCAAGGTGCTTCCAAAAATCAACTGAGGATCATGGAGGATAAACGAGAAGTATGGCCGAGTTCTATGCCACCGAAGCAATGACGTTGTAGCAGCCATAGTCTAGTCCAAGGATGCTGCGTAGCAATCAGCGTTTCTTTTAATGTATTCAAGCTCCTTATACTATGACATGAGCTTCCTGGAATTTATTTCAACTGTAATTCTTGGTGAAAGCAGTAAAAAGCTAAAGTGAAATCTATATAAATAAGCGAGGCGGTTGTGGAAGCTTTAGATTTTGGAGAGCGACATTTCTACGGATACTTTACATTGTACGGGGAGGACAAAATGTGCTGAAATTGAGAACCAGACTTAAATTAGAATGCAGAAGAATTAGACCAGTATTACGTATGCACATGAAAGTCTAGTTCCAATTCTGGGCAACTTTGATGGCGCTCAGTAAAGCTAGTAGCGGATTGTTTGTGGGTGCCTAACAAATCAGTTTTGTTAGATTTATTTTAAATGCTTTGATGTATAGTGATTAATAAGTATACTAATAGAATTTATAGTACCAAATGTTCGTGTTCGTGCATAGATTAATTTTCGCCTTTGAAATGTATTGTGACGTCGGGCTCGACGCTCAACAAAGGACGGACGGTGTCAAGTTACTTCACACCACGTGCCATTTCGGCGAGAGGGCAAATACGTTCAAAGTCGGGCTGCCTCCCGTATTGCTGTGTACGTAACTGTTAACAATTGAGCCGGCAGAAACAAAAGGGGCGCTGAGAACGTTCGTGAGACTTCGTCATTTCCGGTACATGTGTGTGTAGGAATCGAGAAAAACGTGTGACGTCATCCCCAGTATATAAAGAAGCCAGAGAAGAACAGTGTTGAGTGAATTGTAAAGTTGAGTTACGGATATGAGTGGATCAGGGAGTATGAGGCAGCTGTTCATGTGTGTGTGTTGTCGTTTCATACTCGTAAGATTCAACGAGCGTCGCGAATGATCACAGCGTCGTAATTAGGGTATAAGAGACATGAAGTAAAGAAAGACACTAAAAGCGCTGAGCAAGATTATGAGAAGAACAATTTTGGGCTGTTCTAGCCCGAAGGACAAGAATATAACTCGTATTTGTGGTAAACTTTTAGAAAAGTAACCGGTCTGACTTTTGTCATTTGTCACAGTTCATAAACATAACAAATACAATGGGAAAATGCCACAAATCCACATATCAGCTTTAGTCTCTTCTATAAGACTTCTTCTGTTTATCCTCCCCGTATGGAGGACACACCCCTGGGACTTCCAAGAATGTGCTAAGGGTCAGATTTCTATTGGGGAGCAAACGAACTTATGGACCGGCCGGAGTGAAGACCTGGAAGCGGGTGGTCAGCCAAGCACCAGGTATGAGAGTGAGGTAGAAAGTAGTTGGTGGAATGAGTGGCGGGGGAAACCGGAGAACCCGTAGAAAACCCACCCTGATGCTGCTTCGTCCACCACGAATACCACACACGGGTCCCTGGGATCGTACCCGGGCCGCCTAGGCGCTAGGCGAACGGTCAAACCACTCGGCCACGGCGCCGCCGTTTTATGTCTTGTACTACTAATTACTGAATTATGTGTAAACGGAAGAAGGAAATTTATGAATCGTTGAATGTAACACAAGACAGAAGGAATTCTCACATCATAAAGGCAAATCAGGTTCATTAGGACACAAATCAAATACTCAAGATTACGTGATAAGGGCACTAGCAAGGACGATGGCATGGTAGTCTGCTAACAGACACTCTCTGTCTCGGCTAGACTTCTTTTATATTCTTATATTGATGTCAAAGCATCCTCGTCAGCCATCAGTTAACCGAGCAAGATGGCTCCGCAGTAACATGTGAGCTCGCATTCGGGAGGTTATGGGTTCGATTCCCGTGGCCGACCTTCCTGAGTCACAGGCTTTTTGGGGTTTCTCCTGGTCGCTAGGCGAATGCTGGGAAAAATAATTAAATCCCTCAAATTTTCTCAACCTGCATTGCATTTAACTTCTGATTTCTCTGCACCTTTCATCTGCCTGATTGTTTCGGGTATGCATGTGAAATGTACTCACCGTTATCAAAACAAACGAATAGGAGAAAAATAAAGGTAGTGTGATGCAGGGGAGTGGGGTGGGGAGACGCTATGTACATTGTAAGGATCACTAACGGACTAAACTTCGTGAGTAATGGACGTATGATGTGCCAGAAGAACGTAGTAAAAGTTTGAATACGGTGGGATCGGATAAGTTAAAAAAAAATCTGATGTGTTGCACTCACATGACTTTCTCTACTCTTGTACTAACCATTCTTACAAACTCTTATTCCTATATCTTCTTCGTGTTAGTTGAGATTAACATTTGCAGAAATTATCTTATTGCATATTTCCTTGTAGGTGCAAGGGGAATATTAGAATACAGTAGGCTTTGTGCGATAGTCAAATCTTTTAAAGCTTTGAGATTCCGTTCTCTTTGAACGGATAACATAAAAAATGAATAACGATGTTGCATTTCACGAAAGTTTGTTTTCCGAAACTGACACAAATAACAAGGAATATCTCTGAAACGGTTCACTCTACAAAAAAATTTGTTTGGAAATAGATTCTATGTTTTAGCGAGATCTACATTTTTTTTACAGTAAGATTTTGTGTATCTTTTACGGTTTACGAATTATTCAAAAGTCATCCAGAGTAAATAGGACTACATAGGCTATAGCCAGAAAATTCAAAATATACATTTTATTTTCCATAAAATTATCTTAAAAATATGGCATTTTAATAAAAATCGTTAGTCATTTTGAATATCAAAATTTTCGAAAAATTTTCCATGTAAAGGGTAGTTTAGGGTGGAGCAATATTCTTCTAAACCTTCGTGTCGCATCCTTCAAGACATTAAACTTAAATACCAACTTTGGTTTTTAGCCAAGTGTTCGTTTTTGAGTTATGCTGTCCACAGACTGATAAACTCAGACACACACACACACACACACACACACACACACACACACACACACATACACATACACATACACATACACATACACACACACGCACGCGCGCGCGCGGTTCTTTTTCTAAAAATGCTGTTTTTTGGATTCAGGGGGAGATTTCCGGTGAAATCTCGAGATCATATTTTTGAGTGGAATACAATACTTCTATTTACTAGTAGAGGAAGTAAAAAGGAAGCATCTTATCACATCGAAATACAAACGCCCTGGGAGAAGGAGAGACTGAGATAGTCGTTATCCACCCATGCATTCCTCATACAGTGGATCCTTCAAATCCTGTGGTAAAGGCGTTCTGTATCACATGGCAGATCCTCGTCTTCCGCGTCCTGAGCTCCCCAGGGACCTTAGAGTCGGCAGGTGTGGAGAGGAGCCGGGATACGAGTCACCATATGGGAGCCCAAATCAGTAGCTGTTAGAGACCCTACTCTCTGCTGTCGTGCCTCCAACCACCCTTCATATCTTCTCATTTCACCCTACCTTTCCTGGGCTAGGCATTAAAGATCTATAGTTCGAGATACTAAGTCCATCCTATCCTAGCCAGCTATCTGTTAGCTTTCACAGCAAGGAGTATATTTGGAAAAGCATCACTAGTTATTCGTGGAACTGTTGTTGACATCCCTGCGTTGAACGGTTGATGTACGATTAAATTTATGTTCTTTTAGGTTTAGGCAACAGCACGGTATGGGTGCAGTTTAGAGTAAACAAGCTGCTATGCAAGTTAGAATTAAACACATACCTGGGACTTTGCCCGAGGAGGACCTAAAACTGTCTTCCTTATAACTGGGCCTCACTATTCCGCTATTTTCATATAGCATTCTTCTAATACTTTGTCGAAAATCTGTGCTCTGTGATAATGTCTCCTCAAATAGGAGGGCAAAAATAACATTATCTACTTCTGTAAGCATTTATCTAGTTTGTAATTTAGGGGAATTAATGAGTTGTCGCCTCTTTTGGAAAGGTCTGAAATAGTGAACATTGGTTCGTTATAAATAAGTATGAAGGACTTAAAATTTTTAACTGGCTGCTCAATAAAGCAACAATGGTTCCATTACTGCAGAGCAGTAACTGCATTCTTATAAAATGCATCGTCTTTGGACAGCTGAATGGAGTTTATATAAGTAATCTCTGTAGGCATCCATGCAAGAGACTATCACCTATATAATAACAAAAGAGAAAGGATAATGTGACAATATAAATACGCCTGCAATTATTGCATTTTATACTTGGTTTGTACATTCAGGGCTGTATTTTATGAATGCACGTGTGTATAGAAATAAAATAGTTTTATTTGGAAATTATGCTTTCAAATTTACGTTTTAATCATTCCGTTCCTAATCTTTCTAAGCAAACCATGCTAAAATCTAATCCATTTCGCCGTTCGCGGCTTGTTTGGTATTTAAGGTGGATAAGGCGCACTTTTGATACTTAGTCTGCAAATAAAAATAACGGGAGAGCAAAAAACTTAAGAACCGCTGCGCGGTGTTTTGCCTGTCCGCGTCCACGGCGCTCGTTGCCGTCTGCCGTTATCATGGGAAAGCGTGAATGCAACCATACAACATTTTTACTCACGTTTAAGGGCTTTAATTATCAATTTTACGAAAGAAGATGCTGAAGCTAGCCACTGCTGGCACCTCTTTAAGAAACTCCATCACTCGCCATAGTTCATGTTGAGAAATGCTGGCAACTTCCTGGCAGATATTTTGTTTAGTTCTTCCAGGGTGTGTGGGTTTGTCTTGTACAATTTGTTTTAGTTACCCCAGGTATAGAAATCGCTTATTGTAGCTCTGAGAAACCTCTCTCCGCTAATGGCGCACTATACACCAATTGTTTCATCATGAAGGTGCACTTCATGAACAATATTTGATTTTGAGTTATAGGGCCAATTTTTTCTAGTTAGGAGTTGACGCTCGTACTACATACGTAAATACATTTTTTGCCATCTTTTTAGAGAGAATTAACCAACAGGGAGCGTGATTTTGCCCTTTTTCAACAAGACTCTGCAACAGGTCATACGGTCAATCTTTCTATGAGAACTACTAAAAGTGTGTTTCAGGATAGAATTATTTAGTAGGGATATGTGGCCCCTTCGGTCCCCCTGACCTAATACCCACCGAAAACGAAAAATATATTGTGTAAAAATTGTCATTTAGATATAAAATTAATTAGTAATGAAAATCACAGTTTGTACATATAAAGATGTATTAGGCTCACTTTTTTGTGTTTGCAGCACATTGGCTTATTTTAGGTACACAGTAAACTGTTGTCATGCATTTCTTAGAGTAGTGACCGTAAGAACAATCCTTGCTTGGGCCATGTTGCAGAAGAGGTCCTTGCTGTTCTTGCACGTTCGTTTGCAATACTCTTTATTACAGTATTTAACTCTTTATTCAGATTTGACATTGAGTCCCTTTGGATGAGCCAGGGACTGAAAGTTGTTGATACACTTCTAACGAAGTTCATTCTTGTCAATGGAGTTGTACTTGGAGTCTTTTTGATGTGTTGATGGGAATGGTATAAGATGTATGAATTTATTGATACAATACTCTCCAGCTATTTATCGTTCTTTTTTAGTATCTGCAGGCAAATCTCTCTTCCCTTTGTTGTTCCCACTTTAAATTTTTTGGATTCGATGTAATGGATTTTCATCTTCTTCGTTTTCTTCCTCTTTTGGAGAAAAATCAAGGTCCTTATGACTGTCATCAGAAACCCAAAGTTTTTCAACGCTGTTTTCTTCTTCGTTTAATTCCTTCATTCTCCAATCCTCTAAGTCGATTTCAATGATAATCTGAAGCATTCTCTCTGCATCATCATTGGTTGGGACCCCCTCCATTACTCTGAAAATCGGAACACTTGCTCAATGCTTGCACATGTTCTATGCCGCACTATAGAGTAAACATTTACACTGAAATATTGTCTCTCAAATTTACTTAGTGCAAGCAAGTGCTAAAACACTCAAACAATGCCTATATCTCCAGAACCCGTTGACACTATAGATAAGTTCCTTTTACGCCGACAGATTTTCTACAAACACTAACCGTACTTAAAATTGACTTTAGACTCCTTTGTTGCTGGTCCAACAATTAAAGCTGGTTCACAATCACGGTCAACGGTAACGTTAACCAGAACGAGAGACTTGAAATACATGTGTTCAAATGGGGATGTTCACAACCAACGGCAAGTCTCCCTGGGCTCCGGGAACGACAAGCAGGAATTGGCCAAGATTCAATTTTGGTGTTCCCGTTAAGGACCACGGCATATTAAGTCCATTAAGTGCATATTAAAGACTTCTTCCTTCAAAGTAGAAATTCTTCAAGGTGGCCGTGACGTGAAAGGCCCCTTGAGCTCTCGCAGTCGTAATTCTGGGAAAATCAAACCATAAAGAATTTTACAACAATGAAGAATAACAAATATTTTTAATGAACCCTAGGACGCTAAAGGACTGACGCTTCCTATTTTCTCAGAATCGGAAATACGCAATAGCTTCGCATTTAGATCTTCACTTTATCGAAATGTGGCGTTGGTTAACCTGTTTTATGTTGGCTGAATTGGAGAGCAGGTTAATTTTTTTCATTGGTCAAAATAAATAAATGACATCCCAATACATAATATCTACTATCTATTCCCGTTGTCGTTATCGTTACCGGTTGGTTATAAACCAGCCTTGAGCCACGTCCGTTCCCGCTTCCTATTGAATGCTTGAAGCTGCTAGTGCGACTCGGAGATAAAGTGCGGGCGGTTGTGGAACTACAACTTGTAACGTACCACTATATGTAAATATGCCGTATAGTTAGTGTTCTAGGGTTAGAGAAATGGGAACTCTAAGAACACCAGGGAAGAAAAGTATTCCGCAAAAGCCATATAGGAAATGTTGATGATTTTGTTAAGTATGCATGGAATATGCATGGAGCTCGAGCTCAGGTGCATCATCCCACCCCCCCCCCCCCCTGAACCTCCTACACGAATAAAGTTTTGTGGTAAATAATGATTCAGAGTTGCCTAACTTTTAGAGATTGATATGAGATTTCAGTATTTAAATAGATACAGTTAATATGGTAATGGATAGAGATGATATTCTGCTATGGAGACGATAATGTAAGTATTTCAGGAATATGAAACGTACAGGAAGTTCCATTTTTCATACTAACTTAGCTCTTGATAATACTTTTGTGCACAGTTTTCATGATTAGATGGCCCGGGTATTGTGAAAACAGTTGTAATTTAGCGAAGTTCTCTGTGGTCGTCACTTTACAGTTACACGCGAGTTTCTTCAAATTAAAATTTAAATAACATAAGCTTGGAAAGCCACGAAAGTATTTCACATGACATACAGAAATCATCAAATATATAATTTGATGCTGGAGCTTCTGCCTGAAAATTCCCGAGTTCAATACAAAAAGGAATATAATGAATTTCTCAAGTGGAGGCAAAAAAAGAAATTAAAGAAGATAGAAGAAATCGAAAGTTTACAAAATGTTTAATAAAATATTTGTAACTCAATGTAAGATATGAAGCTTTTTTGGAAAACTGAGGATACTTTTTCATCTTTCCTGAAGATGGTCATGGAGTCTACAATGGCCGAAAGCTCGACCTTTATAAATCTAACACGGCTGATCACCCGTGAAGCCTTGGTCCATATTTGTAACTCAGTTTTTTCTTTTGTAAAGAGCGTGGAAAAGAATTAAAAATCTGGTGTCGTTTGTGCAGCGTTAAGTTAATTTTAATTCCTTAGTTTATGGTACTTGTCACAATGCACTCTTAACATTTTCTTTGTTTGGATTATTGTCTTCAAATCTTTTCTTGTGCCCCCTTTTAAGGTATAGAGACGCACTTTGAAACTAAATTTGTTGCTGTTTCCATTTGTGATTCTGAGTTTTCCGAGTTTTCTTGGCTTGTTTTACTACCTGGCACAATTTTTTTCCACTTCGCCAACAAACGCACAAAAAGCATGAAATAGTTTGTTTCTTTCTTATTTTAATAGATACGTGTTATTTATGAGTAAAAAAGGGGGCCATCACATTTGTCCTTTCCAACCTTCTCTCCATATGTAGATGACAGAACAAGCATTTCACTCCATTTCAGTTAAAAAAGAAGGAAATATGTAACAAATGAAAGTAGATTGGAGGAAAATGATAGGTATATGTTAAAACTTGTAAACCTAAGAATTTTCGCAATTATGTAGACATCAATTATGCATTAATTGCAAATAATGAACAAAAGCATCATCCTCGTAGAGACCTAAAACCCATAGTTTATATATTAGTAACCTTTAGATTAGATTAGATTAGATTAGATTAGATTGCGTTCTGTAGGTTCAATGATGGCCAGGCAGACCTTGAACATAGAACATGTCAAAAGCATTTACAATTAAATGCATAAAAACATGCAAAACATGTACAGGTTTCAAGTTTTGCTGTTAAAGTACGAGATGAAGATAATACTTCTAGTGCATTGACACTTACATAGTCATTATACATGTACAAAACCATGTTACTTGGCTTTTGCAGACTGTGTCATTGCTTCAATGTTTACATTTTTGCTTGTATGAAAAAGCAGTCCAAATTTATAGCTAAGTAATACATTGTAACATGTTACACATGTACATTTAGCTTATTAGTAAAAAATATTCTTACTCATGTGTTAAGTGTGTCAAATTTAAGATAAGCGACCTCAAAGTATTAACTGTGCACATTAATCATAGCATACCTATTTTAATTCTTACATAGTATGTAATGTACAGAGTAGACAACATTTCAATTATGTTCATATATACAGAATATCTATTTACATCCTTACTTTTACATAAAACGTGTCCAACATGATTGTTCAAATATACATTTTCAAAATATCAACAAACATATTAACACTGTTACTTAATATTGGAACTTAAATTGTAATCGATTAGTTGGCTTTTTGTAGCCTGCACGTCATTATTGTATTTTCAGCTACCCTTGTTATACTTAATTCCCTAATTGGTACCTATCGAACAATACAACTGATCTGACATTAGGCTGATTATTCATTCTACAGAATAAAATGACTTATCACAGAGATACTCTTTGAGGGAAGCTTTAAAAACTCTGAAATTGCTAACATTTTCCTTTAGATTACTGGGGAGAGCATTAAATATTTTAATTGTTTCACAATAAACACCTTTCTGGAAGCAAGAGAGTTTGGCATTGGGACGATGTATATTTCTTTTTTGCCTAGTGTTAAACGTATGAATTTCCATGTTAGTTGTAAAGCAATTCTGGTTATTAGCATAAAATTTTAAAATAGGTAGTATATATACGCAAGGTAAGGTTAATATACCCAGTTTCCGAAATAGATCTTTACATGACTGCCGTCTATGGGTGTTGCATATTATTCGTATAACCTTCTTTTGTATTAGGAATATGTTCTTACTATGCACTGAATTTCCCCAGAACATTATTCCATATTCCATAATGGAGTTAAAATAAGCAAAATAAACTAACTTCAGTGTGTCAATCGTGTGGAAGTTAACCAGAGATCGGATGGCATAACATGCTGCATTAAGCTTAGGTGTAATGTAATTAATATGTGACTTCCAATCCAGGTGGTTGTCTACTTGGAGACCTAGAAATTTTACCTCATTAGGTTGTTCCAGTAAAATATCATTGATTCCTATTTCTATATGGGTATGTGGTGAACGATTAGTTATGAATTTAATGAATTTTGTTTTTTCAAGGTTTACTGACAGTTTGTTTGCTTTAAACCAATTTGACATGCAGTTTAGTACATAATTTAATTTGATAACGCACTCACTTAAATTTTTGCTTTTCACGAGGACACTGGTATCATCTGCAAATAGATAGATACTAGCAATGTTATTTATGTATAGTGGGAGGTCATTTATGTAGATTAAAAATAATAGAGGCCCCAATATCGATCCCTGGGAAACGCCATGTTTAATTGATTTCCAATCCGATGTGTTGTTGTTATATTGGTTGGGATTGCTGATTTCGACCCTTTGTTTTCTTCCTTTTAAGTATGATATAAACCAATTTAGATTTTCATTTTTTATCCCATAGAACTGTAGTTTTCCTATCAAAATTTCATGGTTTACACAATCAAATGCTTTGGCTAATCACAAAAAATGCCACCCACATGCATACTATCATTTAACGCTGTCAACACTTCATGAGAGAGTTTGTAGATTGCATTATTGGTTGATATTCGTTTTCTAAATCCAAACTGCTCTCGGACAAACAGATTATTATTTTCCATATGATTATACAGTCTGTTAAACATCACTTTCTCAAATACTTTCGAGAATATTAGTAAGAGGGATATTGGTCTGTAATTTGAGACATCATTTTGTTTGCCTTTTTTGAAAAGGGGTTTGACAGTTGAGTATTTCATTCTGTCAGGAAATATTCCAGTCTTTAGTGATTCATTACATAAATAACTGAGAGGAATGCTTATTTCATGTGAACATGCTTTTAGGATTTTGCTTGTTACTTCATCATATCCAGACGAGTTTTTAGACTTAAGGGAATTCATTACACTGTTAATTTCAAATGCAGTTGTCATATCCATGTTAAATTTAGGGATTTCATCAGTTAATGAGGTTCTTAAAAAGTTTAGGGACGATTCCTTGTTTCCAAATTTGATGTTTAATTTGTCTGTTACATTCAGAAAGAAATTGTTAAAAGTATCTGCTACCATCTGAGGATCACTAATTACTAGATTATCAGTGTTTAGTATTATTGGGGGGGTTTCTTAACTTCGTAGAAAAAAGAAAAGCAACAAGCGTGGGGCGAGTTGCAGTTCCTGGCTGGTCAGTGGTCGTAAATATCCGTGTCTGACCAGTCCGTGGACCGCAACCCAGCCTGCATATGTTAATCTACAGACTACCGCCATTGGCTCTTTCTTAGATGGAGGTGACAGTACCCAATTCATGAACACACCGTTGATCATTGATCCTTCTTACTCACTACATCCCGAGCTACTCACCTTTTTGCAGCTTGAGACTGCTAGCGGTAAGCTCAGAGGGTAACAACGCCCAAGTAGCTGCAAAGGAATTAAACACAATGGTCTGCAGCCGTACCCTTTGTGCAGGCCACAAACATATACATCTCGAACCCTGAGAGCTACGACCCTTTCTAGTGGAAAGATATCACACTCAGGAGAGGATACCCACCACGCCAAATTCTCAGTCGAAAATGAAAAATTGATATGGCGCATCCTGAAAGAAGTGAGGCGTCAACTTCAGCAATACCTTAAGCGCTTACGGGGCATACTACAATCCAAGACCCAGTGTAGCGTCTTCGCTCTGAAACACCAAAAGAAGTCCCAAGGGACTCAGAATCATGTACTTCCGAAGGGCTTCAACCAACACCATGAGTAGCCAAGCCTGCGCCTACATTTCTGCGTCAGCCTGGAGCGGAGGGTACATTCACGCTTAAGAGCGCGCGAAACAGTCATCATTCTGCCAACAGATACATAGGAACGTCGCCAAATCCGACGATAATTGGAGGAGAAACGAATTCCATACGTTGCCACCCTCTTACCGGAGGAGAAAAGGTTCCATATCACTTTAAAGGACCTTTTCCAGTACATCACTTAGGGAACGGTAAAATAGGACTCATAGCTAGGAGCTTCCAGTAGCTGGCGTAAATCGGTTAGGCACTGTCCGAGGCCACAGCCCGGGTCGCCCGCTCCACTTTAGGGTGGCCATGGACAGGAATAGAATGGCAGAAAACATCTATAAAGTCACTCGGATGTTCTTGGTGGCCGTCACCGTCGAGAAGCATTCTACATACCACGCACCACTAAGCCACCTCTTACTGGATAGTGAGCTGGACATTCTGTTTGCCTTCCCGGTCGGTACGGTAGCCGCGGGAGATTTCAACAGCAAGCACTCACTTCTCCATTATTAACCATCATGGCTGCAAACGTCACAACTTCAGATTCAGATTATTTTATTAAAAGAATTTTGTCTGGTGCTGGTACATGGGGCCCAGCGTACAGACTTAATTTATCATTGGATTACAATTTTTTTTTGATATTTACAACAAATATACATTGGATTTTAAGAAAACCCATACAGTGACCCTCTTTTGGGCCACCGAGAACAGTTCTCTTGTGTATAGTTCTTGGGTATGTGTTTACATTTTGTTTTTGTCTTTTTTCGCTTTTTTCTTGCTATATACATATTTTTTACACACATGCATTCTCTCATTCACTCTGGCATATCATGTGATATGTCCTCATGCACGCACACACACATACATACACGCACGCACACTGGGCACTTCAAGTGAGCGTCCCGCTCGCACATGTTTGCTGGGCACACGTAACTATGCGTCCCAGCATTATAACAAAGGACTATATACACACGTTAACTATATACACTATATATACACTATGTACACTCCGCGGTTATCCTGGGCGGGGCAGGGTGCAGCTCTTGACCTGTTCCCTGGGGTGCAGGCCTCTACGGCAGCGTGTGTGCGGCCTAGGGCCGTGTTTGCGTGGACGCGCATCAGTCGGTGAGCCGAGTGACGTTTAAAACATTTTAATACGAGCATGCTTCCGAAGCTTCGGCTCACCTTTGCCGATATTGGCAATGACATAATTGTCGTGGTTTCTGATGCGCGCCCACGCGGCAGTGGCTCTTTTTGTAATTGCCTCGGGTATGGATGGGGTCTGGGTTTCTTGGTGAAGGGTTTGATTAGTGGTTAGGATGGGAGCAGAGAGGATTTTTCGGAGGGAGAGGTTTTGGAGGGTTTGGATGGTCTTCAGGGCGGTTTTTGAGGCATTTGCCCAGGCCACACACGCGTATAGAACTACCGATAAAATAAAAGCTTTATACAGGACGAGTTTGGACTTCAGTTGCAGCTGTTTGCTGCAGAAGATGGGGGCGCATAACTTTAGCCGCTGTCTGCCTTTGTTGGCGCTATTTTTTATGTGGGTGGACCAGCACATTGTGCGGTCCAAGGTAACCCCTAAGTATTTAACTTGCCGACGGCAATGCAATACCTGACCACCGACCGTTAGGTCCATTGCCAAAGTGTGATGCCGCTTAGAGAAATGAATCAGCTGGCATTTGTTGGGATTAATTTTGATTTTCCAGTCATGTTGCCATGAAAGGAAGTTGTTAACATAACGTTGCATTTCTGCAAGGCCAAAACGGGGATTTCTATGGTGGTTGTATAATGCAGTGTCGTCGGCGTACATGGCGACCTTACATCTGGCGTCCACTGGGAAATCATTGGTGAATAATATGTACAAAAAGGGGGACATAATTGCCCCTTGTGGGACGCCAGCCCGCATCACTCTCTCCCGTGAGGAGGAGCGGCCCACTTGGACGTAAAATTTCCGTTTTTCTAAAAAATTGTGCAGCAAATATAGATAATTTTGAAGAGCCGGGAAATTGTGGTGCAGTTTGTAAATAAGGCCATTGTGACAGCACCGGTCGAATGCGGCTTCTACGTCCAGAAATAGCGCCAACGTTGAAGCCCCATTGTTAAATTGCTCTGTTACGTCATCAGTTAGTCTGAGAAGCTGTAAATCAGTAGAATGTCCTTTTCGAAAACCAAACTGTGAATTTGATAGTTCATGAGATTCCGAAACTTGTTTTTGGAGTCGAAAAAGTATAAGTTTTTCGAGCAATTTACCAATAGTAGACAAAAGACTAATGGGGCGGTAGTTTTGCGGTTGCCTGGTGCTTTTCCCTTGCTTTGGGAGCATAATTATCTTGGCTCGTTTCCAGGTAGAGGGGAAATAGCCTTGCTGCAGACAGGCGTTAAAAATTTTAGTCAGTTGCACCAGGGCTTTTCTCGGGAGATGCTTAAGTTCCTCATTAGTCACTTTGTCTGGGCCGGCAGCTTTCCCATTAGGTAATTTCCTAATGAGCTTGTAAACTTCCTGCGGTGTTATGATGGGTAGTTGTTGCTCTTGCTTCTGCGCCACCCAGGTTTGTACCCATGTCTGTACCTCCCGTTCTATATCTCGGTTGGTAACTGGGTTTTCGCTGAATCTATCTTCAAGACAGTCAGCGAAGACCTCGGCTTTCTCCTCTTCGGAGAAGTGCAGGCCGCCATGAGTGTGCAGCGCCTCAGTTGCGGAGTTGACGTTCGTGGAGACTTTAAAGGCCTTTAATAATTTCCACAAGGAAGAGTCCGAATGGGTGGTACTCAGCATTTTGTTTTCCCACTGTTCAGTTTTGTTAATTTTAATTTGATGCCGAATGATGTTGCGTAGCCATTTTGCTAGCACTGTATATTCAGGCTGAGGGGTGTACCGCCACAGTCTTGTCAAGCCTCGTCTCCGCGCAATGAGTTGCTCTACCTCGGGGTACGTGCAAAAACCGGGTGGTCTTGTGGTGTAAGTGGTAGCGCCTCTCTTGGCCGTGTGTAGCGAGGCAGTGAAGTTTTCAATGGCGACATCTATGTCTGCCTCGCTATAGTATGACAGCCTGGGTTGCGCCATTCCGTGCATTTCCATGGTGAACTGATTCCAGTCGGTCTCAGCCCTCCTTCGAGGCCCAGAGGCACCGGCCGGAATGCCACCCTGTATATCGAAATGCACGGGAAGGTGGTCAGAGTCCAGGCTGTGATACACTGTAAAGTTAATTAAAGGTGTCGCATTTTTTGTTAGTACGAAGTCCAAAATTTCGGGGTCAAAGTGCCCCGATCTGTGCCAAAATGTGGGATCTGGGGGAAGGTGTACCTCTAAGTCGTCATTATCTGTTATAAGTTCAACCAGGAGATTTCCAGCCGCGTTTGCCCGGCGTGAAAACCACCAGGGGTGCCGAGCGTTGAAATCTCCTGCAATTATAACGTGCTCCTCTAAAGCGAGGATTTGTTCGAGGTCATGTATGAAATTTAAGGAGTTGGGGGGCCGATAGAGCGCTACCAGCATCACCGTTTGATTATTTACACGGGTTTTAAGTGCTGTGCACTCTAACGCTGCCATTGCAGGTAGCGTAACAGAAGCATGAGCAACAGTGTTTCTGAGCAAAATAGCAGTCCCTCCCCCCTGTCTGCCAGTTCTGTCATTCCAAAAGATTTGGTACCCCTGGAGCTTAAAAGTGTGCTCGTGCTGTAATTTTGTTTCGCAAATGAATGCGACATCAATTTTGTTACGCCGCAGGTAGTTTTCAAGTTCGTGTTGCTTCCTGTGGATGCCATCTACATTCCACAGGAGTGCGCGAGTTAAAGTTATGCCTCCCCTTGAAGTTGCCATTTACTCGAAGAGAGTGGTTACCAAGCATATGATGGCTTCTAGCTTCTCCATGGTATCGTTGCAGCTTTTTAATCTTGCGATTATGGGCCGCAACTTTGGTAGTAGAACTGGGAGGTTTAAATCCTTGAAGAGGCTGAAAATTTCTTTCAAACCTCCCAGGTCACTGGTGGGTGCCTCTGAGGGCTGGGGTTGTGGAGGGGGACCATTTGGTGGTTGCTCGGGAGCATTTCGCCCTCCGGCGGCTCCTGCAAAAGAGGTGCCGTTTTGGACCAGGGGCGGCTGGCGGATGGGGCGTAGCCCTGGTTGAGTACCAGGAGAGTTCCTGGCAGCGGCGGCCAGTTGACGGCGGTGGCGTTCCATCTTAAATGTCTCGCACCCCCTGTAGCTGGCAGGATGCGCTTCCCCACAGTTCGCACAGTGGGGTACAGCGTCCTCCTTGCCCTTCTTCGGGCAGTCAGCTAGGCGGTGGAGGCCACCGCAAAGAACACACTGGGAGGTCATGTGACAATTTTTGAAGGTGTGGCCTAATTGTTGGCAGTTAAAACACTACGTGATGTTTTGGAAGGTTTTTAAGACCTCCACGGTGACCATCATATGGCACACTTCTCTTTCCTGTATGAGCTTCTGATTATCGGTAGTTCTATTTACGCTTACCTGGTAATTCGAAAGAGGCCTACCGCGGGACACCATTTGTCGCACCTGAACGCCGGTGTATCCCTTCTGCTCCAGGTCCTCCTTTATGTAATCCACCTGCAGATCTGCAGGCAGGCGTTTGATCACGAAACGCAGGGGCTGGTCGCTTCTGGGTGTAAAGCTGTAGCATTCGACACCGGCGTTCGTCAGGAGCTGCATTGTAGGGACGGCGTCTTGTTTCCTCTGAAGGAAGAGTTTCAGGCAATCCCTTGTTGTTTGTATTTTGTATGAGCCATTGTTGAGTTTATTTCTTAGTAGTTGTAGTACCTTTACTGCCTGCTTTGTGTCCGGTATGATAATCCTGGGTGGCTTTTGATTTTCTTCTGTAGAGGTCGTCGGGGTGTAGTTGTGGCTGTTGAGGTGGAGGGGACTGGCTTAGGGGGGAGAGGAGAGGGGCGGGTTTTTGTTGGGGTCTTCTGGTGTGGTGGGATCTTTGGTTTGTGGAACTGTGTGATGGGATTCTGTTTGGGTGGGGGAAGTGCTGGGAAGTCCGACTCCTCGCGTTCTGCTACCTCCAGTGGTGTGAACGAGTTGCGTAGAGCGAGGGGGTGGGGCGGTGTGGATTGTCGTGACTGCCTCTTGTTATTAGAAGACTGGGGGCGTTCGCCATCAGAGTCGCTGCCGCTGTCTCTTGTTCTTTTCTTCTTAGGTGCCGCTATCTTCCACCCCTCGCTCTGTTTCACCAGTTCGCGCTTCTTTATGGCGTACTCCTTGTAGCAGTACGCGAGGTCCTGAGAGAATTTGTCAAAGTTCATGGAGTCTGCGTCCAGATTTGATAGTATTCCGGTATAGTAGGTTATTTCTGCTTGAATCTCTTCCACTTCCTTTTTTAGTTTTGCAAGGGATCTTGCCTTCTGCTCTTCCTCCAGTATGCGTGCTTCGTGTTCCATCTCGTCCGCCAATGTGGGTGGGGAGGGCTGGATCTGTGCTGCTGCGGCTGTGGTGGTGTCTATAAATATAGGCGCTGGCGCGCGGCTGGTGCTCGGCTCGGCAACATGTGGTGCCGCTGCTGCCATTCTTTCACTGTCTTGCGCGCGGGGGAACGCCAGGCGCACCCCACGCTATACCTGTCACTAAGGATATCACAAACACTTTCACTGTCACTAACCATAAATTAAGCACTGGTTAGATAATATACACAGGAAAACACGAAGATTATATACACTGTTTAGTCATATGTACAACACTGTTTACACTTCACTTGAAAGAATTGATATGTACACTCCATAAAATAGTTACACAAAATAAACCACTATATACACGTCTGTACACTAAACTTTCAATCCTCCCGGGAATATCTTTGGGAAAGTATAAATCCTCCCGGAAATAATTACGGGAAAAACCACTGTAACTTGTGCTGGAGTCCCAGTGAACGGTGATCGCCGCGTACTTTCCCGGTCAGTGACGGGCCGGTTGCCGCGCACTCGAACTTCGCGCTTACTAGTTATTCGGACCGCTCCTGACTCTTGCGAACGACTTCTCAAGCAACACTCATCAGATGTGAACTGAACTCATGAACTGAACCGGATCACTGTGTCCACGTCACAACTTCATTACATCGCGAGGTATTTCAGCCCAAATCAGAGACAGATGACCACTCGATTGGATGAAGTTTGCACTAATTCGCAATGTGCAAGCGCACTTTACACTGTATACAGTACTAGCCTTCTCATCGCACCACTACCAGATAGTTCTCTCCTTTCCGAGTTGGCCAACCAGCAAACACTTCCCGGCTCCTAGGAGTACCAGCTGGAAGACTTTTCTAAGTTGTGGAGATACAGCCACCTCTGCAACAATGAAATGCTTCAGATAACTTCGACAACCTAGTGGATGCCATTACCAGCCAGATGACAGCTGCTGAGATAAGAGAGCCTCCAAAACCAAAACAGTGCAGCTTTAATTTGGACCCATTACCACAGACTATCCGCGACATAATACAACAGGAGAACAGAGCTAGAAGGCGGTTCCTGCATACTCGCTGCCCAGCAGACCGGCGTGAGTTTTGCCGTCTCCAGAAACTACTGAAACTGGAGTTCAGGGCCTTAGAAACGAATGCTGGGAAGAAAGTGTTTCATAATGTGGTCATGTGACTCAATCTCAGCTATCCAAGCCATAGGGAAATTGGAAATTAATGTTACCTCGAATATTAGAGAAATAGAGTGTCCCTAAGACAGCTAGACGCACGAAAAGAAATTGTTTTCCAATGTTGGAATAAAAGGGAACGAAAAGGTTGACTTCTTGGCAGAAAAGGGAACAAACATTTTAAATCCAAAGGTAAAATTTATTTAACGCTGAAAGATGTGAAGAACTTAAAAAATTAAGTGAGGGGGAAAAATGGATATCGCTCTTAAATAAACCAACACCAAAAGGAGCATTTAGAAATGAAAATGTAAACCAGCTTCATGATTGTCTGGCGGAGCAATTCTATGAAAATTATAGATTCACCAAACTGCATGTTGTGTAACAATTCAATACCATAACCTTCAAACTTCTGAAAAATCCAGAGATCATGGAGTGGAACAAAATCCTAAGAGACATTAAGGGACATACTCGGGTACAAATTGATGCTCCTTCAACGGCTATCTTATATTTAGAACTATGGGCTCTAGATATGTATGAGAATGACACTTTTGTTCATTATTTGTAATTCATGCATAATTTTCGTCTATATAATTATACAATTTCTATTAGGCTTACTGCTTTTAACACACCTATCACTTTCTTCCAATTCAGTTTCTGTTGTTACAGGTTTCCTCTTTATTTTTAAATGAAATGGAGTGAAATACTTATTCTGCCATCTGTGCATGGCAGTCCAAACCAACTATAACATAGAGAAAGTTGGAAAGGACAAGTAAAATACAGGTGCGATGGCCTTTTTACTCTTATTTGTATTTATTTCACATTTTTCGTTTAACACTTTCAAATTTCTTCATTATACAGCGACCTTTGCTACGTATTTTAGTACTTATCCACTAAAATAAGAGGGAAACAAGAAACCATTTCGTGTTTTTGTGCAATTTAGTCGAGCTCAGATGGAAACAAATTGTCAGTGAGCGAAAGAATCCAAGAAAACTCTGGATCACAAATGGATACAGTGACAAATTCAGCTTAAGTATACCTTAAGTATAAATCATAGACACGATTAGGTCTGAAGACAACAATTCAAACAAAGCAAATGTTATTAAAGGAGTAAATTATGACAAGTACCACAAAATAGGGAATTAAAAAGTGACTCAGTGCTTTGCAAACGACAGTGGTCTGTACGAAGTGTCCAATTTTTGTTGCAGGGAGACAACTAATGAAGTCTCAAAAATCGATAAAGCGATAATCTGACACACCTGAATTTCTCTACTCACCTTATGACATAACATGTATATTATATAAAATATTCCTGAAAACGTTTACTTTTCTATTTACTTAATTTAATAGAGCTAGAGGCTTGTAGAAATCATTTTACATATTTCTTGGCATGTGCAATGGGAATTGAAGGATGGAGCAGGCCTAATACATGTGAAGGTGTTGTATGCGTTTTTGTTCATACACGTAACTGAAGCAATTAAAGTCAACTTGCTAATACTTAAGCACATCAATCAATATCCTAATATTAACACTTCTTAGCGTCGAACGTAACCTAACTCAGTAAATTATACTCATAATAAATAAACCGTGTAATAAATAATTGTGTCGTGTGCATCTTTCAGTCCATTGATTATTATCAGTAAACTTTAGCGTTAAAATTCCGTTTCCGAAGCACATGAAAACTGCGTATTTACATTTATGGTAAGAATAGTAATTTTGTTTTATGTTCCACTTATATTCCGGCTTTAACATGCAGATCATATCGGTATATGTTTACTTTCTGTTACGTATTAATGGTGGCAGAAGTATTGTGCTCCACTCAAAAATTCGATACCCAGATTTAATCGAAAATACATGTTTTGAGACTACCTGTAAAAAAGAAACCTCATTTTAAGAGAAATATTATTTGCACGCGCACCATAACTCAAAAACGAAAACTCAGTTAAATACCAAACTACTACGTAGCTATTTCAGTAAATCTCTCTCCTCAGACTGCGCTTTACATTTTTCGAAAATGTTTATTTCCTCAAAAATGCGTGTAATGCTTTTGATTAAAATGCCATGTATTTGTGGTGTTTTATACCAAATAAAAGATACCCTACTTACTATACGTAGTGATACAATAAAAATAGTAGGCATTTTGCCAAACCATCGATGGTGCTGTTCATGATGCTCAAGTAAATCCGGGTCCAGAAACCTTAAAGTTACGCGACATTCATTTCTCAGGATAAGGGAAATCCTTTTGAAGAACCGTACCCAAACAAATGACCCTAACCAAGATTCGAACTCGGGACCTCTTGAATGTTAGGCAGACACACTACCCTCGCATCGTTAAGGTGAGCTTAACCAATATTGTTAGAACCCTTTTTGAAACGAATTAAAAATAATACTGTTACACTTAAAGGGTACTTTGGTTTATAAAAGTGGAATATTCTTTAAAATCTTCCACTATAACAGAAGCCACTGTTGCGCGTATAGAATCACAGTTTACAATGTTCTGTTGTATCGTAACCTCGTAACTCACGATGTTCTCTTTCAACTGTCCTTGACACTGCTACGGTAACACAACTCTTACAATCGACAACTGCTCCCACAAACCACTGGTCTGTTCACTACTCACAACTGACTATTAACAAACTTGTTGGTCCGTATCGATTTGCTTATATAGTCCATACCGCCTAATTCACTGCAATTGAACTTTCTCGGCTTGTGCCGTAGACAAAGCTCCCGCACTTGGAAAGCTTTTAGAAATGCGTGCAACGGCGTTTGTTTTGACCGCCCATTGTCGTCTTGTTGCCGGCTGGCGCTTACAAAGGCAGTGGTGTGAGATAAATGACAATCCTTCTCTGAGAAGTGGCAGCCACGACAATACCTTATTTGGTCAGCATCAAGTAGACTAAATTTGCTTCTTAGTGCAGTTTGATCTAAATTATAATTATTAATTTATATGTATTATAAGCAAGACTAAAATTATGGAATATGATCTTAATACGGTTTATGTCAGTAAGCCGTTTAAGTTTTATTTGCAGAAATGTAACGTGTCATTGCAGACGATATATCCGACCTCATTGGATAGCCATAAAACGTGAAGAAATGCTTAGGTTTGTCCATGCTTCAAATGCTGTCTGGATAAGCTTCCTCAAGAGTTTAAAGAAAATTATGGAAGATAAAACCACATTCCCATCCACTTTAGGTAGTGTAACCGAATACGGGCCTAGGGACCGGTAACGCAGGGCGCCAACGTAAGAGAAATGAAAGTAGACATCATTTGAATGACGTTGGTATTGCGAAGATGGCAATGCCTGAATACGAGAATGGAGATGACTTCCGGCAATTCGTGTATAATATACATACGTGACGTAGATACAAAGAAGGCGAGAAACTATTCTCGTTTATAATGAGGAATTTCGGTATCAAGAAGGTGGGGACTATTTTACTTAAGTATACATTCCTCAGTTCTACCCAAAAGATCTCCCAGTTACAGAATAAATAAGGATTCCTTCATATTACAATCAAATTAATTTATGAATCACATAACCTGAAATAACTATGAAATCATAAGCTTATGCGTCTGTGCAGCAGGCAGGTAACCTTAAATGGGTTATATTCGTAAATACAGGATGTTTAAAAAAGGTATCCGATATTGCAACAGGAGTTGGGATTGGTCAAAACTAGAATAAATGTTCCTATAAACATATGTCCGGGAACAAATAAGTGTGAAAGATATGAGCCACTTTTTATGGGTTTAGCTTATACCAATGTCTTTAAATTTCCCCATAGCCAGAAATCCAATGAATTGAGGTCAGGCGAACGCGGAGGCCATGCTACTGGACTTGCTCGACCAATCCATCGTCCATTAAATGTTGGGCTTAAGTATCAGGATCGGTTTAGTCCCAATGTGTGGGTGGGTATTGTGAGTGTGAGACTTCTAGGGCCATAAATTTTACCAAGCAGATTAGCAGGTGCTGTGTATAATCGATTTCTGAATTACTCGTATTTTTGGAGAAGTTGTGCTTATGGAAAGACAACGCATATGGTCAATGTATGACGGGCACCATCCCAATTTTATACGCATCGTACAATACTTAAACCAAACGTTTAATGAACGATGGATTGGTCGAGGAGGCCCAGTAGCATAACCTTCCCCTTCGCCGGACCTCAATCCATTAGGTTTCTGAATATGGGGACATCTAAACCCATTGGTGTATGCCAAACCTATCGAAAATTTTCTAAAATGGTTCAGATCTGACGTATTTGCTTCCGGGCATTCGTTTATAGCAACTCTCTTTCTAGTTTTGACCAATCCCAGCTCCTGTTGCAATATCGGACACTTTTTTAAACATCCTGTATACATTTATGAAAGAAATACAAAGTAGCGCTTTGGAGGTACAAACCGTATTAAGGTAGCTAACCGTGCAATATGAATATATTTAATAATATACGTTTGTGAAACAAATACAAAGTTTAAGAGTTAGATGTGGTTGATGATTGGCAAACGGAGTGGTTTAAACTTCGGATTTTACTGGAAATAACTCGCAAATTATTGGTGATTTCAACGTTATTTTGAAATACGGATTCCCATTTGTAATAACAGCTAAAGAGAAATGAAGAAAAAGGAAGTTTTCAATTCGTAACACTTTCTGCTATTGTTACATCTTCTTTATTTACATTCTTCCACTATTTAGTTCGCGCTTCTATTCCATCGTTTCAGTTTCAGATCGCGCCTCCGTTGTTCCTCTCTCACTCGTAGTTGCCAACCTCGTCCAGTAGTGTATTTCATGTCAAGTTGGCATGGTTTAGTGACATTCCACATCAAGAAGCCTGTATTCGGCAACATTACACCACTTTATTCGTGCGCTTGTTCCTTATATTTCAAAACTTTTCAAAAACATTTATCCTGTATGGGCAGTGGTAATTCGTAGTACTTCAACGAAGCATAAATTTTCCTCTAATTGTGCAATAACAGAAGACTTATTGCCTACTAAAGCTTTCAAGGACATAGTTTAAGGCACAGTAAACATATCACTACATCCATAGGTGCGTGCACGTCTATTGCAAATATGGAAAGTTGTATAAATGCCAGATTTCACATTTAAGTTCAACAGTTAAAGGTTTCAATAAAATGCCTTCCACCCCAAACTGCCTATCCATTAAACATATTTTTTTCTTAAAATGACTAATGATTTGATTAAAATACCACATATCCAAAGCATAGCATGGCCAAAAGATCTATATCTTGGATTTTCTGCGTATATTCTGAGAAATCTTCATTCAGAATTAATTTAGAAGAATCTGATGTGTTGCACTCGCATGACTTTCTCTACTCTTGTACCAACCATTCTTACAAACTCTTAATCTTGTATATTCTTCGTGTTAGTTGAGATAAACATTTGTAGAAATTATCTTATTGTGTATTTCCTTGTAGGTGCAAGGAGAATTAGAATACAGTAGGCTTTGAGCGATAGTCGAATCTTTCAAACATTTGAGGTTCCGTTCTCTTTGCATGGTTAACATATAAAAAAATGAACAACGATGTTGCATTTCACGAAAGTTTGTTTTCCGAAACTGACACAAATAACAAAGAATATCTCCGAAACGGTTCACTTTACAAAAAAAAAAAAAAATTGTTTGGACATAATTGTGTGTTTTAGTGAGATCCAAAATTTTGTATAGTAAGCTGTGTATCGCTTACAATTTAGGAGTTATTCAAAAGTCATTCAGAGTAAACAGGACTGCATAGGCTATAGCTAGAAAATTCAAAATATACATTTCATTTGTCATAAAAATATCTCAAACATATGGCATTTTAATTAAGATTGTTAGACTTGAAACTTAAATACGATTTTCAGTTTTTAGCCGACTTTTCGTTTTTAAGTTATGTTATCCACAGACTGACACGTACACGCGCACGCACGCACACACACAGACAGACGCGCGCGCGGACCTTTTTCTAAAAATGCTTTTTTTATTGAGGGGGCCTCAAAAAATGTAGATTTCCGGTGAAATCTCGACATAGAATTTTTGGGTGGAATACAATACTTTATCTATTAGTAGATATAGTAAACATGAGTGTTTGAAATTGGTAAACTCTTAACACCTGTTGACCGATCATCATGAAATTTGCACGTCTGTTTTCAATGGAGGTTTTTACGCTGTCAATTTTATTTTGCGACGTATATTCAGACCGTTTTTCTGTTCGCCTTTCTTTTACATAACACATTCACACATACTTCTCTCCTCACTCTTCAACATGCAACTCATACAATTTTCTGAGATTGAAATATAAATGCAACGTATTATATCCACACGGTTTTCCCTACTCGCTTTTCGTTTACGAAACACAATCAGACTTCTTTCTCTACTCCCTCTTCTGTAAACAATTGTTACAATTTTCGACGTGTTTGAAATATAAATGTAACGTATTACATTCACATGGTTTTCTCTATTATATTCCTTTACGGAACAATAACATATCTTTCTCTACTCCCTCTTCTACAAAAAAACTCATACAATTTTCGATGGGTTTGAAATATAAACGTGTTACATTCGCAGTTTTCTCTACTCGCTTTTCTTTCAAGAAACACACATTTCTTTCTCTCTATACAATATTCATACAATTTTCGATATATTTGAAATAGAAGTGCAATGTATTACATTCAAACTGGGTTTCTCTACTTGCAAAATAAAAATAAAAGGCTGGCTCGTGGCTCAGTCGATAGACACCTGCCTGCTCTGTGAAGGGTTTTGGGTTTCATTCTCGGCTGGGGGTGGGAATCCCACTATATACGAGTTGACGTCATTGCCTACAGCAAAATGTTCCAAACAGAATGCCGCCGATATGACCACTGAAGTTGAAGGAGGGGTATAAATGGAATAACTAAAAACAAATGTTAGAGAAAGCAACAATTACGTTCACTTTCTTCTTTTTTTCCCTTGTGGTTTTTCCCGTTTCTGAAACTCCTTTTTACTTTCTATACTGGTAAGTAGGGGAAGTATTGTATTCCACCCAAAAATTCGATGTCGAGATTTCACCGGAAATATATGTTTTGAGGCCCCCTGAATCCAAAAAAAGCATTTTTAGAAAAAGGTCCGTGTGTGTGTCAGTCTGTCAGTCTGTGGACAGCATAACTCAAAAACGAAAATTAGGTTAAAAACCAAAGTTGGTATTTAAGTTTAATGTCATTCAAGGATGTGACACGAAGCTTTTGAAGAAAATAGCCCCACCCTAAACTACCCTTTACATGGAAAATTTTTCGAAAATTTTGATTTTCTTGAAAATGGCTCTAACGATTTTGATTAAAATGCCATATGTTTGAGATATTTTTATGAAAAATGAAATGTATATCTTGAATTTTCTGGCTATAGCCCCTGTAGTTGTATTTACTCTGGACGACTTTTCCATAACTCGTAAACCGTTAGTGATAAACCAAATTATACTATACAAACAATGTAGGTCTTGGTAAAATACACAATTTATGTCTAAATAAATTTTCTTGTAGGGTGAATCATTTCGGAGATATTCCTTGTTATATGTGTGAATTTCGGAAAACTTAGAACTTTAGCGAAATGCAACAACGTTGTTCATTTTTTTATATGTTAATCGTGCAAAGAGAGCGGAATGTCAAAGGTCAAAAAGATTTGACAGTCGCACAAAGCCTTCTGTATTCTAATATCCCCCTGGAACCTACAAGGACATCAGCAATAAGATAATTTGTACGAATGTTTATCTTAACTAACATGGAAATATGGGAATAAGAGTTTGTTAGAATGGTTAGTACAAGAGTAGAGAAAGTCATGTGAGTGCAACACATCAGATTTTTGGGTCTTAATATAACTCGGAAACTCTGTACGAAAAACTGTATCTGAACATTATTCACATTTAAGAAAGAGAAAGGTCTTCTAATTCAATAAATTCCCACTACATGTTCTGTTCTGAAGCATTAAATTGCATAATTGTTTCTTAAGTTCAACGTTCCACTGACAATGAATTAATGGAATAGGTGAAATGATGCTGAAATGAGCCCGGGGTTCATAGAGCTTAGAGTTATGACACTTGTCTTCTCGGAACACGGGGACCTCAGGAACAACTTTATCTGGGTAACTCGCCCTAACCGAGATTCGAACTGGGGACCTCTTAAGTGTGAGATAGATCGCTGCTCCCATCCCACAGAGGTGGGCAGCGCAATATGTGTTTTGTTCGCTATGAACCAACAACACGGGATGGACCAAATACAAACTTCTAGATGCTTCAAAAGACAAAAAGCCTTTTTCCGCATGCTTCAGCAGCTGTTGGTTTCTAAGAATAGGTATCCTAAGAGACCCCTCTAAGAGCAGTGCCCCTGCTGAAGATTTAGCAGCAGTCGGAAGAGGCTGTCACATCTGGACCCAGTTAACACTTTCATGCCGCACCAAAGCGTCGTGTATATTGCCAAGCACAAATGCTTTCTGAATGTGGCTTCTGAAATGTAACTGTGCAACTAAATGGAAAACATTCACGTCCTGATGAATAACAGCATTCGCGTATCTTATGGAGAGAGACGTCACGATTTTACAACACGGTTTTAATGTTACCAATCTGAAATGTTACACTACTTTATCGAACATATTTTACAATCACAACATTTTAGTGTGTTTACTTGTAACGAAATGAACAATGCAAAAGTTTATCTCGATTAACATTTCTTATGAACAGTTTGTAGAAGCTATAAATAATAATAAAAAGTAAAGGGTGGTGAGTAGAGAAAATTACTTGAATGTAACACATCAGAATTTTATTGAGAGAGAGAACAGCATAAACGAAATGTTCAATAAATACCAAACTTGGTATTTCAGTTCAATATTTTCCAAAGATTCCATTTTTTAAGAAAATCCCTTCACCCTAAACTACTCTATATATGGAAAGTTTTGAATACGTTATAGTTTATCTGTTATACAAAAATGTACAAAATTCATTCCCAATAAAGGGGACTTCACAGCCTATTCGCAGAAAATTCAAGATGCATATTTTACTTAAATACCATGTATATGTAAATATACATATTAAATACATGGTATTTTAATCAAAATCGCTAGCCAGTCTTGAAAAAGATGGAAAATATGGGAATTTGTTCCATGTAATAGTTGAGGTGGAGGGATTTTCGTGAAAATCTTGTTGCATCTTAGATATTGATTATGAAATACACTAAGTTTGGTATTTATCGGAGATATTGTTTCAGTTACACTGTTCACACATACACGTGAGCGCGGACGTTTATCTAAAAATCCCTTTCTATTTAGGGGCCTCAAAACTTGTATTTTCGGTGAAATCCTACATCGAAATTTTTGGTGGAACCCTTTTATGTACTATTGAGAAGCAGAGAAAGTAAAAACCTGATTTAATTGAAACAGCTGAAGTTTAATTTACTTTGTCAACATAGAGACCTGTGACGTACGATTAATGATGTGACAGCATTGTTGTGTAGTTGGTAAACCTTTGTTTTCTACAGAATTTGTATGATACACTTAAAATATGCACGTCTGTAAACTTTAAGGCTATCCAAAAATGGGAAGTAGCCGGCAAAAATTTTGAATTGCATGCAAACAAAGTGATTCTCTCTCTAACATTGGATGTATTATTGGAATGTTTTCTGAGGTAGAATAAGGACTCATTTATAATGAAATTTAGGCAGAAGCACATCATAAGCTTAGAGGCTTATTATGTATTATCTTAATGTATGCGTTCACGTTGACATTGACTTTCATATTTATGTATGTCTACATCAAACGTAAGAAACTAGCAAACCAGAGAGCGATTCTCCAAAATCTCACCGCGATATCATTTGCAAGATCATGGCCAAGGAATTTCTAGGGTAATAAATTGTGATGACAGGTGGTGATTTATTTGCGAGTTTAACTTCTTTTAACGATTAATTAGGCCTCGTTCACTTTGATACCTGTACATAACGTCGGTCTGGGTGGCTCAGTTGGTTAGACGCTGGCCTATTGATCCCAAGGTCGCAGGTTCAAATCCGACCCAGGCCGATGGTTTTTAAGTGTGTTTAAAAACGACAGCTCCGTGTCAGTAGATTTACTGGCATGTAAAAGAACTCCTGTGGGACGAAATTCCGGCACACCGGCGACGCTGATGTGATCCTGGCAATTGACAGCGTCGTTAAACAACAAACTAATAATAATCCTGTACATAACCTCTGCTTTGCAGATCAACATGGAGTTAAGGTGGCGTTAACTTGCAAAATATATTTTTTTCCTCCGTTAACAGAAAAAAAAAAAAAAAAATTATATCTCTAGGAAGATGTATCAAATTTATTTGAAATATGTCATTATAATCATAAATATCTAACTGCTGTACAATTTTCAATGTTTTATACCTAATCTAAGTCGCTTTACAAGAAGTTTCATTAATTAATAAAAGAAACATAAAGGTAATTTACTGTGGAATGAAAACTTCTATTAATATCAACATTTGTATGAACTATCTCGTGTACATGTTTAATAATCTAAATCTGTAATATGTGTAATTTGTGCTTTAATTATTTTTTAATTTTTTTAGTTCAACCTCTAAGTTTCGAATTTTTTTACATGAAGTATTTTGCAGAATGAGTAATGTTTTAGGTTCAATTTCAAATCACATATATACGAGTAATAATAACCACAAAAAATTCATGCAATTCTATCCAATTGTTCCTCAGAAAAGATACATTATAAAAAGAAAAATATAATTAGCGAGAAACCGAGTATAAAGAGTTATGTGTACCCGGGGCAGTTTCCTCCACTGTAGCTCTAAAACTTCGCAATCTTTTTTGAACATTGCCAACTCATGCCAATTTTCAATTGTCTCATTATGCCATCTAGCATACGAACATTGAAGTTTGCACTACTCTAGGAGGCAAATTTGAAAGTTGTATAATGTAGAAAAATGATAATATTGAAGTGCACAGAAAAGCGGCGTTTAAATCCTACACCACCTTAGAAATGTCAAATTCAACCACCTATAACTAAACATATAACGAAGATATTACAATAAAACAACTTCTATGATTTACGAATATACTGGTTACCTTTAAAATTAAAACATGATTTTGTTGTGTAACGATGCTGTCAATTACCAGGATCACATCAGCGTCGCCGGTGTGCAGGAATTTTGTCCCTCAGGAGTTTTTACATGCCAGTAAATCTACAGACATGGAGCTGTGGTTTTTTAAGCACACTTAGAAACCATCAGTATGGGCCGGATTTGAACCCGCGACCTTGGGATCAGTAGGCCAGCGTATATTGGTTAGCTGATTCACAAATTAAAAAAATCGTAAATTTCATGTGTAACCTTAACTCAGCTGTTTCACGCTCTCTGATGTTTGGCTGCTGTATAACCAATGTTAGTGCTTAATTTTCACTGTGAATGGTGTCTAATGGACACACTGCTTGCGTTATTTCTTTTCAGTATCAAGTAGCGTCACTCCAATGAGATTTTCTTCCACCTGAATGGCAAATAAGTAGAATTCATAGCAAGCGTGAAGAATATTCAAATTCATGGAATTGAATTCTCAAATTGTTGTCCTATAGGTTACTTCATAATGCACAAACATGTTCATTATGAAGTAACTACTGTGCTTGCACTTGTATCTGTAAAAACAAACGAGAATTAGGAAAGCTGCTTTGTGACACGACGAAGAAATTAGCTTTCAGTTTCGCAAGATGCTATAGACTTGGGTTTATTTTTACCAAGATCTCTCGGTTTTGCCCTCGAAGGCCACTTGCTCGACTGCACTAATGGTTACGAAATCGACTCTGCAGGATTGGAACAATTCATATTGCCTACAAAGCTGTCCACCCGCTTCCAAATAGATTAACCGAAAGAGCATGTAAATAAAGTAAATTTAAATTTCGTTAACTTTAATTGCATCAAATTTATATCTGTCTACTCCTTATATATACAGTAAATATGTAAATTGCACTTCATCCTGAATTTCTATACCAAGATTTCCGTGTGTCTGTGAGCAGCGTAACTCAAAAACAAGAGTCAGGTGGGTACCAAACTTGGTATTTAACTTCAGTGTCTTATAAAGATGCGACACGAAGCTTTTCTTGAAAATTCTCCATCTCAGACTAACTTTTACATAAACATTTTGCCATTGTTTTTTTATTTTTTCATAAAAATGACTTGCCATTTTCATTTAATACATGTATGTTGTGGTCGTTTACTTAGCGCTGTGGTAGCGCTGCTGCTTACCAAACGAGAGACACGGGTTCGATTCCCGGAACCGGCGTGGAGATTTTCCTCCGCTGGGATACTTGGTCCGGGATGCACTCAGCCCCTGAAGGGCCAGTTGAGGAGCTACTTGATTGAAAAATAGCAGCCCCTAGTTGCGAAGAGCGCATAGCTGGCCGCAAGGAACCGGGTTGCTGACCACGTCCCACCCTCCAGTACTGCACCCCATTAATGACACCTGTAGTGGGGGATGTAGCGGTCGGGCCGTAAGTGGTCCGAGAAGGACTGTTGCGCCACGGGGTTATTATTTTGTTTATATATAATTTACGAACCTGTACCTTGAATTTTCTGGGAATAGCCTGTGAATTCCTCTTCATTCTGAATAACTTTAATATAATTGATAAACCGCCAGAGATAGACAAAATCTTGCTACATAAAAATTCAAATCCTGTTGGACCACACAGTTTATATTAACCTTTTTGTGGTGTTAACCATTTCCGAAATATTCTTTTTGCTATCCGTTTTCCAAATTTTCAAATACTTATACTTCTCTTAAGTGGAAAGTTGCTATTCGCTTTTTTCTTGTGATCATACAAAGAGCATAGAATTTTAAAGCCATCACTTAGCGTCATGATCTTAAAAATTTGATTATTGCTTTAACTTATACTCGTCTTATACAGGCAACGAAATGCTATTGATTGTTTCTTTTGGTTAACAAGAAGTGGGTAAAAGAATAAACTTTAGTAAAAGAGTAAACAGAGAATGGTACGTGAATGCAACACTTCAAATTTTTTGCAATTTTGGATTTGAAATTCGCCCATGTGATTCTTCCAGAGTTTATTTAACTATTTCCTTTTCTATGTGCAACATTATCCATTTCTAAACAATGCTCTCATCTAGTATAATTTAGACACAATTATTAACCATTACGATAATTCTTTTATCTCTAAAATATCTGTATATCGTTTTGAATAGCGATAGCGCTTTAAAAAAATTACAATAGTATTAAAACTTTCAATTCAATGACTACGTAAGTCTTGGAAATGTCTTATATAACAATTTATTTGAAATAAATTGTGTTGTGGACTACGCTTTTGTCTACCAGCTGTTATATAAATTTATACAAAACTCTTTCAGAATGAAGAGGGCTTCAGAGCTATTACCAGAATATTCAAGATGTACATTTCATTTATGTTGCAAGTTTCTTTAACATTATGTTGTTTCAATAAAAATCCTTAGAGCAGTTTTTGGAAAAATCCAATATTTTAAAACATCTTCCCTGTATATAGTCGTAGAGATTTTCTTGAACATCTGTTGCATCTTAGAAACATGAACTTAAATTCCAAGTTCATTTATCGGGCATTTCGTTTTTGGGCACACACATGGACACGCAAACTTCTTCTGAAAATGCTTTTAGTATTCATGAATTTTCGGTGAAATATCGACGTCAGATTTTCAGTACTTCGCGTTCCCTGAAGAAAGTAAAACTGGATTCGGGTATCTCAAAACGTGTCTTTCCATTTAACCTTGACAGAGAATTTTTATGTCAAATGCAATGCTTTCTCTGTCTTGCGTAAACAGTACAGAAATAAAAAGAGAAAGCTATATTGTTGTTTGCATCGCAATATGGCGTGTGACAGAGAGCGGAGATGGTGTATGTAATTGCTGTAATTGTACAAAAGCATATGGTAGCGTGAATGAGTGTTTCCTGTATGACGAGAGATAACTGCTTCCTCTCGACTGCTCTTTGTTTTCTGACGCTATCTCTCGGGATAATTATATTTCGATGCCAACTTTGTTCGGAAATGCTTTAGCAATACACTTCTACCACTTTTCACTTACTTCTGAAGAGTCTGTGTTCTTAGAGGTTTGCAAGAATGTTTATATTTTTCAGCACTTTTATTGAAATTTCCTCTTTACATGGCCATAAAAGGATAGACGCATGCACTAATCTTTTTTTAAACGTTTCGAAAAATGGACCTTGAAATATGTGCATTAATTGCTTTTCTATACAGAGTAAAAGGGAAGTCATTATATTACTTGTAAAAGTGCTTCATAGAAGCATTAAAAACAAAAACGTGTAATGGCATTTTGTTCTTTGATCAGCCGATTTCGAAAAAATAGTTTTTGATCCAAATTGGATGCGTAATTCCACAAGAATGGACGAAGATAAGTTTATTACTTGTAAGATGCTTAGAGTAACTTATTTGTAACATAGATTCGGTAGTAATTATGGGACATCACACAGAGTTTCGAAATAATTAATCACTTGACGTAAAGGAATACGTCAGAGGTGACATAACTCGACAACGTTGCGTTGAGGTTGGTCAGGGAATTGACCTGGTTTGTGGATGTAAACAGTTTTCACTTTCGCGTAATGTTTTAGGAGATAACGCTTGTGATTGGCCTACACTCGCACAGTAAACACACAAGGACAAGGCAGAATATGAGTTTGTTTTCAAGACGCACCGACACGGTGTTTATGTACTGAGCTAGGGAAAGTGATACCCATACAATCTGCAGTAGTGCCAGGTTGTTTTCGACAAAACTAAAATATCTTCGTAGGAAATGGTTAGAGACAAAAACGTAAGATGCAAAATGTGTTCTACCACTGGTTTAAATTAATGTAATGACTTCACTTCCACCCAGTATATGCCGTGTTAGCTTAAGTTGGAAAGGTAGTATCAGGCTGAAAAATTCAGTGACATAAACATTTGAACCACAGATTTTCGGCTTTCTATATAATTGCTCTAACTGATTGAGCTACTATTGTAACTTGCCAGCACAACATTAAATGCTCTAACAACTTACACAAACATGGAAACATTTTCAATGCCGTAAGATAGCTTAGAGCAATTTTCTGCTGGAACCATCAGCTTTTCACAATTTTGCTGTGCATTGATACCGAGTTACAAATTGTTATAACCTAACCTGACATTGCTGAAGATAAGGGACAGTTTCACATAAACTAGTATAGATATCTTGCATGCACTTTTTCTACATTGTATATAGAACATTTCTACAGAGATTCTTTTAAAATAAGAGTATTTATTTTTAAGAAAATAATAAACATTAATGCTGTTAAACAAAATATTACTGCATTACTCTAGTCTCCAAGCCAAATACTATGAAGTACACACAGAAACAAATGTCTGTAACGAATATCGCATGATAAATGATAAAGAAGTATGGGAAATGTCATTATTTTCTCTAATAGTTTTTTTAGAAAGTGTTCCCTAAAGGTAAAACAATCTAAACTTTATAAAGAGTCCCAAAGTTTGCAAGCACATGCCACATAATAAAAGTTATTGAATGCTGCCTCTAAAACAGCCACATAAATGAAGCTTTCTGCACAAAACAGCGTTGACATGTCTGCTCACAGCCTTCTAAAATAAAGAGAAACTGCTCCAGCAGTTTGAGTGTGTATATTTGTAAACCATACTGACTGGAAAACGCTGCAATCTAAAAGGAGCTTGGCAATGGGCAGTTTGCTGCTCTTTAAGTTTTAAAAGAAATTTAGACATTATAATTTCACCATAAAATTTTCCAAAGAATATACTTCACTTGGATTCCTTTTTGAATATTATGAAATTTGAGCATTTTCAATCAACATCTCTCTTAAAGTATTTACAAAATTATAAGTTGTCATTCGGGTGCACGGTAAGGTTTTGAACATATGAATTTGAGAATGTATTATGGTTTACCAGAAAAGATTAGTCATGAAATGTATGGTCGAGCTGACATGTTGCCATAGTAGCTCAGTTGGTTTGAGCAGTGGTATGGAGAGCAGAAGAACCGTAGTTCATATCTCGACTGTGACATTGAGATTTTCATATGATTGTGGTAAAATCTCGATACCTATTGTAGGATGGTGCATTAAGAATGGGGGGAGGGGGGAGGAAGACCTATAGTATTTCGGTACAACATTTCTTTCCTAGAATAAATTCTTACCATATTTTATGGCAAATGGGATTTTGCAAAGTCCAGTTTCAAGGATCCGAATTCATGTTTGCTTTCTCACAAATGCAACGTTCTCAGTCATTTGTTTCTATTATGTGATTGAATCGAAGCAAAATAGTTAATGCAATTTTTACGTGGCTAACGAAAAAGACAGGCTGCGGCGCGAATTGTTTACGTAGTAATAGTAGTCTGATAAATGGCTAACATTGTATATCATCATGGTAAAACCTTATCTTTTGTATGAATTCAATGAGTAAAATTTTTAGTTGTTTAGAATATGGATGTATTAGGCGATTGTAGTTTTACTTAATTGGGCCATGATCAGATTAGGAGAATTACGTCACTGTAGTTCGCGTTGTAGTCTGTCCTTTTCGTTAGCCACGAATTTTTACGAGTGAAATAACACAAGTTTTAAACAGCACCGCTGACTATACAGAATGTCCCAAAATTAGACCGACAAACTTTGGTAGCTGATAGATAACATTATTTTAAACACTTTTTATTAAGGAAAGTTTTTTGCAGCGGTGCTTCGTTTAAGCGCTAGATGAGTTAATGTCATAGATTGCTGCCTCCCACCCAGCTTAAGTATTTACGGCAAAATCAACAATGAAAATAGTATTGCATTTATCTTAGTAAGGTACACAATCTTAATCCAAAAAAACAATCACAGAACACAAACATCTCATTGTTTACAGTTAATCACAACTTTACTATTCAAAGCAAATGTTGGTACGCACACCCATTGCGATTAACACAGAGTGCATCGATGTGCCCTATTCTGCCGTACTCTGGCAAAGACACCTGTCATTTCTATGGTTTAAACGTTTGTCTAATTTTAAATAGTAAAGCTATGATTATCTGTAAACAATGAGATGTTTGTGTTTTGTTTATGTGTTCTGTGTTAGATTCTATAAGCTCCCAAAGTTCGTCGGTCTAATTTTGGGACGCTCTATATTTGAGAACTTTCTTTTAAACATTTGCAAAGGGTGGCAACCTTGAACATACACAGTAAAGCACTTTGGCTTAGCGATCAGCTCAAAAGGACGAGGGAAACGAAGCAGAGAAACTGGTCATTATTTGAAGTGCCGTTATGTAAGCGCCAGATTTTATTATCCACTTCCAAGAACACCAGCCTGCCGTTTGTGTTTGGCCTCCCTGAGAGTCTTCTGAAAGATTTATAAAAGTTGCTGGCTTTCAGAACCTGTATAACGAATTGTCTATTTTAACAACCTAGTTATACATTACCTGTCCTGGACGAAATATTCAGTAACAAAGTTTCATATTTCGCTGACAACTTTCATCTCAACTTCCAAAATATAGAAAAGTTACAATGATAAGAAAGTTGTAGAAAGTATTCAGCTTTTCTGGGTGTGCTTTCTGTCATCTTTGTACGAGCAGCCACAGAAGTAACTTCCCTCCTCAGAGGAAAATCCTACACCCATTCCTGGAGTCTTGTAGGACACGTCTTTTGATTTCCAAATGCAGTAATCATGTGCTTATGATGATCGAAAATACGCAAGTACACCTATCTTTGGTAGCTGGCTTTTGCAGAAATTCATTCTCATTATCGTCCTCAAGCTTTAAATGTTTTCTGGAATTTGATGTTTATACTGTTGTATAATTTAAGGAGTTACTTAACTTACTTATGAGTCGACTTTGTCCTGAATACTATAACATAACACCCGCATTCTACAAATATCCTTTTAGACACCTGGAATCGAAAGCAGAGCCTTCATCATGAACCTCTCACTACTGCAAAATGAAGATTATAACACTGAGTGGAATACTATTTTTGTAAGTTCATTGTTTCTTGTCATAGGAATTATATGTATTGTCGCGTTGGCCGCCGGCATAGAAGAGCAAAAGTCCGCTATTGAACGCGCGAGGTGGTTTGAAAAGTACCGTGCGATGTAGTGCTCTAGAAGGTTCGAGGAAAGGTGCCGGGATTGTAGAAGATAAGCGAACCAGAATTTCATTAAGATGAAATACGTGACAAAAGTGAACAATGTAACTTGATCTGAGGTCAATCACGTGATGCCCCTCTGGCATTTAACAGTTCCACATGCTGGTTTACTGGAAGTTTCTTAATTCGTTATCACTTCCGGAAGAAAGAAGGAAGTCCTGCGGGAGGCGACTCTTGATCTGGGGTACCGCATCAGATCTTCGTTCCAAGGAAAAAATCGCTCTACCTGATACTAAGGGAAGATGCTGAAAAAAGTGAGAGTCTAAGAGCGAATGTGTGCAGAGATGGTACCGAGTCCAAGTCCATGATGTATCTGGGTGTTTCTGACATACCAAAGTGCATTGTATAAACTTCAAAACTTTATTTTGCAATATCTGCAGAGGACTAATTTTGCTTGCAGCTGCACCTACTCAAATTGAACTAATGTATGTGAGCGAAGACTTGTACAGAAGAGAACAATGTGGTATTTGCAAAGAAGACTTGCGGTTTAGAATGGGATACAAATTATGTAATCTGGAGTAAGCGAGGTTTAATTATGAATTAATGTGAAAATTCCGGGTCATTCGACGACCAAAATGCAGGCCTTAATGTCAGCATGTTTCCAGGATTTGAGAATCATTTTTAAAGTAGTAGCGGGAGGAATAATGGGACAACGCAATGTAAAAATTATGGTTTCACATTCCTTATGGTTCTAATATACGCTACTAGAACATGAGAGAGATTTGTAATCTATGTATCTAGTTCGTGGTGTGCGGTAAAGTGGCAGTAGTAGATGTCGAAGTTGACATGTGCTCTCTTCGCATCTGCAGAGTGAATGTGCCCATCGCTACATTGGTCTATCATGCATGCCATATCTTGTGTAAAAGAGTGGAGGAGTACAGCTAAGCAGCATTTACCACAGCACAAGTTGTTCGTCACGCACGGGGACAAGTTAAGATGTACGTAACGTGACACGAGACACGGCATTTTCCAGATCTCGTACGTACAGTTTAGCACGTGCTCTAATGTTCAGCACTGGCACGAATAGGCAAGTTGCGAACTCGCCGCACTGAAGGGGCTTCTCTTTCTCCTGCATCTTCTGGGTTTCTTGTATTATAATCATCATGAACTATCAGACAGTTGACCGAGTTTGATGAAATGTGATCATTAGTTCCCAACGTAGCATGTTTTTGAGAATGTCCCAGCGCAATATTCAGCTTGAAAATGTCATTATATAATAAATACAGAATAAATGAATAAGTACAGAACAACTAAATACAGAATAAATAAATAAATACAGAATAAATAATGAATAAGTAAATGAATAACTAAATAAAAGAATAAATAAATCTGAAACTTCCATCCCAACACCTGATTCCTTGTACGGGGACCTGTTTTCCAAAGTGAAACAAATTATGAACAAACAAAAACTTCAGAAAATTGACTTCCAATTGCCACGTTCTTCTCGAAGGAATCTCCAGTCCGCAGCTATCCATCTCCTTCTTCTGGTTTTCTTCCAGCTTTCCAGGTTCCTGATAAACGAATTTGCTTCATTTCAGTTCTCTGGCCGCTCTAATCCTCTCTTATTTGATGTACTCTCGTCATTTTCTCCTAATTGTCGCATTTCCTTTCATCGATCTCTTAGGTTATGTTCTTTTCTAAGGGTTGATATGTTACTGTTTGTGTCTGGAATTCTCTTATCTTGTGCTATATATTCTTCTAGTGCTTTAACAGATACTAACTGGATAATATTTTCCAGTTGTACACAATCTTCTTGAGTTCTTAAAATTTCCCATATACATTTCTCCTGAAGTTTCCTGGCGTTTCTCCTACTGTTTAATAGTAAAGTAGATATTAAAAATGTAGTTTTTGGAATACTTGAAATCTGAATTTTATGATAAAATGTTCAAAACAAAACGTTTAATAACAAGCTACAGCCTTTTGAGGACACCATTTGATTTTAATTCTTTATTGTAAAGTATTCGAAGTAAAACAATAATGTAAATCGTGAATTCTAAATCTATTTTGTTTTATATTAATTGAACCTTATTTGTTTTGTATTTCCGTTACAGATCAACTTTAGATTTATTCTTTCAGCTTATTTTATCTGAAGAAATACTTGTATTCTTGCATTTTATTTCTTTAGTCTTCGAAGTTCAAATAGTCAACGAGGTTAGGTATTTGATTTCTCAAATAATTTTAAAAATAGTTTTAATCTAACAAAACCAGATATTTAAATGATCTAAGAAAATCACTTGTTATGTTGACTAAAAGAAAGAGAAAGAAAAAAGAACACACATGAACAACAGCTTTGCAGAGTTATGTGAATCTGAACTTTTCGATGCGCATTATATTGCACAGAAAGCTCAAACGAGGCGGTACCTAAGGGTACCAATATGGCTGGAAATGCATTTCTTCAGAATTCATATTCGTATTTAAAACCTTTAGAACATTCTGAATGATTTTCCATTGTGTTGGAACAGTATGCGATCTTATAAAAAAGTTCAATTGAAGGACTTGCATCATTACTAATTTAAGAAACCTATTTTTGAATTTTGAATTTGTATTGTTTATTAAGCAATTTATCTTATGTATTTATTTTACATGAAATTTCCCACTTTTTAAAATTTACGCATTATATAGTCCAAGAAAAAAAGTTTTTATAATAAAAACGTTTTATACAAATGTTTTTGCACTTCGATTAATATCTGAATAACATAAGTATTACTCCGAAGAAAACATAGGTGAGTTATACTTTTTTAATTTTTCAATAAATGTGTACGAAGTTAATCTGTTGTTGAACCCTGCAGTCATAACTTAAAGCAATTTTTTTCTCAGTCTATGATGATCATTTCGAAGTAGATACAATTTTCAGAGCGAGAAATAATTTGAACATTAAAATTTACACCAGAAAAGCACTGTGGATATTTGAAACGACGCTTTTACTTTGGAAGCTGTCTAGTTTCACAGTTACACCTCTCCTGGCCATTTGATATTTAAGTGATGTTTGAGCATTAATATAAAATTATTAAAGCTTATCCACATAAAAACATCAATGTTTTTACAAATATTCAATAGTTTGAAACAATTAACTCTTACTTCTGTTTCCTCCTCGTATTGGGAATTGTCTCCTTTTGTCCAGTCTGGTGCTCTCTTTTCAGCAATTATCTGAGCTTTATCATCCTATTTGAATAATTTTATATTGTAGAAATATATTGATATTCAATCAATTCCAAGTTAACACATCATTCCATTCAGACTGCCTATTATAGGCAATGTGACTTCGTCAAATTTATATACAATATTTAGAAACTCAGCATCAATATGTTGTAGTCAACTTTGGTTTAATATTTTTAAGTTGGCATAAAAATGTATTTCTTGCAATTCAAATTTTGCTTTTCTTTCAAAAATAAGACTTAATTAGAACATTTAAAATTTACATCTACGAACTTTCTAGCATTGAAAGTAAAGCTTCATAAAACATTTTAATACTCTAGGGCTGCTCTCTTGAGACATATGCTTAAATGCGGGGGAAAAAAAATGAATTTTTGGAAAATAAAAAATCAGTATATTAACATATTTATAAAATCTAAAAGAAGTCAAACATGATAAGGAAACGCACTGAATTCCGGATCAGTATTTAATATGTATGCAAGCTTTCAGTTTGATACTCTAAAATTCCTATCAAATATGGTTTTATACAAATTTAACCAAATAATGCCTGTTTGACGTATATCGGCTAGAAAATAAAGTTTGGTGTCAAAACACAACACTTTCTAAGTTTAACTACACCGTAACAATTTTATTTCTGTAAATTATTAAATAAGCTAATGATGTACTACTGTTTTCTAAGATTGAACAACCTGGAATAATGATTTTCAGAAAAGGGTAGACATAGATTGTAACGATTTTCAATATGCTGTTGATGTTGAGTTTTATTATTCGCGGCCTAGCATCAGTCTGAGAGCTATAAGATTCTATTACTGTTGTCACAGGGAGTAGTACGGATCTATTTTATAGATGAAACAACCAATATTGTTTTAATGAATGTTTTGAACAATTTATTAACACTTAAAGATCACTATCCTTCTCATGAAACATTTTTGCAATTACAAAATATGGCGGACTTCTTCGCTAACAAACAAAATGGCTAGGCACAGCCAATAATTATTGTCAACAGTCAATGTTCTTTTCTAATCTCGCTGCACTTGATTGATCTCAATCTATTGTTGACGATATAGTTCCTTTTTATAAATATCACAAAATTTCACAATTAATAATTCCCTTTTCGATGTATGATTGTTATTTCTCGTCGTTATAATGTCTATCAAAATCACTTCTTCCTCCGCTGTATCACACATGAACAGAAGAAGTCAGTCTACGCTGCCTATAATTTAATATGGTTATTTCAGGGGGCTTTCTGTTGCCTCTATATTTACAATTTGAATTATTTCAGAGGACTTACACAATACTGCATCAAGGCGCATTCAGTAAACCTTGTGTTGTCTGTAAGGTTTAAAAGTAAGTCAGTAATTGTACTTAATCATTATATCACACACACACACACACACACACACACACACACACACACACACACACACACACACACACACACACACACACACACACACACACACACAAGGACTTCTAGTTTTAGTTTTAGTCATTTGTCTATATGTTGTACTCTCTAGCGAAAATCAGCTGTCTTAGTAAAATTCTAATCTCACTTAAAACTTCTAATTTGATTATTTTTGCACGATTTCTGTGTAATTTTTAATGTAAGATTAACATAAACATTCCTCACTGATAGGAAATCCAAGTTTGGATACTGCGAAGTTGTTTCATAGGCTCGTGACTGGAGTATTTAAGAAGCAAGAAGTCGAAACTCTTTATCAAATATGTCACAGAATTCAATTCACTCCTACCTAAAAGTTTTGTAGGCATTAAAGAAAGTATTTTAGTGTAATTCAGTTACAAATATAGTTTCCAAATGACGACACTTCCAATATGATCAAGAATTTTGACATCAACTTTAGAGGAAAAAATACGCTATTGTGGTCAATAAGGTGGGTGGAAGGGAATACCGGTTGTGAGGTAAAGAACGTATTCTGCAGCCACTCCATGCTCGCTGTTTAAACACTTGAAAGGATTGAAGGAGGTTACAAGCAGCTCCTTTGTGAGAAATATTTCCCCCTCTAGTTGGCCTGAATCCAGGAAATCGATTTTAACAGCTGATAAGAGGGATGCATTTAGAAATTTGTCAGTCAAGTATTTAATAAATATATACCTGTATTCGAAATTTGTTTGTTAGGACCCTATTCTTTCGTCTGTTTCATTTTTGCCCCAGAACTGCACCAATTGAAGCTCAAAAAATGCGCAAATATACACTTAATGACACCTCTCCTCCCCCATTCTGTCGTTCCTTCTCATTCTCTCCCTCTTTCCTCTCCTCCTTCCCTACGCTTCCTCTCCTCATTAGCTACCACTTCTCCCCTCCTTCCCCTTTGCCCCTCCCCCCTTTACCCCTCCCCCCTTTACCCCTCCTTCCCCTTCTCCCCACCTCCCCCTTTACCCCACCTCCCTTTTCCCCCACCTCCCTTTTCCCCCACCTCCCCTTCTCCCCACCTTCCCTTCTCCCCACCTCCCCTTCTCCTTTACCCCTCCTTCCCCTTATCCCCACCTCTCATTCTCCCCTCCTTTCCCTCTCCCCTCCTTCCCCTCCTCCCCTCCTTTCCTCCTCCCCCTTCACCCCTCCTGCCCCTTCACCCTTCCTCTCCCTTCCTTACACTTCTCCCCTCCTTCTCCTTCTGCCCTCCTTCCATTTCTCCCCTCCTTCCATTTCTCCCCTCTTCCTCTTTCCCTTCTGTCCCTCCTTGCCTTATCTCCTTCCCTCCTTCCTTTCTCTCCCTCCTTCCTTTCTCTGCTTCCTTGCTCTCTCCCTATCCCTCCTACCTCTCCTCCACGTCACGGTAAAGGCGCTGTGCCATTTTTCTCTCACAATTGCTGTCTCTATTTCTTTCTAATCAGCTGACGAGATATATTCCTTTGATTGATATTGAAATGCAACCTTAGGCAATCACCATCTCCTTTGTAATGTATATACGGAGTGCCACCCAGCGGTGGTCCTTAATTTGACTAATTCAAGAGCTGGTCGCTGTACCAATCTCGTTTGAGCGTTCGGCGCTGGGGAACAGCAGGGATGTAAATATAACGTAGCATATATGTGTTATGGTGTTGAATACAGACCTGTGTAACTTCTTGTAGCTGGTACGGAAGTAGGTGCTAGATCGGCATGTAGGGTGTGTTGTGAACGTTCTAGACTGCTCCAATAGCCAAGAGTGGATACGTCTTCGATTCACTGAACTGACTTGATCTGGGAAGGCTAGGCAGATCCAGATATAGCAGTTGTAAAGCCCTTGTAGTGCAGAAGTATCGCAAATTGTGCAGATAGTGTTTTACTTGATGCATTCTTTGGCGGAGTTTCTTAGTAAACTAGTAGTATGAAGGTTCCAAGTGAACCTGTCGTCCCAGGGAAGACTAAGGCATCTATAACTCTGCTCTGGGTATTTGCACCCCCCCCCCCCATAAAAATAGGATGGGAAGCGACTTCTTTTATCTGTGAACTTGACTGTTATGGATTTTTTGGGGTTGATCTGGACGTGCCAATTTTTACACACAGGTAATGTTGAATCTAGCATTCTTTGAACATGTTACATCCAGCCATTCTAATATTTTCCTCCAATTTTACCCTTTCTTGAATGTAAGATCTGTTCTTATATCTTATGGAATCTACTAAAAAAGAAAATCTCCCACAACATCTAAAATGATCAACCCAGGACCTTTTAGTAGATACAAACTCTAAAATGGACTGTGGAGAAGGAATTACTAAAAATAAAACTTGAATAAATCAGAGTTACACAAGGCTGCCTTGTTGTCGCCGGCATTGTTTAATTTATATTTGAACTGTGTCATCACGAATGGCAAGAACCTATCAATATAAAAGTTAATTAACAACACTACTCTTCACCGACTATTAAATTTTAATTATATCGTCAGAGAACTCCCTGCAAAAGTTTATTTCCACTTAAATGAAGCTAATATATGCACATTTAAAACAAAAGTGTTAGCTTTCAAAGATAAAATAAATCAAGACCAAAAATGTTAATAAACAATTATTATTTAGCGTGTGAAATTGGAAACGAGTGTATACGAAAAAATTCAACGATTCAGTTATTTATGAGAAACAATCAAGAGCTTTGTTGAACAAAGCTAGAAAGAAAACACTCGTAAAGCATTATTAAGTACCTCTCTTGTATGGATGTGTCTCTGGGACACATTAGAGTAAGCAGGGTGAGATGGTCATGAATGGTAGCAAGTTATCAAAGAATAAACAGAGATAAAAAATAAGGACATTAGGGAAGAGTTAGGGAGAAAATAAAACAAAATCAAAACATGTATTATGAATATATTTTAAGAATGGAAGACCATCGACTGGCCAAAAAGCTTCAAGACCATGTAGACCTCAAAGTATGTCGAATTGACCCAGTGATCCTACTCATAGCTCCTTTTTCGTAAACTGTGAAACCCTGGTAACGCTGGTCATTTCAACTACTTTAATAAAACACGTAGTAGTGTAAACATCCAACTTTATTTACACAATTCTGCATATCTTTAATGTAAGAGTTACAAGGACGATGTTCAGTCATAATAGTCCAATTGCATAAAGATGCCAGCTGTGTGTTTTTAAACGTACCTGAATAGCTGCCTTCCTGTGCCTATTACAAGGTTTATTGTAATCGGGGCAAGGTCATTGCTCAAAGAACCAGAATCAACCGCAGAGGTCATTAGCAAAACTGCCTTTTACTCATTTTGTCTGCCATTGTAAGAATATGACAGCAGTAAATGACATTTATGGGCCAGTGACTACAACATTTTATGTGACGGCTTTATCACAGCATTCCAAGACGGTTGCTTAACATGGCCTATCACTTTATATCTAGTGGTAAATGCACGAAAAAGGTTTTGTTGAAAACACTCAGTGAGCTGCATACTGCATCTAATGTAATTGTATTACTAATTTACTTTATTCTTGGAGCTATTAGGCTGCTAATACGATTATTGAACATACGGGAGTGTAAGTGTATATATGATTCAGGACAACGTAATAATTTTTATTATTTGTGTTATCTACAACTTCCACTTCCACGGAGAAAGAAATGAGAAAAAGAGTTTAAATAATTTAACTGAGGTTTAAATGATTATACTTGCATGTTTAGTTTAATGTGTAACTGCAGGACTACTGACCCCAGGCTACTCGGTAGCAACAGGTATTGAAGTGTCAACAGGTGTAAGCAAAACGGATGGTCTATAGTGACGTTGTTCATTTCACGGCTCTGTCACGACCGTGCAGAAAACATCAGGTAGTAAATTATGTAACGTGTCTGTGGGAAAACTGTTACACAGTGGCGGAAAAATGATTAACATACTGAAGTAGACGCATATTAGAGGCACCAATTATCAAACTATTTGTATTTATATCCCTAATATCTTGTATGGCTAATAAATTCTTCCTCTTCCTCCTCCTGCATGCTTTGGGTTAGTCAATTACTGTGCCTCCCTTGACTCCATCAACCGCTTTGGTGGTCGGCTAATATATCTTATAATACACAACTCAAGTTATATCATGGATAGGTATTCTTAAGCAGTTGACAAAGTTATATATACTCAAAACAATATATCAAAACAAATAATATAATCAACAAAGGCTAAGTGTCACTAATGACAGGTCAAGGGCTCTAGTGAGGGCCGTCTGCAAATGCCAATAGACATTACAAGGTATGGAGTTGGTTTTTACCTTCAAAATTTATATGTAAAATCTAGTAACGGTTTAACTTTATTTCCTTTCATCCTAACTTTAATGCTTGGAAATTCCTATACTTGATTATAACGTCCTGCTTCCATTATAATGTGCAGTCTTTGTGTGTCTTCTCGCTTTATTGCATTGTTTCTCTCTAATAGTGCCAATTAAATCTCGTCATTTGGTCAACCAAAAATGAATTCACATTTCAAAAGCAAATAAATAACGTGTACGGTTATATAACTATCCAATACAATCTTACAATCTCATAGCCACATTTCCTCTTAAAATCCATCGCTTTGATATTCTGTTTCATAATTTAAATTTCATTCCGTTGATGTGCTATATAGTTCTTATAGCAATGTACTGTGACGCCGGCTGTCGGTGCACGCCTCAAAGACTCAACGTTAAGCTACCTCACACCACTTAGCGGCCGCGTGCGTCAACAAGAGAGACGAAGTCAAGCTACGTCACACTATAAACGGAAACACCTCCTGCAAGAGCGGGAACTCTATTAGACTCATATAATGAGGTATACAACATAAGCGGAGAATTGCCACTGTGTATGTTAGTACATGCTTGCACACTTTGATCCTCTCTTGGACTTGCGCTGTATTTAATGTAACCTAAATGTAATTTTTCACGGTTTGTCACTTCTCTTAATTGTATTTTACAGTTCTTTTCCAAAAATATTAATCTTCGTCAACGAAGATATACGAGAGGTCTGTCAAGGTGTTTGTTGATCAATTGTCAGTTCCTTGCAGCAAGGTCAAGCATGAAAGTTATTTGTACTCATAAAGACTGTCAAAAGTATTCACTCGACACTTTAATAGATCAGTAATTCATTCTTGGTCTTTCACTCGTTGCTTGTCAAAAATCCTCAGTTGTCATTTTAACATATCAGTAATTCATTCTTGATCTTTCATTCGTTTCTGAACAGAGCAATACATTTTAACATTAGTGCAGAAGTAAAAGAAATTTCACTGCTTGTATCAGAAGTGCCAGATGACGCCTAGTTTGATGTCTATGTATTATGTTGAAAAAAATAATTAAAGCAATACTTCACTACTTTATTTACACCAATAGGTATTAATTTTGATACTACTCGTAGTATCTCCATGAGAGCTTTCTATTCAGATTATTTTAACTCTGTGTTAAGAAGCTCACTGTGCTTATACACTGCCCTCCGGCATCGCACAATGCTGCCAAAAATTAAAATTAAAAGTGTAAACAGACATTAAATGTAAAAAAGTCATGCTTTTGTTGACAACCGCTATACACACTTTGACGCTGATGCTGCTACAATAATTAAAAAGGCTACTGCAGTGTTTCAAATTGATGTGAGTTTATGCCAAAATGGTATACTCTCTATGCAAGTGCGGGAAGTATTCAGTTTAGTTAACACAACTGCATAGATGTGAGACCAGCTGAGTAACGTGTGTATAAATAACACAGAATTAACACTGAAGCTAATTACTTCAATTTAAACGCTTAACACTGCCTCTAACACGAAGCGAAGACAACAATTCGTAGCAGCGACTGTAACCCATGGGTTGAAATGTCATATTGAAGTACTCAGCAGTTGCGGTTAGATGAACCAGTAACTCTAGGATCAAATACCAGCTTTAACATGACCACAATGTACTTAAGACAAAATGCCGCAATACCACATACGTATTCTTATACCGAAAATGTTGCTATATTGCTCGTTAAATATAAAATGTTTGTGGATTGCTTTACTTTATCTACCACATAGCTGCAGTGAGTGGAGCAAGTACTATAATCTACCGTGTGTACGCGAATGTGTATGTGTGAATAACGTAATTTAAAAACGAAAAATGCATGAGTAGTATGCTTGTTTCAGCATCTACTGAAAGTTTTACGCGACAAAATTCAAGAAAATACTTCCACCCCAAACTATCTTTTACGAGAACTGTTTTACATTATTTTTATCTTCTCAAAAATGCCTTTCAATGGTTTGGGTTAAAATAGGTGCTGGATTTAAGATGGTTGCATGACTAATTAAGTTATGTGCTAAATTTTTATGCAAATCTCTGAAGTTCCCTTCATCCTGACTTTTCATATTATTGGTGAACCATTACACACGATTTGTGGCAATTACCATATTTGCTTTTTCTACTACCTGTAGTATAGTAGAGGAAGTATGTATTCCACAAAATTTTTTCTTCGAGATTTCACCAGAAATATGTTTTGAGGCCCCCTGAATCCAAGAAAAAAAAAACACTTTTAGAAAAAGGTCCCTGTGTGTCTGTGTGTGTGTAGTCCATGGAAAACATAACTCAAAAAAAAAAAGTTGGTTGCAAACCAAATTTGGTATTTAAGTTTGTCTTTCAAGGATGTGTCACAAGATTTTGAAGAAAATTCCTCAACCCTAAACTAAGCTTTACATGAAAAATTTGATTATTTTTGAAAATGTCTAAGGATTTTGGTTAAAATGCCATATGTTTGGGATAGATTTATGGCAAATGAAATGCATATTTTGAGTTTTCTAGCTATAGTCCATTTAGTCCTATTTACTCTGGATGACGTTTGCAAAACTGCTAAACCGTAAGAGGTAGACCAAATCTTGCTATACAAAAATGTAGGTCTTGCTAAAATACAAAGAGTGAACCATTTCGGAGATATTCCGTATTTTTTGTGAGATTTGAAGAACTTATACTTCAGTCAAATGGAACATTGCTATTCATTTTTTATATGTTAACCGTGCAAAGAGAACGGAATTGGAAATCTTTAAGAGATTTGGCTATCGCTCGGTATACTGTATTCCCATATTCTCCTTGTACCTACAAGAAGACAATAAGATAAGTTGTGTAAATGTTTATCTCAACTAACACGAAGAAGACACAGGAATAAGAGTTTATAAGAATGGTTAGTACAGGAGTAGAAAAAGTCACGCGAGTGCAACACATCAGATTTTTGCTAAACATTCCTCGCTACTGGTGGGATTTTCCATTGATTAATTTTATAGCTTAATATATATATAGGTGTGTTGAGTTATGAGCTGTCATACATTGAAGCGATGGGGACATTCGCCACTACTTCCCGTTATGGATCTATTGTAGGCTACAACCCCCGGGAGGGGGCGATGAGGTGAAGAGAGACCACAAGCCTGACAGAGGAAGGGGACGGAGCACAACCACAGACTTGTGGAAGCACCTAACAGTTGCACAGACCTGCGCACCACGGAGAGACTGTCGAAGCGATTAAAGGTGTCATCTTCGCTGTATCTCGCTTATACCTAAAAAGAAACGAAACCATTTCTGTAGAAATTTATGTCGTTAATATGAGTTAGATGGAAAACTCAACTTTTCTAAGATTAATTTGTAGAAGGGGTATAAATGTAAAGACGTACAGATAGAGAAAACTATGTGAATATATCGCAAATGATCTATGATAACAGGTTCAAGGTAGATATAAGGGAACTTGAGACAGAATATGTCAGACGCCTCTGTTCCTCAGTCGTACAACACTTTAGGTCCTAAGATGCATCATTTTAGCTAGTAAAACAACGAAAAACAATGTGTAAAATTCATCCTTTGCTGTGAATATCAAAGCATTTGCACCTATAATCTCAGTAACTGTATGTAATCCTTTCACTTACTTTGTAATTATATTAAAAATCGGTTGGTATACAAATACAAAACTAGTTGTGTTTAAGGCCGTAAGTATTGTGGTATTTTTCGGAGATTGCGCTTAATGTCATGTAGTGTTTAAAAAAATTTTCGATCAGTCTCAATTCTTTCCAAAAAATACAACAGACACTCGTATTTGTCCACTGTATGGATCGGAGTAAAAGGAACAATGAAGAACGTCAATGTACAACATGGAAATGCAGGTAATGTTTTTAAAAATACCTTTGCAACCATCCCATTTAATATTGTGTTAGCTTTTTACAGCTTGGTTAACAAAGAATGTTTTCCAGTTATACCTAACAATGAAGTTGGATCATCATGCAAGGTTTGGACTCATGGATCCGTTCCGTCCCCATCAATCAATATCATCTCTTCCTCGGTCTTCCTATGTCTTCTTTTACCGATTGAAACGTAGTCGGTCGCTATTCAAGGAAATTTGTCCTTGTTCGTCCTCTGTACATATGGACTCCGGTTTTCTTTATTCTGTTTAATCCTTCCTATTAAGTTAAATGTGTTCAATTCTTCTCTTATTTCTCCATTTGTTATATAATCTAGCAGAGACTATCGAGCCACTGGTCTTAAAAATTTCATTTCTGCTAATTCAATTTTTCTTTTCTTTTTTTCCTGTTTATTGCACATGTTTCACTTGAATACAGTAGTATAGAGACGCCATTGTCTTATAAAATTTAATTTGTGTTGGTCTTCTAGTTTTCCTTCTAAGAGTTCTATTTATTCTATCGCATGTGACTGAATTTATTTAATTTCTTGTAAACATCTTTCTCTTCTAATACAACTGTTAATCCTGATCCCAAGTAGGTAAATGTTGCTATATGCTGTATATTTTTCTTATTAACTACAATCTTGCTTCTAACATGCTTCGTTCCTTTAAATGCTAAAACTCTGGTTTTATTTGCAGGTATTTTTAAATTGCAAGATTCTGATATTTTACTTAATATATGTACTTTCATTTGTAGGGATCCTCTGATTCTGATGAAGTTTGATATAATAATAAAATGGGTAGCTCAGGTTGTTTTGGGCAAAATGTGAAATATATTCTTTCTTGCCTTTAACATTCAATTAAAGAAACTATACGTAAGAACTGCAACTCCACAGGCATTTCACCTTGACTCTGTGAACCATTATTATTGGCTGGTGAAGACTGTTGTTGCCACACGATTCTTGACTGAATGCGTCGCGTGAGAAGAAATATGTGTGGGAGCACTTTGTCTCTGTTCTTCCAGCTGACTTACGTAAGTCATGGAATATATAACTTCCAAAAGGTTCATTCAACATTTCAAGGTTACACATACTGCGTATGTGATATGCATGTTTAGTAAAATGCTTTAAACCTCTTAGATGACGCAAACTTTTTCGTAACACGTTATCAGGTTGGGGATTCGGGTATTGTTCCCAAAAGTTATATAACTTGTAAGGTGTGTCAGGACCTTGAAGTTCTAAATTCGAGATGGTGGTAACAGATATGACCTTCGATTCCGGGACACTTGGTCACTGAAGAAGAGCGTTTGAAGATTCTTGTAATCCCAAATAACATAAGTGTGCATTAATTTGCGAGTACTTAGCTAAGCTTAGTACTTCCGCGGTCTGAGGACAGCGCATCTACCTTCTAAACCCAAGTTTAAATTATTTTAAGTATATTTTTCGGATTCGCTTATTCTCGTAAGACAAACATTGCATTAATGTAAATTGATTGTTGCTTACATTATTGTTTGAAGACAACGTTGGAAAGCTACAATCGAACTAAAAAACTCAATGCCATAACCAGAATTTATATCCCGGATCTTCCGGTTCCGTCCGGTTGTTCTAACCACCGAGCTACTATGGCAACCTGCGGGCATGCTATTAAATTCAACTAACTCGCATTTTTTCGGTAAATTACAAGATCTCAAAATCATATAGAAATATCGTGCTGGCATGTTCATTGTAGCTCAGTGGTTAGAGGAACTGATTGAAGACCGAACGATTCGTGGTTCAAATCCAGGCTATGGTATTGCATTTTTGAGTAATTCTATCTATGTAAAATTATCCTTGAATCAATAGATATAAGGCTCACTTCAGCATAATTTTATCGATTTTCTAAAAGCTCAGTTGAATTCAAATCATCCCAAAGATCTTCATTAACAGTTTAAGATATATGCAAAAATTTTGCTACTGAAAAATGGACACTAATTTTATTCGCTTTTAAATATGCAGAATAGATTAACATTTAAAATAACAACATATACAGCATTTTATAAAATACTTTTCCCGATTTTGATAAGCATTAATGCCTTGAAAACGAATTGCAGTTTAACTCAAAGTTAATTTTTACCGTGAGACTAATGAGTTTAATAAATAATTGCATACATAAAACACATTTTAGCAATTAAAAATTCTTTTTGAAAATACCTTATGATTACAAAAATTAATATCTTCAATGTTTTTAAATAAATTGGAGCTCCTTTGGTTTTGTTTTTAAACTGAAGGCTTTTAAATATGATTTGTGACATTTTAAAAATAGTTGTTTATGAGATACTTTCACATCCGAATAAGCTTTCTAGTTCAAGTATGAGCACATTCTTTGCTACTTTCAAAACTGAAAAAGTGTAAACTTTGAGAAACGAAAACATAAGCACTATCAGTTATTCATGTCCAGTTGTCATACCAGCTAGAAATTTTAAAAGGTACAACAAATGCTTACTCAACGCATTTTAGTAAAAATATGGTAAATCTGAGTAAAACATTTAATCAATTGCTAAGCAAATCTTTAGTTTACTAATTCCAGTGTTATACCATTTTAAACAGGAAATATATTACTTTATAAAAGAAAAACGTTTTCAAATAAAAATGTAACTTTAAGGAATTGTAAGTTTTTAAATACTGTCATGTCCTGACTAACAAAATTTTTTAAAATGAAAAGATTTGATATATTTTTACTGAAATATAAACATTTCAGTAAACTATGGTAAGTTTTGACGTCTTAATATATCGGTGAAGATGTTTTAAGCGGGTGCAGTATTAGTATTTGTTTCGTTTACTGTCAGTGGTTTTTAATGAAAATGAATATTATTTTAAATTTATGAATAGAGAAGCCTAGAACATGTAAGCAATTAATAAAGTGCAGATGAACATTTAGCAGAAGTCGTGTTCTCTACTGACTATCCACCTGAGTAAATGGGAATCTAGAAGCAAATTATCATTTCATTTTTCTCGCTCGTTATAACTCGGAATATAGCTGCGTTAATTTTGCATTTGCCGCAATGACTGCATGAAATCAATTCATGTTCTTCTCGGAATACATTGACGATGGTAATTTCCGCTGCCAAGGCCTTGCAAGCTATCGGACACTGACCTCTCACACATTTAGCAGGTTGTGTCGGAGCAGATACGAGTGCTGCTGGTCAAAAAACCAGTCCTGACAGCCCCGGGTACTCGGCCACTTCACAAACGATTCGCTCATCTGTGAGGCAGGTTGCTTCCTTGCATCTGAAGTGCAGGTCATTACGGTTATATGACATTTCAACAGTTGAATTGATGGCTTCAAGGACATGTAAGAAAGTTGCAGAAAGTAGGCAGAGTTTGTGGTAAACATCAGAACTAGTTATGAGGTCGATGAGTGCAACTGAACCGATTCGGTTTGTTTCAAAACTGTTGATAGCCTTAAACTTGCCTTGAGGCTCCAATGTATCACATCGTAATATGCGATAGGTCTAAACATGTGAGCTAAATATACTGCAAAATGTTAAGACATTGTATAATATTGGTTACAAAAAGTGGAGGCAGAACTTTCACTGAAACTTGGCGAATTAACATTTACTCAAGCCACGTCCGCATCCTGAGCTTACGCAGGCATTTAAATATCCTCAATTGTATCACATTTAGAAGTACTTTGCAGTCATACAGTTCAGTCTATTGTTTATAAACAAATCTAAAACAAACAATGTTGACAAAAATCTCGAAATATCTCGAGAGCTGTTGACTCCTGGGTGTGTCTCGTGCGGTTGTTGCGTCCAGTTGAAGTCTCAATGAGTTCAAAATACTTTCTAGAGTCGTAGTAACAATGAATTATGCCAACAGAACGTAGAAGATAGTTTAAAGAATTTCCAACGGTGTGTTTGATGTGGGCAGAGAGTGTAAACAACGCTCGAGTGTGCCGGTATTGTCCATTATTTCTTCTGCGAGGTACGGAAAGGTGTAACCAGGTCCAATTGCGGCTGATGAATCGGTAGAAAAGTTAGAAATACGATGTGTCACAACATACACCGTATTTCAGAAATACTTGACCCTGACGGAGTGACAACTTGGAGTTGATATGGGTTTCTACGTGCGCGCAATGGCTGTTCTTCTAATTGCATTGCTTCTTTCCGTCAATGGAATTGTATGAAATGCTGATGCATTTGTGTGACGTAGATTGTGACTTACCTTTGTGCCGTGGTTGCTTCTGCGTAACTCAGCGGCTGCGTGTGGTATGTAGATTCCATTTTCAGAAGGATGGCGATGAATGGCTATTTAACTGTATTTGCTTTGAAATAATACTGTAAAGTTAAACCAATTGCTGAAAAAGTTATTTTAAGTAACTTTTAACAACAGAATTATCAGTAACTGTAAGTAATTTTGTATCATACCTAATCCAAAGAAAGGTCTTGTCTTTTGGGGGCAAAACTATCGCAAGTAGGATATTCTGCTCTATTTTAAGGCGAGGAGTCAGTGATGCTTTAATCCATAGCTTTTGGAAAATTGGCCACTTTTCCAAACTATAGGAGTAATTATTCTGGCAATTTTAACCTTCTGGTTTTCGATGAATTGCCAAGTTGTTTAACTAGTTTAATTCTGTAAGAGCCTAAATTGTTTTATAGAAGATTCTGAAAAACAAATGCAAAGTAGCTTCCTTATTTGTGCATTTAAAACCTAGTACCTATATAACCTTTAAAATTATAATTACTCATTCCTGAGGAAAAAATTATAGAGATCACTACTTCAACTTGATAATGTGATTAAAATGCTAAATAGATTATTGTAAAACATTTATAGAGTAGTTAAAAGGCTTATAGCACCTTTTTCACCCTATTTTCCAAAGATCTGTAACAAACATCAAGTCAACGTTTTCCTTCTCGAATTAGAATTTCTAATTTTTTGGTTACCCATAATTTCAAGTAGTGCATCAGATTCTAAGTTTCAGGACTGACAATATGAGCAAGTTTGATAAATTTAAATGCTGGAACTGATGCGCTGAATACTTGCATTATGTGAAAGTATGAAACAAGCTTGTAAATGCTTGTTTCCTTAGAGCTGAGGCGGTTAGTGGTGAATCTTGAGACATTGTGTACATACAAAAGAATAGAATGGAAATGAAATGAATGGTAGAGTGCTCCCATTAATTGACATCGTGAACTGATGTCAGTGGGAGTAAAACGGAGGCAACGGAGGCCAGCCAAAGCTCCACTCCTCTTGAGATTTTAGCTGTTCCCCTTGGCCTCTCATGCTTATTCATTTGAATATACTTTCTCTTTGTTCACAATGGGATTGGCTGCAAACAATCAAAGGCCTCTACTATTAATATCATAAACAGGAGAGCACACTTTCAATTACACGGTAGCATTTACACACTTAGTCACAATATGTCTGATCATTATGGGAAACATTAGAATACAAATTGTAGTGCGTTGCCCTATTCATTCAGCTTCAGCCAACTTGAATACAGTATGTGTTAGTTTCACCTTTGAAAATTGGACCGTATGACCCTCTGGCTATCTATACACGGTGGTCTGTATGCACAGCCTGTTTCAGTGAGTTAGGAGAGCGACAAACGATAACATGGAATAGAGAATATCAATAAATTCAGGCGCATCTTGGAAATATCGATATGTGTAAATGGTACTGCAACACGACGTGGGATTTAGAAATATTATGCTCTCCTAATGAGCTCAATCATTTTTTACATATCACAGATTCACAACATTGCTGCAAACTAAAATCTAGTTTTTCTATCCCGTTTATTGTTAATGACAGTAAATATTTTTAGCAGATTCGGGTATGGTTTGTACAAACTTGTTTACACGCAACAAGCCAAAGCAAGTTGATATTGTGTCCCATAGCTAATTCAAAAAACTTGCTCGTAAATTGTGGCGTTTTACACAATTGTTGTTTTTAATAGTACGTTTTCGTTTGCTTTTAATGCAATCGTATTTATCAGTAATATAAAATCACACACTGAAAGCGTACAGGAAGTTCAAAATGGTATTTTTATTTTGAATTAACTTGTGTATTAATCAAAAGGTTCTCAAGCAAAGATTTGGTAGTTGGGAAGAAAAACATTTTCTGAATATTTTCGTCTTGCATCTTCGGAAAACGTCCAAATTATATACCAAACATATTTTCACATTCTAAATGAGGAGTAGAAAAGGTAATAATTGGAAACAATAAAATGTATAACTGTCATCTCGATTTATCAATGTGCCTTTTGATGTTTTGTTTTACACTACCTTAGCACCATGTACTAGAACGTTGCATTAGCAGTTACATTATTTAATATGACCGAAATACACAACAGTAGTGAAAGTTGCTGTTTTTATATTGTTACATATTGTTCAGAATCACCATCCTTATGAAACAACAGGAGATCTAGTTGCTCAACTCTTGCGTAGAGTTCCTGTGCGTGTGGGATTATCAAGCACAAAGAGATGGAAAGTAAGATGACAGAGACAATAGCCGGCACCACGGTACTTCTCTAAGTAGAAACTTTCCTTCTCGATGTTCCTTTAACTTTTTTACTTAGGTAAAAGTGATATTGGGAAAAGAAATCAATTGGCCTAAATATGAAATTAAAAATGGATCTGTAGAATTTAAATTGAGGTTACTAGATTTCATAAATATTAGCTGGAATAAAGGATTATTAGTACCTGGGCGACCGAGCTTCGCTCGGAGTTTTTCGCCTCTGTTTTTTGTGAAATCTTGTTTTTTGTGGGAGAAGATACTTATTTAGATAAACCTCAAAGGCAAAATGTTAACTAAATGAAAACTTTTTTCGCAATTGTTAAGAGTCATTTCCGAGATACAAGAGATATAGAAATGCATACAAATATTTCATAGACACTATCATCTCAGCTGTAAAACGTCTACTACTGAACGCAGGCCTCCCCATAGATATCCACCCAGTTTGAGGTTTTCGTCGAGCATTTGTTCCATTGTGGAGTTCAGTTCTTTGGTACTGCCGTCGACTGTATCTTCAAGGACATTAACACGTTGGCCAAGGTCCTTTATCTTTCCGTCGAGTTCTTCCATGGCTTCCCTAACCCCGGCCAGTCGCTTGTTAGTATTCTTCGATAGATCTTTATCATATTGGACATTCCCGTCTCCATCTTTTCCGTTTTGGAGATTACATTTTCAATTTGGCTTCCATTTTTGTTTCCATTTTGTTCCCATATTTTCTATTCTGTAGTTTACATTTTTCCAATTCTGCTTTCATATTTGTTTCCTGTGCCGTATTCCGGAATTCATTTCATTTCCCATTATGTCCATTTTGGTTAACATTTGTTTCATCAACTGTTCCATATTGTGCTTTTCGTCACACTCCTGACATCAATTGTGATTATTTTTTTACCTATTTCTTTATTTTTTATTAAAACACCGGAGCGACACTAAGCAAAAGCACTGTTGAATAATAACAAATACCATAGGAAGAAAAGCTGGTTGATAAAGTCATGTGAATGTACTACGCATTTCTGTTTAAATCATATAGAAAATTGTATGAATTGTTTCTAATTGTTCGAGAGTTGTGAAAGAAATATGATTGTGTTTAGTAAAAGAAAAATGAGAAGAAAAAACGTGTGAATGTTATACGTTGCACTTATATTTCAAGTGTATGGAAATATGTATGGATTGTTCGTAGGAGAGGGAGTAGTGTGTTAGTTAAAAGAAAAGGGAGTAGAGAAAACCATGTGAACGTAATACGTTACGTGGTAAAATGAATTACATAAAAATCTTCGACATGAAACGCTTAGATATGTCAATTTTCATGGTGTTCGGTCAACCTGTTTTGGAGTTTACTTACTCTTCAACATACGATATGTATAGGCGTTGGTATGTATGAAATTGATAAACAATAGGGAATAACATGTGAATTGTTACGTAAAACAAAAGTGAGTAGAGAAAATGGTATGAATGTAATACGTTGTATTTCTGTTTCAAACATGTAGAACATTGTATGAATTGTATATTGAAGGGCGAGTAGTAGAGAAAACATTGTGAATGTAATATGCAGCATTTCTATTTCAAACATGCACATAATTGTATGACTTATTTGTAGAAAAGTCAGTAGAGAAACAGTTATGAATGTGTTACCCAAAAGCAAGTAGAGAAAACAGTGTAAATGTAATACGTAGCATTTCTATTTTAAACGTGCACGAAATTGTATGACTTATTTGAAGAAGAGTGAGTAGAGAGAGATGTGAATGTGTTACCTAAAGGTGAGAAGAGAAAACAGTGTGAATGTAATATCACTTCTATTTCAAACGTACAGAACATGGTATGAGTTTTTTTTTTTTTAAAGTGGGGATAAAAATGTTTTTTGGTGTACATAAAATCACGTTTTAATGGAAACTTGTTTATGGAGCAGTGAGCAGAGAAAGAGATGTGAATGTGTTACCTAGAAGTAAGTAGAGAAACCGCTGTGAATATAATATGCAGCATATCTATTTCAAACATACAGAAAAGTGTATGACTTATTTGTACAAAAGTGAGTAGAGAAAGAGATGTGAATATGTTACCTAAAAGTGAGTAGAGAAAATACTGTGAATGTAATATGCATGTATACAACAATTTAACCAAATCTTTAGAGCCGTTTCTAATATATATGAATTGCACTGTAGAAGCAGGAATAAAAAATGTTATTTTTTATGTAAAATCGCGTTTTTTGGGGAATTACACCTATATAGATGAACTTAAAAAGCAAAACCCTGTCTGAATACAAAATTTGATCGATATCGTTAGAGCCGTTTCCAAGTTGCGCGGAATATTTTTATATATACAAGAATTGTTCGTTTAAATATATTAGATTAGATTAGATAGATGTACCGGAGGAATGGAATGAAGCATGTTTGCCCAATATATAAAAAGGAATTGGAACGTTGTGTAGTAACTGTAGAACAAGCCTATTAAACCCATGTTATAAAACCTATATCAAAATAATAAGCATAAGACCAGGAATACCTACCAATATTGGAAAACAAAATTTTGGAAGCCCAACATGGATTTAGGAAGGGAAGATCTTATAGTGACTACATATTCATAATTACTCAATTAACAGAGAAAAGAAGGAAACAAAGTATATCTACGAACTATTTGACTACAGAAAGTATAAAGAGAATACTAATATGCAAAATATTGAATAACAGTACCAAACATCTAATAAGAGCTGCTCAACGTTTGTATAAAGAGAATGAAATTTAAATAGGACTACAGTAGATGGAAAAGGGGCTGCAAATATAAATAAAGGGGTAAAACAAGAGTGTCCTTTTGGCTGGCCCCGCAGCTCAGTGGGTAGAGCACCTAGTGCTGTTCAAGTGGTCCCGGATTCGATTCCCGGCTGGGGGTGGGAATCTTTCTGTAGCTTTAGTCTCCCAATACTCGGGAAGTATGAATGAGAATATGAATGTTTGTGTGAATTTAATGTGTAAAATCCCTAAAGACTCGAAACTCACTGTTTAATGAGTAATGTCTTCCTAATAGGCAATATCTTCCACAGGATAGGCCGCCGATTTGAACTTTGGAGTTAAAGGTGGGATACAAATAGAATAAAAATGTTATTTGTCACCTATTTAATGTCTATATGGACGTAGTTACATACAAATGGCTGAACATTTTATTACATTATTGTATGTGCATGAGCAGGTGACAATGGGTTCTTCAGAGGATAGTATCCAAAAACAATAAGTAGTTGTATAAAATGAATAACAGTAAAAGACATAAAATGACACTATATAGAAAACAAAGATAATGGCACTCAAAGGACATGAAACAATATGTGCAAAACTGGCCCTTGAAAATAAGACAATAGAACAATTACTCAGATATAAAGTAACATACCCAAATAATAATGTCCTGGAAGTAAAATAGTACCGATAGAATCTGTGGTACAATACTCCGGTCACTGAAAAATAAAGTTGGGAAATAAATTATAATTTAGTTGCATAAAACAGTGGTTTTACTCAGCCTGTTATAGGAAGTGAATGCTGGGGAATAACCAAAGAGCACACGAGAAGGGTAGAGTCAACAGAATCATAGATGGAAGCACACTTCTAGATCATATAAGTTAAGAAATTAAGGTAGAATTAAACGTTTTAAATATAAATGAAATTATTAAACAATATGTAGAACAATGGAACAATGATATTCCTACATATTAAGAATGTCTTAGGAAAGCATAACCATAATAATTTTAGTTATAAACCAAAGAGTAAAAGAAACGTAAGACCACTAAGAAGGTGGAACAGAAATTTTTACAAGCTTAATCTTTGCAGTTGTTGATAAAAATGAATGTCTGATGAGGAAAGTACTTGAAATGTATTAGGCATAATCAAACGGCGGCTCTTAGTAGCCTGTATTGCATAATTTCTGTCGTATATCTATCCAATAATAGTAGAAATGCCTTAAGTTGTAGATTTTTAGCGTAGAATTTTGTCTATACATCATTCGTAGCGACCGTGATCGATCGTTCACTGGCGATGCGAATGATCGAATCCGCATTTCAAGGTTATGTCCGTTAGGAAGAAAATATTGCCCGTATAGATGTCTAAATTACTGCACTTCATATTACATCATTTGCGTGGTATTTGGATCCAATAATAGGAAAAATATTCTTATGATGTATGCCTATACCTAGGTTTTAAGCGTATAATTTTGGTTACACAACCATTTATGGCGAGGATGATCGTTTACTTGCGATAACAGTGATCGTGTCTGGATTTTAACGTTATGTCCATTAAGATGAAAATAGAATATCACCTTCTAGATATTTGAATCATTACACTTCACATCAAAGAGTAAGCTGTTCATTAGGTCCAGGATTATTAATATGATGCTAAAACTTGCCGCTTAGAATCATGACGAGAAATTGTTTTTCTGCAGGTAATATACATATCTTTAAACCTTCTGTCAAAGAATAAAACGTTAATAAAACAATGGATATTTGAAGAACTTGCAGCTCCGCTCGCAATTGTACTTTGACACGGCGTTTAATCTCTAAATCTGTGCAATGTATGTGATATATACTTTGAAAATCGGTAATAAAACTTTTTTCTAGGTGCTAATAACAATTAAAACTGAATAGACATAACGATACACAATCTAGAACCTAATAACTTTATATGCGTTCATAATTGCATCGCTTTTTGAAGTTACCCGAAAACAACAATCAAAGATAAAGAATTATATATAAAAAATTCTTATATGTGTATAATATTTTTAAAAAATCTCTGATCAATTTCTTAAACATTCATTCTATGGACATTTTGTAAAGAACATTTTTCAGAAAAGATAAGTGCTTTTAAACTGTTGTTCTGTAACAACAAAACTCAATAATATAATATGAGGTATTTCGATTTTTTAAGTTTATAGCATTACAACAGCCCTTCGTTTTGGTCATGTGGCACACTGCCTAAGCTATACCTAAACATGTTTCACCAAGTTTCATAGCAATCGGTTCAGCCACAGGACACACACACACACACACACACACACACACACACACACACACACACACACACACACACACACACACACACACACACACACACACACACACACACACACACACACACACACACACACACACACACACACACACACACACACACACACACACACACACACACACACACACACACACACACACACACACACACACACACACACACACACACACACACACACACACACACACACACACACACACACACACACACACACACACACACACACACACACACACACAAGAAGTCTCTCTCCCTCTGTCTGTCTCTCCCTCTCTTTTTAAAATGCTATTTTTACTGCATAATAACTCATTATTTAAATTACCATAATTATTTATTGTATTCCTATGAATACATAAGAATGCAATATTTCCCAGAACAATGCATTTTGTTCCGGATGGATATCTGTAATTATTGTACAAAACAATAACCAGTTATTTAATCTGTCCTAGAAGTTAGTATATAGGCAGCACTTTAATAAGATATTCCCTGGTGAAAGAGAAGGAATCAAACGCAAGTCAAGGTCACTATCTTCCCAGAGGAGCTCGTTAGCTTTTGAGTGATTCCAAGACGCTCTAGCTGAGCTAAAAATGAAACAAACCAAGTAGGACATCGCACTTGCATCACAAATATCTCCCTGTTGCTGCGAGGCGTAAATATAAATTGTTTTCATGTAGCTCGCACAATTTGTTCTGTTGGGAAGTTCGCCAATCGTAGATCTTTGGCTCTAGTTCGAAATATCTTAAAACACATCGATACTAAAATAATTGTGGAAACATTGCTATAATTTCGACTTCGAAATCATATCTTGTTAAGTAATTTGTGATGTTTTCTGTTTTTTGTTGCTTCATTTTTATTACCCGTTTAACTTCTTTGGCCATATCCGAGGCTTTAACTTGAGAAACAACTGATGGTGTTATTATTCGCTGAACTGTAGGGCTTTTTATAATTTTTAACATTAAACACATTCACATTCGCTCCCTCATTCATACTTCCAGACTCTGTGGAAGATAGAGAATTATTCTAGTTAAAGAAAACTTCCCAATCCCAGCCGGGAATCGAACCCGGGCTTTTTAAGTTGAGAAACCAGAACGCTAACCACTCGACCACAGAGATATCTTTTCTGTTTTGCTTGCTTTTCATTGTGAAATATGTCTATGCATTTGGATGTGTTAGTACCTCTTCATTTGTTTCATTCGGCTTTCAAAACAGCCATTCATATTCATCCATTGATTTAACCTTTGAGCAGATCCGGTTAACTTTATCAACCGGGAAAAACACAACAATCCTAATATGCATGGCTTTTTGTTAAGTGTATACGGATAGCATGGCAAATGTCGAACACCGTGTGATTATTAAACGCCTATCTTATAAGGAAGGGTGTTAATGCAATAGAAACTCATAGTTGTATGACAAACACTTTAGGGGACTCTGCAGCTCTCAACCATTTCCATAAAAATCACGGAGTTTTTAAATGGGACTGTCAAAGCTTGGAATAAGAGTCGCGCAGTGGAAGATGGGAATCTGCAACAACAAATTATCAACAAATAAAACGTAACGTTTTGTAAGATCCTCGGATGAAGACCTAGGTATTTTCGGGCACGTTACATATTGAGAGAAGTGATTATGAGAAAATGAGTTGAGTGCCACCGCTGACCAATTCAAAAGCGAATCACAGTACAAGTCTGAGCAAAGATTTTTAGTAAATAAGGAATCAAAGCAGTCTAACCACTGGAAACAGCAAGATTCTCCACCGCCAAAGAAGGCAAAGTGCGTGAAATCGAGTGGGGAAGATCATTGAGTCGTTTGGGACATCTATCACAGGGGTAAATTATGCTAACCTTCTGGATCAGTTGAAGATCAAAATACGCCGAGTTTGGCAAAGAGAGTATGCTTCCTTCGTCCTCACACATGTCTTGCTGGAACACCGAAAATCAACGAAGTGATGTTGCCACATCCACATTAGTCCTTTGAGTCTAACTCCATCAGACTTCCATCTGTTTCCTAAACTGAGAAAGTACCTTAATGAAGAGAAATTATCATCTGATGAACTTAAATCGTCAATTTAGATGTATTTTATAGGCGTATAGGAATGTGACTTCTTTCACGGGACATAACCAAGACCAATAGCTGGACCAAGTGTGTCAATGTAAAGGAGATATGTTGAAAAATAATAAGAAAAAATATGTACATATAGCATTACTTTGTACTTCATTCCAAGAATTTATCAAATGACTCTCGTAGGTTTTCTCTGTTTCTACTAATCTCATGAAAAGTAGTGTAATTATGTCTACGTTTAAAGTATAAGTAAGCTAAGCCTCAAAAACGATTAGAATATTATTAGACTTTATTCTTTTAAGTTTACAGCCTCCACATGTGGAATTCGTGTGCACGAAGCGGCGTGGGCGAGTTTTCTCTGGGTTCTCCGGTTTACCCCGCAGCTCATTACATCAACTGCTCTACCATTATCTTTCCAATCATCAATTTCGCCTGCATTTCATATCATCCTCTTCCTCACTCTCATACCTGGTGCTTGGCTGACCACCTACTTCCAGGTCTTCACTCTGTCTGGTCCATAGGTCCAGACAGGCATTTAACCATAGGCACTGCCTTGCAAGTCCTAGGGGGTGTAAGTCCTCCATACGAAAAGGGTAATCAGACGAAGAAGAAGAATTTACAGCCCAAGAATACTTGTAAATTCTATATTTATTGCGATTCTCATCTGCCAAGATAGTCGATATGATCTTATTTGCTTACTTAGGCATACAGCAAGAGAAGTAAGGAGTAAGGAAGAGGTTAGGGTTGTCTTGGAAAGATACTTATATTAAAACTTTGTTCAAAATTCCGCAATATTGCAATATTACAAGTTAACCATTTATTGTTGCATTAAATGGTTAGCTTACTGTGTCATAAGAGTACAAAACTGAATTTTGGACAAGATTTTTTTTTTTTTTTTTTACAAAAAGTTTTAATTTTTCATATAAAATTGCCTCAAACATTGTAAAATAAGTATCATTAGAACATTTAAATGCACATACATATGCAAGGTGTATGCAAAGAGCACATGCAAATTTAAAATTTGATTTTCTAATCTTTTTTTCATACATGTTAGTCAATTTAAAGTGTTCACGATTCAATTTTTGCTTGATTGTTCTCAAATGTTCAATATTCCTTCTATAAAGGAGAATGAAGAGGTGCGAAGGGCATTTTCTTAACATCGAGCATACTCTGGGTTTCAATAATTTAATACATTGTTGATTCTTATAAAACTAAGTGGGACATAGGTATGTTTCTCTAGGAAAAGTTTGATGTTTTATAAATGTAATATATGTGCATTCTAGAAATAACATGCAGGAAAGGTTTAAAGATTTTCAAACTGATGAATTTGACATATGGCTAAATTTTCATTTTTTTGAATTAATTGCTTGGAACTTTAGAAATATAGAATCATTAATGTTAATTTATAATTACGTGAAATCACTCTGTAATAAAAATTCATAGTAAATTAATTTGAATATGTAGAAATCAGTACAGAGTATCCTGTCGAAAGATTTCTAATTTATTGCAGTAGTTAATTATATCATTTAAAACAGATGCGTCTATATGTCCTAAATACTCCTTTAATTAATTGTATTGATCTGTAATGTGTAAGTCAGTTGGAATTCAAGGAAAGACATCCAAGAAACACATTAAAGTAAAATCAGGCCAGAATTGTGTTGGGAAGTGAGTGGTCGCTTCAAAACCGGTCGGTGCCTCAGAGATAAGTAGAACCCAGAGATTGCATAAAGTTTATCCCGTGAAGTATGAAGGTCACTCAGCACTGTTGCGGAAACTGGCCAAATCATGCATAACCAATTGCGATAAGCTACAGGTTCTGGACACACCAGGACAAGGCCATACACAGTCTGTCGTTTTGCTCCACTTGTTTTTCATGGATTGTACTCCTGAAAGTAACTCAAGTGAAAATATATTAGTGCTCGATTCGGAAATATTTAAGTATAAAGTACACAAAGTGAAATTTACTGAGTGGAACCAAATATTTTCCGAACGGAATGGTTCTGCGAAATTCTGTACGTAAAGAGCTAAAATGCTTTTTATAATAGCTCTCTAAATAATATGTCGAATTTAAAGTTATTTTGAATGTTAACAACGTTATGGTGAATAACATTTTCTGATAATTTTTATTCAATTATTTTCATATTCATTGTGCATTTCATCCCTTATACAATCTTTTTTACATGTTGAACATTCCATAAAATGCTATGGCGACATTTGTGGACTGAGTGTTTAAAGTGCAAATGAATTCATGTTTTATCGCTCCAAGCTTAAATCCATGCAGGATTGTGAGGATAAAGAAATAAATGTAGGAGAAAAAATTATACCAGTAATTAGTTTTCAAGCGGAATGTAATTGATTTAACAGAGTAATTCAATTGTACATGGTCAATCTAGTAAAACAGAGGCTTTGATACAATTATCTGGGAAGCTTTGTATGGATTTCTAACTGCCTATAACAAACCAAAATGAAGTAATGGTCTATTTAATTAACCATGTTAACACATTAAACTATACAATAATGCAAAGGAAATGTTAATATTGTTTAGGAAGTTTTTTTCGAACAGCTTTAGCAAGTAACACTCTGTTTCATCTCTTTGGATATAATTTTCCTCGTTCTAAACACTCGTGAATTTATCGACACCATGGAAATCATTCAAAATAATTTACGCCATAAACAGATTCACAACTTCCTTTACCAGTGAGATGCTCAACTTTGTATAAACTGTCAAGCTAAACTATATAAGCAAAAGCTTGCTGCTGGAAAATGTATGTATACCCAAACTCAAATTTGCCGTTGTGAGTTTCTTATTCCTGTCCTAGTTTTTCTTTCTTTCTCTTTCTTTTGTTTATTTGTTATTTGTTTGTTTGTTTTGGTTTGTTGCTTAAGCTCATTGGCGATACAAATATAACGTTATATAACCAATTGCTTCTACGTTGAAATGCTTTGCAAACTAATATTTATCGCAATTAACAAAGTGAGTAAAGGAATCATTTCCTTGTTAAGAACATACGCTGGTAGTAATTAGAGAAAGCTTAGTGGCTAAGACATAACTTTTTCCTTACGTATAGTAAGTAGAAGTATTGCATACCAGCCAAAAATATCCTACAGATTTCAGCAGAAATACACGTTTTGAGATCACATAAATCTTAAAAAATTATTTTTAGAGAAATGTCGTTGTGTATTTATGTGTGTCCATGCGTGTGAACAGTGTAACTCAAAACCGATATATCGGTTGAATACCAAATTTGGTATTGAAGTTCAGCACGTTTTAAGGATGCGACACAAAGTTTCTCAATGAAAACTCCCCACTCCGGACTAGTCTTTACATGGAACATTTTTAGAAGTTAATTTTATCAATCATGGCTCTCAGGATCTTGATTATATATAATAAAATGCCATGTGTTTAAGATATTTTGACAAATAAAATGTATATATTGGATTATCTGGGATTATTCTCTTCATTCTGGATGACGTTTGTACATCTGATAAAGCGTGAGTGGTAGACAAAATCCTGCGCCAAAAATGTGGATCTCCTTAAAACACAGTTTGCAAACATTTTTTCTGGAACGAACCATTTCGGAGATATTTTTCTGAAATTTCCAATATTTACAATTTTCTCAAATGCGAAATCACTATTCATTTTTTATCTCTTGACTATGCAGAGAGAATGGAATATAAAGGCATCACGTAGCGACCAGCGAGTGAGTAGAGAAAGTCATGTGAGTGCAACGCATCATATGTTTACTTTCTCTGCCACGCACCTAGTAGATCAAGAAAGTGTTGTATTCTACTCAAAAGTTATATATCAAGATTTTACTGCAAGTAGACGTTTTGAGCCCCCCATAATCCGAAAAAAGACATTTGGAAAAAAAATCTGTGTGCGAGAGAGTAAAATTGGTATTTAAGTTTAGTATTTTTAAGGAATAACATAATTTTTTCAAGAATATCCGCTACCCGAAACTACTCTTTACTGAAAATATTTCTTACTTAGTTTTTATTTTCTCAAAAATGGTTACAATATTTTGAATAAAATACTGTACTTGTAAATTATTGCTTGACAAAGTGATTCCCTTGAATTTTCTGGGAGTGTCCTGTGAAGTTCTTTTCATTTGCAGTGAATTGTATATAGGTACTTCAAAGAAAGGCACATACTGCACTAAAAGTGTGGAGTCTCTTTAAGACACAATTTATTTAAACACATTTTTATGGTATTAGCCATTTTTGAGATAACTGATTTGAGTTATTCAATACTATGCCACTTTTAAAGTACTGTCACCATTCGGTTGTTTCTCCGGTCATGGAAAGAACATGCAAATTCAAAGCCAGCATATAGCAACCCTCTTAAAAGTGTGCATCTACCTAGATTAATATGAAGTTGAGAAAAAAATACAGTCTGATTTGTTACACTCGCATAATTTTCTCTACTCACTCGTGCACAAAATATGCTTATAAATGCTTATTCTTCTACTAGTTCATACTACTCCAGTTAGACATGTGTAGAAATGGGTTTGTTACATATTTCCTTGCAGAATGTATTCCATGGGAATAGAAAACAAAAGGTTAAAAAAAGATCGAATTTATAAGAGCTGGTCACTACGTACTGACTTTGAAATTCTCTTCTGTTTGCATAACCACATCATTTCATTTGAGGAAGTATAAGTACTTGAAAATTGAAATCAATAACAAAACATATTTCAGAAACGTTTAATTCCACCAAATGAAAATATTTAACCTAAATGGTATGCTTTAACAAGGACTATGGTTTTTGTACAGTCAGAAATTTGTCTGTTTGTTGCGGCTAACCAGTTGTACAAAAGTATTCCAGAATGAAGAGGAGTTCAGCGGATACTCCCAGAAAAATCAAGATATAGATTTCATTTATCATGAAAATATCTTAAGCATATGGTAATTTAATAAAGATTGTTAACCATTTTTGAGAAAACCAATATTTTCGAAAAATTGTCTACGTAAACGGTAATTATCGATGAACGACCCTTTTTGAATCTACATGTTGCGCCCTTGGAAGTAACTGAACTTAAATGCCACGGTTGGTATTTAACGGACTTTTCATCTTTGAGCCACGCTGTTCACAAAAATACATACAGATCTTTTTCTAAAAGTGCTTTTTTGGACTCAAGTGTATTTCCTACGAAACCTCGGTATAATTATTTTTACTTTCTCTACTACGTATAGTAAAATAGATTATTGTATTCCACCCAAAATTTGATGTCGATATTACACCGGAAATATGTTTTGAGGCCCCCTGAAACCAGAAAAGTATTTTTAGAAAAAGGTTCGTACGTGTGTGTATGTGTGCCTGTCAGTGGAGGTTATAACTCAAAAACGAAAAGTAGGTTAAAAACCAAAGCTGGTATTTAAGCTTAATGTCTTTCAAGGATGCCACACGAAGATTTTGAAGAAAATTCCTCCACCCTAAGCTACCCTTTACAATGAATATTTTTTGAATACTTATATTTTTGTGAAAATGGCTCCAACGATTTTGATTACAATGACATATGTTTAAGATATTTCAATAAAAAATGAAATGTTAATTTTTAATTTCCTGGCTATAGCCTATGTAGTCCTGTTTACTCTGGATGGCTTTTGAATAACTCTTAAACCGTAAGAGATAGACAAAATCTCACTATACAAAAACACACAATTTATGTCCAAATAATTTTTTTAGAGTGAACCATTTCAGAGGTATTCCTTGTTATTTGTGTCAGTTTCGAAAAACAAACTTCTCTCAAATGCAACGTTGTTCATTTTTATATGCTAACCGTGTAAAGAGAATGTAATCTCAAAGCTTTAAAAGATTAGACTATCGCTCAAAGTCTACTGTATTCTCATATTCCCCTTGCGCCTACAAGGAAATAATAAGATAATTTCTGCAAATGTTTATCTCAACTAACACGAAGAAGATATAAGAATAAGAGTTTGTAAGAATGGTTAATACAAGAGTAGAGAAAGTCATGTGAGCGCAATACATCAGATTTTTTTATGGAATACAATACTTCCTCTATATGCTGTAAGTACGTTGCGAAGAAAGCAAAGAACTTTTTGTAAGAATAATTTGTAGAAGCTAAAAAAAAAAAAATAATAAATGTTCATAGCGAAAGACATGTGAATGCAGCGTATCAAATCCTTTTTTATGCTGCATTATGAAACCATTCCAAATTTGCAACATGTAGTACAATGCTCCCAAATGTGTAAGGACGCACTGCAAGTGTTGCTAATATTTTCACGAAAACTGTTAATTTATAACCTAACAGCATGGTAATTTATTAGCACTGACTTGCGTCTTTCCTTCCAACGTTAAAGGATTTACGGACCTTCTTTATGAGAAGGTTTTGCAATAGTTGTCTCGATTTTACGAACTGGTTAGTGGCTTTTCATGTCGCTCAAATACTACACATTCACACAGATAAAGGATTATCTTAGAAAGTACACACGGTTATCGATTTCCCTCGACAGGTTTCTTTGGAAACCTTACTACATCTGGAGTAGCGTGAACATAGGAACGACAGAAACGTCTCGAAGCTGTGTTGGTGTTCTCCAGCCATTCGTTCACCTCTTTCTCTTAGTAATCAAGGTTGATTACTCATTGAAGCCACTGGTTTGCTCCGAAATTAATGGCATAGAGAGGCCTTGGCCTGTCATCGTTATTAATTGAGGTTGTTTCAATATTTAATCTTATTTATATCATAAAGATAAGTAGAAATTGAATGGACACTGACGGGCATCCGTGACGATTCCCTCTAGCTTTGTTCTATTCCGATTCAGTAAGTAGTCCAAGGTTTAATGAATCACAAAGGTTAAATTAAAACAGTTGTCTGCAACCATACAAAGCCCTTCATCAGAAAATTCCAAAATTTAATTGTGTGGTTATTCTTTTTCTTTTTCTACCCGAGTTCATCGCAAGCACAAGTCGGACTGCAAACGCAATGTTTCGCATTTTGCATATAACTGAAGAAATGTTAAGAAAAGTTTACTGCAAAATCATTTCTATGAAAAAAATTTATCCTGTCTAAGAATAAATTTGCATATAAATATACCTCCGCTATGATAATGGGTAACGTGGTATTGTTTTTCCTTATGATTTCCAGGAAAATTCCTCAACTACCGCAAATTCAGTCTGCACAGTTTGCTCTATGTTCTTAGGAAAGTTAAGTTTTTGGCCAAAAAACAAAGAAATATCCAAGGTTTAAAGTGATCTTTTGCAACTGAAAAACCTTCTCTTCTCTTCGCTAACCTACTATAGGATGATGCGCGTTTTGGGATTTTCCTAATAGACACAATTTAAAATGTGGTTTTATAAGCAGTTTAAGATATAAAAGAAAAATCAGATAGTACCAAATCTCATAGTGATCGTTCAAGAGTACCACGAAAATACTAAAAAGGTTGTCTTTAAATTAAAACTATTGCATTAATTCCATTTTCTGTCACAGGTTCTGTTGATTTTGATTGAAATGTTATATGGTAGAGATTTCGCCACGAATAATAAAGGTCATATCTTGAATTGTTTGTAAATAGCTTGCAAAGTTGTGTTATTTACGTTGAAAGTCCATTCAGATGGGGAAGAATAATTATTGAAGAAGTGCAGAAGTAGCTCAGTTATCAGTTGAATAAAATAACTTTCCTTGTGTCATTAGCTGATCCTGAAATATTATTTGCCGTATTTTTCCATTTTCGCAATGGAAGCTTTTCTGGTGAAAAAGTTTGAAATGATGATGATGGTGATGATAATTAATAATAAAACCTGAAATGTCCGCCACAGTATTTTTAGCAATTTTTAACGACAGGTTTTACTGCAAATGGCACCGCAGCGCTGGACTGAAGATACCTTCAGGAAATGAAACGATTATCTACTGGAAAACAAACATTGGGAAATATCTGCGGAGATATGTGGAGCTCCGCATTCGATTCCCTTCCCTCACAGAGTCTGGAAGTATTATGTGGGGGCGAATGTGTGTTTAATGTTAAAAATGATTTTAAAATCTCCACTTTAGGAAACTCCAGTTCAGCGAGTAATAACATCACTTGTTTCTCAACTCGGAGAAGCCGCCGATATGACCAAAGAAGTTAAAATGGGTTATAAAATGAAACAATTTTAAAAAATTGGGAAAGAAACATTTAAAAAACCTGGCATTAGCCAGTTATGAGGATTGACTAAAACCTGGGAGGGGGGGGGGGGCAAAAAAGCTTGCTCAGAGAGGATGGTCTTGGCTGGATTTGAACCGCGGGCTTCCGGTCACAAATCAGTGCTTTAAACTGCCTATGGCGGCTATTCGTTTAAGTCGGGACTACACACGAAAACGTGTGGAAGAAGCCACTGAACAGGGAGAGATACAGTGGTAGTTAGTGGTGCCCATCTTCTAAGTTAATTACGACACCTTGTTCCTTTACCCCATCTCTTCGTTTTGTGTCTGATGCAATTTTGCTTCACTCGTTCAGGTAACCAAGTATAAAATATGTTTTGAGTCCCATGAATGCGTCATAGAACCAAATCCGCCCCCTCTTTCGGTCACTGGAGGTAGTACACTATCTCTTTGTTTCCTTCTCGCTCGCTATGCCCTGGTATACCACGTGATCCAGAGCACACTTCTGTTATCAATGCAGTTTTACAGATTAATTCTATCTTTATTAAAGTCATTGATAAAGGCTTGCGATTAGAAGAAAAAACTCTAATCCATAAACCATAACTCTTGCTCTTGACAAATCTCTGCAATGCTTAAAAAGATAAGGTCCAGATAAGAGCAGCTTATTGTAGGAAAAGTCAATTTTTAATGAATAGATTAACATATTGGTCGGCATCACAATACGTCTCACCACAAAGTTACACTAAAGACTGAATATTGGTGTTTATTTTGAAAAATCCTATTTGTTATGCCTTTCTATGCTCATTATTTTACAAACACTTCTTAAAAAGTTATTCTTTTATCTACTTGCTAACCGAGATAAACTTGCGTTATATGCCTATATAGCAGGTTTAAGAAGGGTATAGTAGGCTAAAATGAAACCAGGTCTCTGTCATGCCTTTGATATTCCATGTACTCAGCATGACCACGAGAAAAAATTAATAGAGCCTTATCTCTTAAAAAGCGAAGAACATATTTCAAAATTCAGACCAATAATAAAGAATATCTCGGAAGTTGTTACAAAAAAATCATTGATATAAAATATATAGTTTAGCCAGATCTACATTTTTGTATATTAATATTTTGTCTATCTCTTACGGCTTACTGCCTACACAAAAGCCATCCAGAAAGAAGTGGACTTCTGAATATATTTGTAGAAAATGTATTTATTTATCAAATAAATATCAAATTATGGTATTTTAACCCTATACCTATGACCAGGAGTATGTAATTCATACAATTGTTTTGCTTAGGTTTGAGATTGTTTACTGTCTTGTTCTAATTTCTTGTTATACCCACCTTTATCAATAAAATACAAGTATTTATAGCTGTTTTGTATTGTAAAAATATTAACTTTTGTAAATAAAACTAATTTGTAAATTTTTTAAAAATAAGAAGCAGGCATATAAATTAATACAAGTCCTTAATACCTTTCAGGCTAACGGGAGAATAGTTAAATCTCTTAGATTTTCATTTAGGCAATACTTATTTGGAATTTAATTAAAATCATTTATTTTTTACATCTTTATTTACAGTATTGCGCTAACGGAAGACCCACTTGTGTAAAATTTAGAAATTATTCACTGCCTTGTCCATAAGGAATAAAAGGGCGACGATGTAAACATTTTGATTGTAGAAAGATAAGAATGGTACTAATTCCTCAATCTTTGCAATCATTGCCATTATAGCTATGGTTATCATATTGTAACACGTAATAAAACTGTTAAAAGATTATTACCTGAACACCTATAAATTGCCAACAAAAACAAAAATATACCTAAAATATCCTTCAAAAACTAATTCTGTAGAAAAAGAACGTAAAAATTATGTATATTAATATTTTTTAAATTACATTTTAAATAATGAATATAATGTTTGACATGAGACATCAATGTCATTATATAAGTGATTGTTAAAAGGGAATGTGTGTAATTTCTCCCAAGTTGTGTTAATTATGGACTGTTGACTCCTTGCATGAAACACTGATGCACTTAGTTCGTTATGTAACGCCCAAATGTTAGTCTTTGAAACAGAAATACAAATTTTTGCTTAAAGGATATAAAATGTCAGTGCTATGAAGCATACAGTGAAAGAAACTTGTTGGATAAAATACTGCTACTTTCAGTAAAATTTTTGAGAATAATATAATGTATATCATCATTTTTGTCTGTTAGAATTGATAAATAGCAGTAAAGTGTAGCCGAAAGAGGTTGAAGTTACAAAAGAGAACAGTTAATATCTTAAACGGATAAAAAAAAACGCTAAGAAGAAAAAAACGCCCAAAAAAGACATGAAGGGGCAAATAAACCCCAAAATTAGCATATTTTATGTTGGATCTCTTTCGGTAAAGAAAAAAGAAAAGAAAAAAGAAGTTGTTATTCAACTTTCGAGCCTTAGTTTATTAGTCGCTGTATTTGTTTTCATAATTTGTCTCCTACTTTTGCTTTTGCAACTTTAAAAAAAAAAAAAAAAAAAAAAAAAAAAAACTCCAGATTATTCTCACCAAGTTTTCTTACTTTCCACTGTTCAAATTGGAAAATCTTCTCAAAAAAGAGTTAATTTTTATTTCATTATCCATTATCCTAAGATATTAGCAGTAACTCCTACGTATTTATAAGGTTATGGTACTTTATTACCTCAGGAGATAACTAGATATATGAGAACCCGAGACCCTTTAGCTGGCTTCTACACAGCAGTGATCTCCAAAACCCGCAATGACCAAGTCAGCTAGTCTTTAAAAGAATGCCTCCAAGGCTTGAAATAGAATTCTTTAACGCTATTTTCAGCCATGTTTATAAATATAAAAACCCGCGCCAAGTGGCATCAATTTACCTTCTAGCCTCCATTCAGTAAGTTTAAAATCAAGCTAAATAGTGGAATAAGTTGAAAGTTTAGATAATAAACGTCAATAGCTAGTTTTCCTTATAGATACAACAGACAATCTTTTCCAGATCAATGTAGAATCTGTTTTTCTCGTTGTCAAGGATACTGTGCCAGAAGCTCTAATAATGACTGACCAGGTCCCTCAGCTTCCCCTCTTCTCTTCTCTTTCTCCTTCATATCCGTTCAGCGATGTTTACATATCATAATAATCGTTTTGGTGGCGATAGTAGTAAGAATCAAGTTACACATAAATGTGTTATTACTATAATACTGACTAAACTTGAGTAATGAATCAGGACAGATTACAGGCTGGTGGAAAATAATGTAAGCATTTGCGCTTCACAAAAGTAGATGAACTTGAAAGCAAGGGTCAAAAGCTCTTGAAGTCGCAGACATCCAAAAAAGAAATCCGTTTTGCATTCAGTGAGTGAGTGGTGTTTAAGGGCCCATCAACAGCTAGGTCATTTCTGCCCGATGCATTCAGAGAAAAACTGTTTCCTAGGCCCATATAAATGACGATGCGCATTATCAACAATAATATTTGCATTAATGGTAATAATAATGATAATAATCTTAGTTTCTTAAAGTTTAATTAACCGAGGGAGCTGTTTCTGTAGTAACGTGAGAGACTCGCGTTCAGGAGGTCTCGGATTCGATTCCTGTCGACCACTCGGACTGGGTTTTTCGTGGATTCCCGGGTCGATAAGCGAATACTGAGGTGGTTCTCCTTCTACTTTAAAATTCCTCCGCTTCCTTTTACCTGTTTCAGCTTATCTGTTTTAGGATTGTCAGAACAGACGATAGCGCTTGGTGTGTTGCTCTGTGGAAAGGTTTCTCCCTGGCGCTTGACGGAACTGCTGGGGTTCCCTTTCATCTTGGGAGTGCCTCATCTGTACCTGGATCTCCAGGTTCGGATGACTCGGGCAGGACTGGCAGACGTCAGGATTGGTGTAATGTTGGAATGATTAGGGACCCCTTTCTTTCAAACGCATACCGTCGTTCGCCCATCGGGTCTCCCCTTCACCCCTTCCTTCCAGGGGCCAGCCCAAAGAGGCCACCATAGACTTCAAACGGTGCTGTGCTCAAATTACTGGATGCCCTTCCGTCTGAGTACTCCTCTCTCCTCCTTAACTTTCATTCTATTTATATGTTGTCGTTAGCACAGGTTGTCAGAAAAATAAGGTTCAGTTGTGACATAACCTTATAGTCACAACTATTAGGAATAAGCTATACATTTATGCCTTTTGACTTCTGTGCCTTATTAACTCCCCTCGGGGCAAATAAAATGCCAAACAGCTTTGCAATTTTTTCAGCCTTCCATTTGGCAGCATTTCCAGAGAAAGCGACTTATGTAAATACAAGTCTAACAGTCCTTTCTGGGCCAAGGCCTACTGCCCGACCGTTGCGTCCCCCACCTCTGCCAACCACAGGCGTCATGAGTAAGGTGCGGTACTGGAGGGTGGGACGTTGTCAGCCTCCGATCCCTCCCGACCGGTATAAAGTCTTGCAACCAAGAGCCACTACTTCTCATTCAAGTAGCTCCTCAATTGACCCCTCAGAGACCTAAATCCACACGCCAGTACCCGGAATCGAGCCCGGGTCTCCCGCTTGGTAAGCAACAGCGCTACTATCTGGCTAGCAAGGCTGGAGCACTGGTGCTCAGAAAGCGCAGATTTCTCACGACCTTGACTGATAACTGTGTTAAGCAGGTAAAAAAATGAAGGTCGCTCAAGGTATTGCGTGAGTCGCCAGGCCTGGGCTATGGAGGACTTACTTTTGAAAACAAAACTTACATAAAGCTGGTGTACCATGGTCCAACTTTTTACCAAACTTTTTGTATCCAATGGAATTGCACACAAAAGAAACAGTGTCTGTCACACTGATTCATTTTGTTCCAAGACAAGTGACAGTTATCGTAGCAACCGTGAGAAATAAACATGGCGGACGCAAATATTAATTTAGCGACTGCTATATTAAGTATAGGTATGGGATAATTTCCACGAGCCTGTCTCAGTAGGAAGAAAAGATATATTAGAAGTAAAAGACGTTAGTGGACATGGTCATGAGAACAGGACACTAGCCGAGGTATATTGGGTCTACTACAAAACGAATAATTGAGGTTAGAGGACCCGGAAAACTAGCGCAATTTTCTACGAATTGACGAAGATTTATTTCTTAACCTTTTACATCGCGTCGAAGACAAAATTACACAACAGGACTTTAAAACTGTTCTTATGAAATAATTATATCCCAACTTTTTAAAGATACTTTAACAACGAAGCAGGATATATTGCCCAATGTGTACCTTTTCTTTGCACAGTCAATTTCTGAAGATCCTACACAGCTCAGTTAGATAATGCTGCATTCTAGATCGGCTGACTGAAATGTATCCGCAAGCTATCGGCTTGCGTTGTTGCCATAAACTGTTAATAGGTACGCACTCTTATCATAATGTGGATATAAAAAGCACCCAGTTAACTGAGGTAATTTTCTTTTCTGAGAGAAAGTAGGCTTTTTCAGACGATACTCTGTTTATACTTGAACAAACAAGTCTTTGTGATCTGGTGCAAGTCAATGTGTTTATCACACAATTTGGCACGGGGCCATATGCAAAGAGCTCAATTCCTAAATTGCAATTTAATTGAATTTCAGCCAAGATATATATTACACATAACGAAGTCTGTGGCACATTTTCAGCTATATCGTTAGTTTAAAACAAAATATGAAACTGAAACCTTTAGAGTAAATACAATTATTAATGTAACCGCTAATGATATTTTTCCCTAATTTTCTTAACCTGAACGCGACGTTAAAAATACCTGTGTTGCCTTCACAAGACTTCCTTACATAAGCTCGTGCTTTTATCTATTTCTTGTTACTCAAGATAAACTTTTATTACACATTTACACTTCGTTATAGGTATAAGGATAATGTGACAACATGACAAAATCCACTCCGGTTACTTTTCTATCACTTTATTTTCCTTCCCAAATGTTTTCACAAACATACAGCTTTCTTCTATTCGTTAAGTCTCCGTCTTTTCTGATGTCACACCTCACAACTGTTTATTTCTGTAACGTTGACTCAGTCCTCTCAGTGTCTTTCTTCATTTTCTCTGTCTCTCATACACTAACTCCGATCATAGAATCACTCGACGCTCGTTAAATCTTCTTTACTTCAACACGACATACAACATACACAGCTCTCTCGCAGCCAGACATACTAACCGACTCATGTCTGTAACTCTGCCTGCTGTTTCCTCGCCTCCTTATATAGTAGGGATGACGTCACACGGACCTATCGCGAACTTCTTCAAATACACCGGCGATGATATAGCCAGAGTTTCTCGAAGGCTCGAGAAAAGCCCTTTTGGTTCTGCCGCTCGAGTGTTAATAAGTTACGTATACACAGAGTCGCGCGAGGCAGCCTGACTTTGGACGCCTTTATTTGCTCGCCGGCCTAGTATGTGGTGTGAAGTAGGTAAGCCCCAACAGTCCTTTGTTTTGCGCCGCGCTCGGCGTCACAGTATGCTAAAGCGATAGCCAGATTTTTAAAAAGTGGATTGTTATATATCTTAGAAATTCCGTTCTCTTTGTCTGACCACAGAAAAAAGAATAGCAGAAGTACAAGTAATTAAAACTTCAAACCGATAACAAAGAATGTCTCAGGACTTAAAAATAAGATCGGTTATAAATTGTGTGCTTTAACGAGATCCACATTTTGTGCATTAAGATTTTGTCTTAGCTCTTAGAGTTTATCAGTTATACAAAAGTCACACAGAATAAAGAAAACTTCATAGGCCCTTTCAACAAAATTCACGTTGTTATGTAAGTATATTAAATTATGGAATTTTAATCAAAATTATTAGAGGTTTTTGATAAAATAACCACAAAAAGTATTAGTTTTGTAAAAAGTAAAAGCTAATTTTTGGTGGGAGGGGGCAGTCTTGAAAGCCTTCTTCGCAATCCTTGTATGGTTCTGAGTTTGGTATCTAACCAACCTTTGGCTTAGCAATTACTGCTCACACATATACTACACGGAGATTTTTCTAAAAATGCTAATTTTATCCAGGGACCTCAAAATGAGCATTTCATTTGAAAACTGCACATTGAATGTTTGATGAAATACAATATATCATTTACTTACTATAACTAAGTAGCAAAGAAAATAGACGATTTTTCAATTATATCGTACCATAAATTGTTTGCTTCTTAAAGTTAGTTCCTAGGTGACTGGTTGAACAGACAAAATCTTTGTTTGACAAGAAGCGGCGAATACGTCAGTCCAAGCACACAATGATAACGGTAAATATCCACATGCGCTGTTCTAAAAACATGTGTTATCAGTTACGTGGATTGACTTCAAAACCTAGATTATCTCTTGTTTCCTTAACAGTTATATCATCAATTGCCGGAATTAAGGCTTCACAACAGAATTTCTTCATAGGTGGACTTGTTATCTGGGGGACAGAAAAAAAAAAAAAAAAAAAAAAAAAACTGATGTCGCACTCACGTGACTTTCTCTTCTCTTGTACTAACAATTCTTACAAACTCTTATTCTTCTACCTTCTTCGTGTTAGTCGAGATAAACATTTGCAGAAATTATCTTATTTATTTCCTGGTAGCTGCAAGTGGATTAAGGGAATAGAGTAGGCTTTGAGCGATAGTCAACTCTTTTAAAGGTTTTAAATTCCGCTCTCTTTGCACAGCTAATATATAAAGAAATGAATAACGATGTTCCATTTGACGAAAGTTTGTTTTCCAAAACTTAGACAAATAAGAAGAAATATCTCCGAAATAGTTCACTCTACAAAAAAGTTTATTCGGACATAAACTGTGTGTTTTAACAAGATCTACATTTTAGTATAGTAAGATTTGGTCTATCTCTTACGGTTTACCAGTTATGCAAAAGTCATCCAGAGTAAAGAGGATTACACGGGCTGTAGCCAGAAAGTTCAAAATATACATTTCATTTGTCATAAAAATATCTCAAACATGGAATTTTAATCAAAATCGTTAGAGCCATTTTCAAGAAAAACAAAAATTTTCGAAAAATTGTCCATGTAAAGGGTAGTTTAGGGTGGAGAAATTGTCTTCAAAATCTTCGTGTCGCATCCTTAAAAGATGTTAAACTTAAATGCCAAATTTGGTTTTTAATCGACTTTTCGTTTTTGAGTTATGCTGTCCACACACATACAGACAGACAGACAGACAGACACACACACGAGGACCTTTTTCTAGAAACGCTTTTTTTATACTCAGGAGGCCTCAAAACACATATTTCCGCTTAAATCTCGACATAGAATTTTTGGGTGGAATACAATTTTTCCTCTACTCTACTTCCCCCCCCCCTTTTTTTTTTTTTTTTTTTTTTGTGTGTTTTCTTTGGTCATGAAAGACAACTTAAGAAACCTCAATAAAACACAAGGAAAAAGACATCAATGAAGTTCTACAAATGAGGACGATAATAATGCCATGGCCCTGAGATATGGACACTGACAAGAAACAGGAAAATGCGGTCGAAATATGATTCATGAGCAGTTGGAGGATATAATAATGAACAAGTGCTAAATGTTTACAGTGAAAAATGTATAAAATAAAAATAATTTGAAAAAAAAAAAACATTTACTAAGAATGTAGACATTAAGAATGTAAAGAAAGAAATTCTAACTAAAGACGGAAAAGAAGAGTTGGACGTCCAGATGAGAGATGGAGAGATCAAGCTTGTCTTCAACAGCACCAAAGAATTTATTGAAGGATTAAACCGTAACGTCGATGTACCGATGTTTCAACTCTTTCACACGTGGTATTCACAAAATTATATCACATGCATTTAATACAGCATTTTTACACAACCTTATGTTGTGGTGAAAATAAATTTTCATCTGACGTGAGAAAAATATTTATCAGAAATTATCAATATTTTTCACTGAACTTTCTCATTAACTTCACACACTTATTTCTCCTAAATTTAAATTAAATCCATGACATTGCAGGTATTCTTTATTGAATGTTTTGAAAATACTACAATGAAAAATTTAAAAAGTCAATGTAATTTTCTAAAATTATTAATAAGATGAAAAATCTGGAAATAAGCTATAGCACTTAAATTGTAATATAACTAGTTTTTTCTGTGCATGAAAAATTTGTATTTTCGCTGCGCTAATTTCTGTGTTAACTTGAAATGAGGACGAATATCTTCTGAAATTATTGAAATGCACTACATAAAACCGTATGTAACCCAAACTGCTATGTAAAGAATTAAAAGCAAATGTATTATAGAATTCATCCTAGTATCAATTTAACATTAATTCGAGTAAACATTCTATTTTCAACTGTTCTTCCAATTAATAACAGCACAATTATTTCATTTGGTAAAAGTAAAATTCTATTTCTTTTTTCGAGAGAAATAGTACAAAGGATAAATTTATCGATACCTAATGAAGCATTTGTCTACAGCCGGTTGCACAGTTCAGTAAATTGAAGGAAGAAATCTCAAGACGTGTAAAAACCTGTCTCCAGAAACTTAATCAAGTAATGCATTGTCACTGCCCCAGAAACAAATAGGATAGCAGTCATTTGGTTGTCCTTTCTGATGGGGACACAACACCAAGGAACACTTCTTCCCACAAGAGAAACTGACATCTTGTTTAGTCAATGAATAATTAATTTTAGCTTTCTCTCTATGCCATTGTCCGATGGCTATACTCGCTTAAGTTCTGATATTCAGTTTACTCGTAAATTACTGTTCCTTTAGTATACGCAAGTTGTAATTGACATAAAGTTCCATCTTAAACTAGCGGAACAAGACAAGTCCGTTAACAATTGTTCATCGATCTAAGTGTAATATGTAAATAAAATAGCTTATATTATGTCTGAAGACTGCAGAATAATAACCTTCTAAGAGCAGTTAGTACTTTTTCGGGCCTAATGTCACTAAGAAACATTTTTAAAAACGTTTTATTTTTTATGAATTTTGTTTTAAAAATTACACCGATGTTCCCCCTGTTTCGTCTATGATACACAAAATTATTTTACGTGGTTTAGTAAAACATCTCTTGCATTATAACAAGTACCTGGTGCAGTGGTGAAAGTGGTGAAAATGGGGTTTATAGTATCTTAATATAATCCAACAAAAACATCTAAGAAATGTGACTTCTTCGGCTTCCTCAAAACTGTTGAAATTAGAAGAAAGTATTATTAAATGAAATTATTTAATAAAAATATATATTCTATCCCCAGGATTTGTTGCAAGCCTATGTTGACGTGCTAGTTTTTCATCAGAAATATTTTTACTTTCTGAGAAAGGACTTCAACAATGGAAAATTTCAACGGGTCGAGAAAAGTTTAACTATACGATTTCATCTTCCCTTCCAAAGGTTAAATTATATTGTGAAAATGTACTGCATAAATGCCATTATGATTCTTTAATTTAACATTAACACTTCTACAAAACTTCTTAAATTCGTCATATAGTGATCCCAGGAAACACTCGTCTCATTTTAAAAAATGCTAGCAGCCAAATCAATGGAGAGAAAATTCACATTTTTAACATACAGGGAAAACAACCCGTATTACAATAGTTTACGTGTTCTGTCTTTTTCAAGAATTTTATTTTTATAATTTTACTTTCGAAAGTTGCACAATTTTTTTAAATAGTTTATATGCAACCAAAAAATTATTTTACAGGCGTTTAGGCGAAAACCGTTTCAATTTATGAGAAATGCACCACCTCAGTCAACTAATCCGCAACCCTAACGCGTGCAGTTTTTGCTTACTAACCAAAGGCGACTAAGTGCAGTGGCTAATCTTTGACATCTTCGAAGCTTCAGGTAGTTTATTCCATAGATAAGGTGAGACTTGTTGAACGGAATGAAGGAGCGTGATCAGCATCTCTCGAGTGGTGCACGCCCAAGGGAGCTGATCGATTTATCTCTTTACTTATCAGTCTATTAACTTAAGAACTGCACCCACGTTAACTGAAATAAACCAGCATGCCATGAAGACATTTATTAAAGTCGTGTGATTCTAAGAGAAGAAAATCATTAAACCAAATGTAGTTTCTGATAAAATCCTGGAAGGAAGTGTATGTTTGGTAAAGGGGAGGAGCCAGCGGAAGGACTTGGTAGGCCCAAGACGAATCCATAACTAACATGAGTCCAGCCTTAAGGACCTTACCAAATACTAACTTTTGTTTAGTTAGCCTAGTTTGAAAAATAATGATTTATGAGAAAGAACGAAAGAGCTTACTGGAAAATCGATCTGCCTTATTGGATTTCTCGAGGACCTTTATTTGATATTTCACCAACTGTTGAAAACTGTAGTAATGGTGTAACAAACTCTGCATCAAGTGATGGGTGTAAAAGAGAATTTCCGATTATGAGACAGGTAAAGTTCGTATGAAATAGGGAAATGAGAGCTACTGCTCGTCAGCTACTAAGACCTTTAATCTTCGTAAGCCTTTAGCAATCGTAAGAATGCATATTTCATAGCTTTAAGTAGGTCCAGAACATTTTCTTTCTGTGGCAGAATCTTCAGCACTATGACTTAGTTCAATGTTTACCTTTATTTGCGCATAACGTTGTAATGAAGCACGTACAAAGCAGTCCTTTTTCTTTCGGTTCACGCAATGGAGCGTCGAACATTGGACTCCTGTTCTCCGCATGCTCACTAGCTCTCGAAAAAGAATTGCTCTTCTCTATTCCAGGCATTCACTAACTGTCCAAAACAGGACTCCTCTCCCTTCCAGTCGCTCACTATCAAACGCAGGACTCCTCTTATGTCGCTCGGGAACGTTCACAGCGTAGCACATACTATAGAAGTATAGAACGTCACAACGACGGCTTCACTGACTTGCGAGCACGCTCGCTTATATAGAGCTTTCTGGATGCGAGTTGAAGTTTGGTGTACTTCCCACATAGTCTATAGATAGGGTTTCCTTGAAGTAATCCTAGGTTTTTTCTTAGTGACCATGTCCAGCAATGAGCCCAACTTTTTTCTAAGCATTGCTCTACTTAGGTGCATTTAGAAGTGACTAAATAAAGGCATTGGAGATTGGTCAGGGTATTTGGACTACCTCTCCCGATATTCTCTGCTCAGCTATTGAAATACTATGTTCCTAGCATATCATTGGCTGATTTCACAAGTAGTTGAAGACCTATTAATAGAGTATTAGCTTTTTTCTTGGCCAGTTATCAGCTTTCTCATTTCCTTCAATTCACTGATGGCCTGGCACTATTCCAGGACTGAAATAGGTACTATGAAATGAAATTAATTGCCCGAGTTATCTTGTATTTGCAGTGAAGAGATCATCAGAAGTTCACGCTATCGTAGGAAACCTGGACTTCTCTCACTATAATTAGTAAATCAAACTCCACTTAAGGTGATGTTTTGTAACTTGTTTCAATCATTCTAGCAAACTTCGATTTGGCAGGATTAGTAATTATTTATCACGCCACAGATTCATAAAATCTATAATGCACTACTGCAACATTGGGGAACTTGCAAATGAAACAGCCTACATCAATTTCATCCAAAGTCCGCAGTGATACAAAAACAGAAAATAAAACTATACTACATGACCTTGTATGAAAGCTAATACAGGTTAATGCGTACATTGAAGGCAAATGTTTACAATTATTAGTAAACAAATTATAGTATTTATATAAATAAATATGGCGTATGTACAATTTTATACAACATAAATCATTTGATTTATGGAAGATAATGCCCCCAAAGGTTCCTCCACCTTCGTTATTACACCTCAGACTGCGATGCGAATCGTCAAACGGTTCTTGTAATATTCCAACTGAGATAACATAAATTTCTCCTTGAGCTTAAATTTTTTTTGAAGTCAAGTTCTTGTAGATGATAAACGTTGCACTTCAAATTCCTTCAAAGAAAGAGGGTGTATACGGAGAAGTCCGCAACCCTTGGAGGTCTTAATATAATATCCTCCATTTTTTAAGATAACTTGATTCCTAAAGTCTTGACACGCAGCTGCTAATGAAATTTTGGCAGTGTGTGCTGTGACACTATCATCCTGATAGCATTTTGCTGCTCCCTTGTAGACGTTAAAGATCGTTTCGTATAAAATAGAGTATTAACACTAATGTCTGCATTTTAATGCATAAATACAGTTAATAATCACTACTACACAACTGTAAAGCTTTGTTTTCATTGAACCACGCTGTATTAGAGGTGAAACCCGGTTCCGTTAGTCTTGTCCGGTATTTTCCATGTGCCCACACTCTTCCCCACCAGTTGCAAGTTCTGACGCCGCAACTGGATGGGAAGTAAAATCAAACTGCAATAGAATTCGTAACTAATCAAATGAAATGAGTACTAGAAGGTAGGGGAATGAAAAGGTGGAAAACTGGGAGGAAACTAGAGAGAGAAAAAAAAATGAAAATATGAAGGGGAGTTAATGTAAGGGGTGAAAAGGAAAAATAAATAACAGGAAAGGTAAGTAAAATGGAGAGAAAGATCGCCTGGTAAGTCGTATAGCACTCTTATAGTAAGTAGGTACCTATATTTTCAGAAAGTTCACTGAGGTCTTGTTCTTCAACTTCATCGACTCGTCTTCTCAGATCTTCTCGTTCTCAACGAAATATTCAAACTGGCCTCTCCAATACAGAACTGGCTGTAATTCTCAGTCTTTTGGCTTGATATTTGTAGAATTACTTAAGGTATCTTTTTTACATTCTTTCTACATGATCATGTAATCTTAATCGGTATTTTGTCTATGATATTGTGCACGGTGCACAACAGAGGACGGTCGGGGCCAAGTTACTTCACACCACATACCAGGCCTGGGAGCAAACTAAGGCCCACGGTCAATCTTCCCCACACCACTCAAACGAACAAACACGTGACAACAATAGAGCGATAGAACAAAAAAGGGCTTTCTCCAGATGATTCGAGAAGTGTCCGGCGGCCGGCTTGTTTGTGGAAATCCGGAAAGGTCCATGCTACGTCATCCTCGCTGTATAAGGAGGCGAGGAACAGCAGAGGAGGATTAGTTTGACTCGAGTCGGTCAGTGTGCCGGTGAATGTGAGACAGCTGTGGTGTATGTGTGTGTGTGTGTGTGTGTGTGTGTGTGTGTGTGTGTGTATGTGCGCGCATGGTACTGTGCTTGTGGTACTGTCGTCGAGAAAGATAGGCCGCGTTGAAGTGAAGATGTCTTAATGAGTGTTGACAGAGAAAGTGAAGAAAGACAGTGAAAGGACTGAGTCAAGGTTACGAGAAGTGAACAGTTGTGAGCTGTAATATCACGAAAGACTGTAGACTATGTTAACGTGAGTAGAAGATAACTGTATTTCTGTGCCAACGTTTAGAAAGAAAATAAAGTGAATGAAAAGTAAGTAGACTGCTTTTGTCGTCTTTGTCATACTGGTGTCAGAAGTGGGATTCATGGAATTGTCAATTTTTTATGGGACCAGTCCTTGTGTATCCCCTGCTATTCCTCATAGACATCGCACTTACACTACTTCTATTCGTCCTTGGCGTCTCTTTGCCAGAGTCCAGCAGTCAGACCGTAAAGCAGTGGAGGCACATCCATTGTATTATAAAATTTTAAGATTCTTTCAACACTTGTTTTTATAAGTAATGCCCTTCGTACTGCCTCACACATCGGTAGAAAGTTATGTACTAGGTTTAATATCTAGGCGATTAGAATTATCAAGTAAGTCGAGGAGTTTACATTATATGTGTTCTTTCCTTCGGTTTCTTATGTTTTTGTGGGATATTACCAAGTTATTAAGGCTCCATAAAATATTTCCAAAAATTTTGATGCGCATATATGCAGTTCTTCCAAAATAAGTTAACCATGTTAGCATAACTTAATGAAATTGTGCACCGTTATAGAATTTTCAGGAATGAAAATAAACTCGCACCTTTCCAATGTGTTACACAACATGAATAAGGACAATTAATTAGAACGCTACGTCTGCTCTTAAAACGGATCATCCCTCACAATTAAAGCTTAGCACCAGACGCAGTTGCTCGTTGAAAGATTTAATCAAAGCGATTTTTGTTTTCATTTCTGATTGCGACAAAGAAAACTAGCGCAGCATGAAGGCCACGGAGCTAGGAAGCAGTTACACAAACTGTCAGGATAGTTATCTCACAGATGATGTGCAAGGCCGTAACTTGGTTGCATTCATATGTTGCCAGTAAACACTGTACCAAGCCCTTCAGGCGGAAAATTGAAAGTGGGAGAGTTCTGAAAAGCATGTTATGTAAATGTAAACGTCAATTCTCATTGCACACTACGCCTGACCGCATCACCAAGGTTAACAATGAATGAGCATACCATTAGCTTTTACAATACCTACCCATGCAAGGGAAAACAGTAGAATGTGTCACACATGACTTTCCTGTCCACTGCTACTTCATATACGCCTTTATGAACATTCGTTCAAAAGTGGTTATTCAGTTAAAGTTATATTACTCAAGATGCTTTAACTAGAAGTAATCTCAAATTAAGCAATGTGATCTTGGTTGCTTGCATGATAAGGAAAACAAAATACAACTGCACTGAGCGAGTTGGCTCCGCAGTAACGTTTGAGGCTCGCATTCGGAAGGGCGAGCGCGTGGCTTACCTGTTATGGTTCCGACCGCCCGGCGCCGACCTCCCTGTAGCCTTCCGGCAATAGCCGCTGCGTCACGGTGTACCGGTGTAAGTATCTTCGGCCATACGTTAACCAGGGATTCTACATGATGAGTGTAACAAATACGTCAATATAATTATTGTAAATAAAGAACCGTGTCGGAGGAAAAAAATGTAAAAAACATTTGGAGCCGTCTAGCTTATTGACGAATATAATAATATCAATCGTTTATTATTTCACTAACTGTCATGCAAACATTGTGTGAACAATGTTGTAATGTTTTATTTCAATTCTAATGAATTTAGCCACAATTTAATGTTAAAGTAATATTGCCAAATATCTCTTAGAAATTAAACTTTGCATGACATTGTAACATTAAATTGTGACTAAATTCATGCAGTTCTTTTGCAGTTCTGCCATTCGGTGTACAGATATATCTTTAGGATGATGAGATTAGGGAGCACTGACATTTAATTGCGCGGCACACCCAGAGCGCTAGCCTTTCGACCTCTGATATCGCTGACTGCTCTTATTTCTATACTCTTTCCGTACATCTAACATATGGCTACCTTGTCAAAACTTCGACGCTCAAAAACATTCAATGTCCTGCCTTTGCAGGTAGAATAAAATCTAAAATTCAAAATTTATGCAGAGCCATGGTGAAACAGTTCCCTATGATCCAACTTATTTCTTTAATTGGTTTGAGAAGATTCTTAATCCCGCATGTTGCTTCCATATTGCCCATTATGGTCTCTCCACAGAGCAGGAAGTCAAGTCACTAGAGCTCTCTTTGCACCTCAAAATAGGAGTTTTACCACAATATACCTACGTGGTTGTTTAGCAAACGAGTGCAGCCATTTCTAAATCAAAGATAAATGCACTACTCAAGAGGTATCCTAGAAATGAGATGACATGTCCACACTTCATTTCTAGCGTATGCAGAATTAGTCTGAATATCTTTTATGTTTTTGACTTCATTTCTTGAGACTTGTTCCCTTTTCTGTGTGTAATATGAAGCATCTGCAGTTATTATCACAACATAAAAATTGCCTGAATTAAGTGTTATCTAAGAATCTCAACATTTGGTTTTTACACGAGACACATTTTGTATGACAGTAGCTTTAGTTAGCATTGAAATGTGTTAAAAACTCTTTCGTTCCCTTCTGAACTTTAAAGTAGTCATAAGGTGATTTAGCCCTCCATTTTATCTGAGCAGCATTGAATTAGTCAGTGTGGATACTCGACATCTGTCTTGTTATCCAGCGAATCTTTCGCCTGGACTGGATTCTCGCTATGACATCACTAGCAGAAAGAGTATAATTTTATTGAATGCCTTGTCGCTACTAGTGCAAAGCAGATTGTGTCCAGTGTAAAACGAATCGCAGCGATAAGTATATTAAGTATGGGAAAATATAGGCTGGAAGTGAAATGATGCGTCAGACTTTAACTGCTAATTTTTCATGTTGTGAATAACAAGAAAGTCTAATACCAAAATGTTAAAAAGTTTATAGTTTTCTAGAAAAAAATATTTTTATCAAAAAAAATGTATCACCTGGCTGACTCACTATTGATTGAAGGTTCTTGATTTATGGCTATATTCATACAAAATTGAATAGAGACAACTTTTTCCGTTTTGTCTAAATTAAATTTAAAAAACCCACAATTTATTGCAACAAAAAGGCAGAGCCCTCACCCTTGTAAATAGGTAGGGGCTGGCACAAGACCACCTGGCATAACCTACCGATAAGCTTTCTTGCCTTCCCAGCGCGGCTAGGAACACGTGACTCGGAAAACATTTGGAACTGGCTGTACATTGTGTTAAGAGTATGAGTGTGTAGACTTTAACGGCGACTTCTTGAAACATTTTTCATCTACCGTTTTATAGCCGCAGAAGTTTCAGTCCCCTTATTCTTCATAGTGTTTCTGGTGTTTACGCTGGACGAGGACTTCTCTCTTCATTTGTCAGCGCTTCCACGTGGCCCATAGTTCGTCACAATAATGAGTGTATGTGAACTTTTCATGGTGTGAGCACCACATCAGTTGCTTTCAAACATAGCCAACACACCTTTAAACATTCAGTAAATATTCTACATTCCACTGTTTTTGCGATATCTAGTCATTACTTCTTATTTTAAATTTAGAGATTTATTTCAGCCATTCTGAAAATTAATTTAAGAGTCGGCCAGGATGATATATTAGACAATATTCATTTGCACCTGATTTCACCATGCTAAAACGGAGGTTTTCTGGTCTCTCACACCACAAGGAAACGACATATCTGCTTTTACAGAGCCATCAAGCGGTGCACGATAGAACTAAAGTCAGAGAACAATGGCAAGGAAACGCTTCGTTTGCTCAATTACACCTATTAGCTGTTAATGTCTACCGCCTTTCGTTGCGTTCCTTCATTATCAGTAAATTACAGGCAATTGCGTCCAAGTACGCGGACAATGCACCATTGGGCCCTGCGAGAATCGCCTTACGTATTGCTTGCTTGTGTCGTGGCTGAGGCCATGTTTCCTGGTTCCTTAGAACTATAAAGGAAATTAATATAAACTGAAACACAGGAAGTGATTTATACATAAAACCTCTATAGTGTTATGCAAATATTTAATGGCACAGTAAACGTTTGATTGCAGCAACAAACATTACAACTAAATTAAAATATTCATGTTTTTTATTCAATTTCTGCATTATCAATTTACGAATCACATATATATTCCTTAAAAAAAAAAAAAAAAAAAAAAAAAAAAAAAATCATGATTTTCTCTTTATATTTTGAGTTCAAATCAATATTTCTCAGTAATCTGCAGAGTTTATAACGGTTTGATTCACAAAAAAAACTACCTACCTGCATATCTCACATAACATTGACCCCCATGTAAGGAAGTGGAAATTGGCTATAAATAGAGGATTTTTTCGTTAATTCATGTACATAAACATATTGCAATGTGCTAAGCAAATACTTATTTAGAACAGTGATGTACAGAAGCAAAACCTGTATAATTTGAAAGAAATTTGAGAATGTCTGTTAAAAATGATGACATTGAAAGGAAAATGACCACGAAGAACTAAACTTCTGATGAATAATCTTGCCGTAGACAAGTTAATGAACTTCGACACTTAGGATTAATGTAGATATAGATGCAATAAAAATATTGAACGAAAACTACCTAAATCCTTACCAATATGTTGTGCAATCAGAAATTTTAACAAGAAAGCGTGTAAAGACAACCAAATCGTGGAAAAATAAATGCAATTCGTTTTATTTATTTATTTTTTTTTTTTGTTAAGTTTTATTATTGATAATGATAGGCTTTAGAGATTGTTCTGCGAGATATTTAAGTTATGCAGAAAACTACGCTACATAAGGTACGTATTTTGATATGCTATAAATTTATATTTTGGTTCAATAACGGAAAAGTAGAAGATTATAGAGATTATTGGAAATATCACATGGAAAATGTGAAGCAAACTAGAATACATAAACAATACTGAATTAAAACTGTTGATAGAATTCTTTGAAGACCACGTAAAAATAACTCCAAAGTGAAATCAAAGAAGGGATCTCGAAACATACATTTCTGATGAAATATCTACTATCAAATGTGTCTGGTATACAATATTCCTTACTGAAAGTACGTAGCAGAGAAAGTAAACATTGAACAACAGGGAAGTCCACACTGTAAATAAACGCATATGTGCAACTAAATCATTGCAGAAAACTAACACACCATTCTTTCATTCTTCAGCTTTCCTAAATGTATTCCATAATTAACGTAAGCCGTTTGAAAGTAACATGACTGAATGATACACTGTGAAGGTCTGTTTCGGATAAGTTATCACAAACAGACATGTATTTCTGTATCATACGATACCTGTTATCTCCCTCTTTTAATATTCTACTGCGTGCAGAGTTTGTGGGTTTTCCCACTTATCTGTAGAATGAATCATGTGAGAAAGCTCCACCTGACCATGTATTTTTTGTGGTTTCACTAGATCGACAGGCGAATACTGAAGTAGTTTCTCTCCTACCATGAATTTCTTGACTATTTCCTTTCATTTGTTTCAAGGTTGAACCAGGCGATACTGGGCAGGGCGGTGGATTATGATCTTTGGAAAGGTATCTTCCTGGGAACGGGCCTAATGAGTGGCTAGCCGGCGCTAGGATGTGCCGTCTGGAATCGTTAGTAACACATGCTTGCTAGCGCACATCGTCGTGCTGATGTAGCTGCCCTTTGAGTCTACCCTGGTCCCTCCTCCGAAGGGTCACGTTGCGAACTACTTGCGGTGCTCTTTTCTGTGTTTCTGGAGGGTCCTGCGTATGTGTGCTACGCCTATGTGTAAAATGAGGTTGGAAAGCATTTATTGGAGATCAGGGTTGCCAACCCGTACGATAATTATGGGGGTGTAGAACAATTTCGGCGAAATAACATTTTCACTGGCTTGTCACACCAGCGAAATTAAATTACAAATAGCGACACCACTTTTGCCCTCATGGCCTGTTTCCACCCCTCTAAGGCAACCATTTTATATCCTACTAAGCCTTCTACCCTTTATCCTCTTGTTGCCAGTGTGCCCAGATCTGGTAATCTCAATGAAGATGGCACTGTTCAGAAAATTGATGATCAATGGAGAAAACTCGGAATACGTGATATCCCGTGTGAAATAAAGAACATGCCGATACCTGGCAGTTTCTGGAGTGCTGTTAAACACACGTCACCTTGGTGGAAATACTACTTTCAAAGAACTGGTGGAGGTTGCATTATCAGTGAATTCATTGCCCCACAGAAACACTTCTTGTGAAAGAGTTTTTTTTTTTTTCCAAACTAGTTTTAATAAAAACCAAAATTAGAAACAGATTGGCGCTAGATATGGTAAATGAACTTGTTCAATCGTCTCAGCTTATGAAAGAATGCGGTGGGTCCGAAAATCTGCAAGCGAGATGTTAAAGTTTATCTCAACAACAAATGTATTGTCACCGCGCCCGCCGCATCTAATTGCCGACAACCGCAGTGTTACCCATCGCATTATTGTCGGCACTACCGCAAAGGAGCCGAAGGAAAGAGACAGAGAATGGCCGCATTGTTGGGGCGCTTGCCGAAAGAGAGAAAAGGATAGATTCTTCTGGAGTCTTCTACTTTGTATCTCGCCGCAATAAGTGAACGTTCCTGAAGCTTCCAGAATAGTGCCTGGGAGATATAAATAGCGGTAAAGTGACAGAAGAGTCAGTCAGACGTATGTGAGCGTTGAGTAGCCGTGCCGACGGAGACGGACAGACGATGTGAAGCGTTGTGCCGACGGAGAAGAGTTAGTTCTTTGTGTTACGAGTTCGGAGCCGTGCTGTTGGAGAATCGGGAAAGACTTTCTAGTTGTTGCAACGAGTGTACAAAGTTACTGTTTACGGAAATAAAAGTGTTTCTTTATCTCGACTACATCTGTCTACTTTACACCCACAACCAAAAAAAGTCACACTGGTGTCAGAAGTGGGATCCGTCGAATTGCTTCTAGTTTCGTTACATCGTCGTTAGAAGTTGCAACGTTAGAACCAAGATGGAGGGAGATTCGGAAACCAGGATGAAGGCAATGATGGAAGAATTATTCGCCGAAATGAAGACAGAAATGTTCAAGATGAAGACGGCAAACGACAACCTCGTTGCCGAAATGAAGAGGAGAAAGAACCTCGCTGCCAAAATCGAAACGATAAACGACAACCTCGTTGCCGAGCTGAAAGAGATGAAGACGGCAAACGACAACCTCGCTGCCAAAATGGAAACGTCAAACAACAACCTCGCTGCCGAGCTGAAAGAGATGAAGACGGAGCTATCGGCGAAAATTGATGGCGAACTGATTGGCGTGACGGAAGACGTGGAAGAACTCGGCGAAAAGGTGGTAGACCTCTGCCAGCACGTGGACGTCATGGAGGACGACGGGGAACGTCTTGGCGCCCTGGTAGTAAGAGTTGACGAGAGCGTCAAAGTACTGGATGCCAGGGGCAGACGGAATAGCGCGGAGCCGGGGAGGGAGCACCTAGTGGCCGAGGCGACAGTTGCGCCCGTTTCGGATGATATGAGGGAAGACGTGGAACAACTCGGCGAACTGATTGGCGTGAGGGAAGACGTGGAACAACTCGGCGAACTGATTGGCATGACGGAAGACGTGGAACAACTCGGTGAACTGACTGGCGTGACGGAAGACGTGGAGGAACTCGGCGAAACGGTGGAAGACCTCTGCCAGCATTTGGACGTCGTGGAGGACGACGAGGAACGTCTTGGCGCCCTGGTAGTAAGAGTTGACGAGAACGTCAAAGTACTGGATGCCAGGGGCAGATGGAATAGTGCGGACCCGGGGAGGGAGTACCTAGTGGCCGAGGCGACAGTTGCGCCCGTTGTAGATAACGAAAGTGTACGTCTCGGGGAAGACAAAGGGGCAGTTCAGGGACGTCGTCGAGGATCCTCTGGAGGAGTGTGTCGGGTACGTAACCAACCAGGATATGACGTGGAGGACCATCAGCAGGGAAGCGCACAAGCAAACGAGCAACACGCGAGAACCGACTTGGCGTGTGACATGAGGGGACCGTCGGAGCCATCCAATCACCTGACGCATAGTGCCTTGAACGGAAGAATGGTGGACATCATCGTGGACGGCAGGATACAGGAGAGGCCGTGCCGAGCACGAGTGAACACGAGTGCAGCGGTGGACGCGACTCGCGCGGATGTGGTGCGCAGGATGGCCCGTCAACACACCAGGAAGAAGGGCAACTGGATGAGGGACCGCCAAGACCGGCGGTACTGTTGCAGAATTTCGAAGCAGGATGGCATACATCGTCCTACCCGGACCAAGGGACACTATCCAACAGCGATACCTAGGATCGTGCCTCCTGGAGAAGAGGTTCGATGGGATTGTCCGCCGGGGCGCAAGGGAGATGCCGCAGTGATAGTGCTGGTCGGGACGACCAGCTCTGAGGAGGGAGCAGTGTCACCGCGCCCGCCGCATCTAATTGCCGACAACCGCAGTGTCACCCATCGCATTATTGTCGGCACTACCGCAAAGGAGCCGAAGGAAAGAGACAGAGAATGGCCGCATTGTTGGGGCGCTTGCCGAAAGAGAGAAAAAGATAGATTCTTCTGGAGTCTTCTACTTTGTATCTCGCCGCAATAAGTGAACGTTCCTGAAGCTTCCAGAATGGTGCCTGGGAGATATAAATAGCGGTAAAGTGACAGAAGTGCCGACGGAGAAGAGTTAGTTCTTTGTGTTACGAGTTCGGAGCCGTGCTGTTGGAGAATCGGAAAAGACTTTCTAGTTGTTGCAACGAGTGTACAAAGTTACTGTTTACGGAAATAAAAGTGTTTCTTTATCTCGACTACATCTGTCTACTTTACACCCACAACCAAACAAAGTCACAGTATATAATGCTGCAATAGTTGAAGATGAAGTTTCAGATGAATAGTGCGAGAAACAAGAGTACTAAAGTTGTAATACTGATTGAGGTCATCAAACTGTAAGTAGATACCATAAACATCAATAATATTACATTTTCATAATTGTTATGCTGATACATTAATTATTTTAGCATTTGGTTTATGATGTACGATAATTTTGAATCCAAATCTATAATTTTGAGTGGCCGGTACGATAATTTTACTTTTAAACATTGGGAACCCTGTTGAAGATATGTACACTTGAATTTGTTATTCATAAGCCTCAATTCATGCAATAGTGGAGCATGTAGCTTTAAACTAATGCTGTCTTCTAAGAGCAGAACCGATAATGGATATTGTAGCGATGAAACGTGACACAGGAATTTTCCTATACGAAGCAAACAAACGAACAATTAGTTAAGGGAAACAGACGCAATTAACTGGCGTTAAATTTGAAGCAAATGCTATGATGGAATAGGTAACTTCATTAGTAGCTTTTGGTCAACAGTATGCATAACAACCTGTCAGAAACAACAGAATGGTTTCCACGCGCTCCCGACTGCAAATGCATATATTATTCAGCTATACTGTAAGCCATAACTGTTTTGTCTTCATGTACTATGCCAGAAGTTTCCTATGCAGTGCGAAAGAGTTCAGGTGTAAAATAACACGATCACTGATGCTTAAACTGCATACAAGCAAGCACTATTTCTGCCCACCCTTGTCCAGTATTAACTGTCTGGAAGCCTGGAATGCTGGACGAGAAGTGTGTGTGTTGAAGCCTAAGCTTAAACCCATTTATACAGAAGTATTACCCATAGAAATATTTACCCCATTTGATTTTGGGGAGCAATTGCAAGATAGCTTGTTTCCTGTCTTCTGCATGCAACTTTTGAGGTCTATTGCGTCCTGTACTTTGAAGATGACGTTCAGTATTTACTTTGAATAACGCATAACACTGTGCAAAGCTGGCAACATCTATAGTGTTTTGTTGCTTTGAAGATTTCACTTTTCGATTTCATGGTCGTGCATTAGAGTGGCTAAGTTTGTTCCTGGTTTTCTTGTGTCCCATCGTTTGTGAGATGAGAATAATTCAAGGTTGACTTTGGCACGATCTCATTGTTGTGGGAAAGAATACATCGCACGTTTATGCAGTTTCACTGTTGCGCTGCAGTTGTTCGCCCCTGTTTTGTCTTTCTTTTAGAGGTTAAAACGCATTACGTTGCAAGATAGCTAATGACCTGTTTAGCTGTGCAAAATTATGGGTACACTAATGTGCCACTCAGGTCCTTTTTGACATGTCAAGATTAGTTGATCGATGGAACGTAGTGTACCATTTAGTTCTGCACCTGTCTACATTATACAGTGAATTTAAAATTTCATATGTTGAAGTAATGTAGTTAAAATATACTTATAGGTTACCCTAATATATAGTGTACTTCCACATATTGAGGCTAAATGCTATATGCTAATTAGAGTGTGAGATGGTCAATAGGATTTGTGTGAGATGCACTTTGAACTTTGACTCCTATTTATTAATGCATGCTTTGACATGATGCAGTGTACCACCGATTTCAAAGAACTTTAAATTTCAGACTGCAATCTTTCTATTTCCAAAGGGAACCTGAAGCAGCACACTATTTGTTCAAATGTTTTGCAATATGTTGGAAATTTTACAAGCTACTGAAGTACATATACCTATAAATTTCCTTAAAATTGGTTCACTAGTTAAAAATTAATTTTATTTCTTTTATGCTTGAAAATGAATTTTCCCACTGGGGAGAAACTTTTTTTAATATTACAAACTGTTTCCGTTATGCCATTTATAGAAAGATCCTTGAAAACTGTTGCGCAACACATTCATATTTAAATTAAACATTAATGCACTTTTTACTTTCTCTACTATGTACGTATAGTAGAGGAAGTATTGTATTCCATCAAAATATTCGATGTGGAGATTTCTCCGTAAATGTATGTTTTGAGACCCCCTGAATAAAAAAAAAAGCATTTTTAGAAAAAGGTCTGTGTGTGTCTGTGTCACTCTGGAGTATAACTCAAAAACGAAAAGTCGGTTAAAATCAAATATGGTGTCTAGGTGTAATGTCTTTTAAGGATGCAACACAAAGATTTTGAAGAAAATTCCTCCACCCTAAACTATCCCTTACATGGAAAATTTCTCGAAAAGTTTGGTTTTCTCAAAAATGGCTCTAACAATTTTGATCAAAATGGCATATGCTTAAGATATTTTTATGGAAAATGAAAAGTATATTTTGAACTTTCTAGCTGTAGCCCATGTAACCCTGTTTACTCTGGATGATTTTTACATAACTTGTAAAGAGTAAGAAAGAGACCAAATCTTACTGTGCAAAAATGTAGATCTCGTTAAAACACAAGTTATGTCCAACTGCATTTTCTTGTGGAGTGAATCATATCGGAGATATTTCCTGTTGTTTGTGTAAGTTTTTGCAATACCTAAACGTTTCCCAAATGGAAGGTCGTTATTCACTTTTTTATCTCTTGGTCATGCAAAGAGAACGTAATTTTAAAGCCTTCATATTGCGACCAGATTTAAAAGATTTGATTATCGCTCAAAGCCTACTGTATTCCAATATTCCCCTTGTACCTAAAGGAAATTAACAATAGGTAAGATAATTTCGTAAGTGCTTATCTGGACTAACATGAAGAAGATAGAGGAATAAAGGTTTGTAAGAATAGTTAGTACAAGAGTAGAGAAAGTCATGTGAGTGCAACACGTTAAGCACTCTTTACTAAGAGAAAGCATTCAGTTTTAAGCTAACTTGCAGGAAAATACGTAAGTCAGTAGAAATAGATGTCATGAAAATTGATTTCTAGACTGAATCTTTTTTCTCGCTGATTCACTCATTTCGCAGCCGTGTCCTTTGGCTGCAGCATCCTTACAAAGTTAATTGGATATCAGCACGTGTGACCTCAGCTACTGGCCTGCCGCTGTATAACACTTCACGTATATCGATGTTTTTTCTTCCACTTTTACGAGATTAATAAGTCTCGATGTATCCGAGCAATACAACCAAATAAACTGTGAAACTAAATCCGCACAGCTATATGTACAAGAATGCCACATTTACTGTTATAAATTTGCCCAAAAAAGGGAGTTTCTAATGGAGTGTAAAATAAAAAGAATCTATATATCACATTTACGCATTCAATTCTTTTTTTCAAAATTGCATAACAAAGATAAATAAGCATCATGTTTCTGACAATTTTTGTTATTTAAAGAGTGTCAATAGGATGAATATTTAAGATATATTATCAGTTTTTCAGTATTAAAACTTGATATAAAATTTTCCACGAGGAACGTTGTTTATTACAACCATATGGAAGCACACCTTTGTGAACTGTTATATTTTTGGTTGTGTTTTAATTTTTGTAACGTTCCAGAAGAAACAGTTTTGTAGCTGGTTTTCAAAACACCACTATTTTACGTTGCATAGAGAAGAGGGGGGTGGGCAGAGGGAGTAATGGTGGTGAAAGTGAGTGAGAAAGAAATACAGAAGAATCTCCACATTTAAAGCATTAACGCGAGCGAAGCTTCACGTCCTTCTGGTACAACATTGTGACATCGGCCCACGCAGCGGCAACACAACCAAGGACGGTCTGGGCCGGGCTAACCCACCCCACTGGTGCGGCGCGTGACAAAGGCGCTTAAGGTAAAACTTCCCCACATCATTCACGAGAGCAAACACGGACTAACAACAGTCGAGAAGTCGAGAAGTGTCGGGCAGCCAGCGTGTTTGTAGAAGTTCGAGAAAGGTCCGTGTTATGTCATCCTCGGTGTATAACGCTGTGTAAGGAGACGAGGCAACGAGCAGGAATGTGAGTTACGGGAATGAGTCCTCGGGGAGTCAGCGAAGTAGTGATTGTATCGTCAGAGTTAGTGTTTGACACACAGAAAGTGAAGAAAGACAAGGCAAGGAGTCAAGGTTACGAGTAGAAAATAGTTAAGTTGTAATATCACGAAAGATTGTGGGCTGTGTTAACGTCAGAAAAAAAGAACTGTGTTGTACAACAGTTATAGAAGAAAATAAAATGAGAAAAAGTAATTAGTCTGAATTTTGTCATTTTGTAACAACATTAAAGTTGCAGAAACACTTCTTTCATGAGTACAATTACCATCATTCTTCGACAAAGAAGCAAGGATATACGGATCTCTGATCTTGGTGGCATATTTTGATATTGCAAGCATTGCACAGTGACGAGGTATAGATAATATAAATCAATGGATGCCAATTTGTTGGCCCATTCTGCTAACTGTTCTCGAAGCTACGCTTAACCATTCGCTTCTAATGCGGGATGGGAATACACAACAGTTGTCTTTCCAATGGATTGGGCAACGAGCGCCTATGATTGTTACCTAAAGTCAATCTAGAAAATATTGTTCGTCATTTTCAAGCTCTATTGAGTTACGTACTTCTCTGCTAGCACCAAATAACAATGCACTCGGGACTAGTTACGGAAATCAATCCATGGTTGTTTTCGTGTTTGTTTTCAAGGATTTTTTGTTTATTTGGAGCACTGAAACGAATATGTTTGATAACAGTAGCACCTACGTTTATGCAATGGATGGTTGCACTTCTGGTGAAGATCCGGCATTACAAATTACCTTCCCAAATGCTGTGGGAAAATGGTCATGCGACCGTGACCAGGATGCCGTAAAATGATTACTATACCGGATATAAAAGACACTGCTTGTTACAAACTTTACGAAATACGGTACATGGAAGCATTTGAAATGTGTACATTGAGAGAAATGAAATGCATTTACATGACAGCAAAATAGGTGATGAATCTGTTTTAGAAGGAGAAGGAAAAGCTGAACAGTGTTGAAATTTATCAGGAAGAGAAGAAGAGATTGGTTGAGGCAATGAATGAGAAGACAGATGCACTGGAAGGAAAGTAAAAATTAGAGAAAGTCTCTGTGATAGACATTTCATCTGCAGACAAAGGAAATAAGAAAAGGAAAGAATGGAAGAGGTTGTATGTGAGTTATTGTTCTGATTTTATGTACAAAACTATGACGGATAATCAAATAAATACAATTTTAACCAAAATTTTTCTAATAAATTTATTTTTTAGATAAATAACTTAGATTACGTGTAACGGGGCACACTAAAACCAAAAACATTTTTAAAAATGTATTTGTTATTCCTCAAGAAAGACTACCCTTGCTTTGAAACTATCAAGGTACAACGAAGTGCAGAAAAGGGTCTATCTTCCTAGATCGCAATCCTGCTTTTTGCCTCTGAAGGTTTTGACTTTGTTATCCAATCTTTGTTTCCACTGTCCTGAAAAAAAGTTAGGGACACAAAAACCAACCAATGAACATTATTATAAGAACATAATTTGACTTCTAGAGAAAGGGGTGTGTCATTAAACTGGGCGACAGCTGCGGTGTCTATATGAGAACTTTCGTCAGCGGTATAGAGACGAAGGGCCAAATTATTGCCGCCATCGAATGGCAAGAAGAAAACCGTCACTAAGAAAACCTAGTGTGGCGCGAAATTACACAATTAAAGTGCATTAAAAGGAACAAAGGAAAAATGTCCTTATTTCTATGCATTATTGTATTTTCCGCCAAAATACAATGAAGCAAGCTTTAGTGATACTCCGCTAATGAGAACATGGACAACTAGCTTGTAATGTTACTCTTCGGCAGTTCAGATGTATTTTTGAGAAGGTAAAATACCCAGCCAATCCAATGGCTAAAACTATGCTCAAGGAACTCTGCCAAATGAGTACTCTATGGACCTCGGGCCCATTTGAGCATCATTTTACCCATTTCATTCAATCACCATCTCATATGACGCTACGTTGGAGGACGTTAATAAAAATGCCAAACGAGTGTGTGTATCATTTATTCGAACAGCCAGTGTGACCAAACTCAATGGGAAGGCTTGTTTCATGGAGTTGTTACTGCATGGTTCCTTATGCAGAGTGAGTTATTCCTGCATGGAGTTTTCTAAATATTAAATGAAGTTTAGCACTGAAAATATAAAAGGTGAAGCGATGAATGAGAGCGTTTAAGCATTATTGTCAAAAAAACGAGGTATAATATAATAATGATGACGATGATGATAATGGTACTAATATATCTTGAAGTATTCTAAAACTTTTAACTTTCTTTGGTTTTATTTTTATACTATTTGAGGTTTCGTACTGCGTATTTATATATCATTAACAATATCTGAGAGTACCTTTTAGTTTCCTTTTAGGGATTTTTGTCATTAGTGAGTTTATTCTATTCTCAAGTTTCTTAACCTGTATGTCGTTAAAACAAAACACAGCTTTTGATACAACCATTGTTTTAAATTATGTTGTTGTTTAACGACGCTGTCAATTGCCAGGATCACATCAGCGTCGCCGGTGTGCCGGAATTTCGTCCCGCAGGAGTTCTTTTACATGCCAGTAAATATACTGACATGGAGCTGTCGTTTTTAAGCACACTTAAAAACCATCGGCCTGGGCCGGGTTTGAACCCACGACCTTGGGATCAGTAGGCCAGCGTCTAACCAACTGAGCCACCCAGACCGACACAACCATTGTAACGAGCATAGTCAGTTAACTTTAATTTATGTTAAAGATTGTTACGTTCATAACATTGTTAAATTTCTGGAATTTAATACAACAAAATAATTGATTATTTTTTACATATAATTTGAATGTGTATTTAAGTAAATACTAATACACATAACTCTGACTTTTTTGCCCTCTCGCAGAAGTTTCGAGGGAAATTGCACATGAAACTTGTATAGGTATTTGTGTTGGACGTGTTTTAATGTGTTTTGTTCAAGTGGCATCACAGAATAGAAAATGATAAAATTTGTATAGCAGAAGAACTTTTGACCGCAATAGTAAGTAGAAGTGAAGTCGAAAACGCAATAAGCTGGCATATGATAGTCATTCAATTATGCTAACATACTGAAGCAATACGTGTGCCAACAAAGCTAAGATGTAAACTTTCGAACGAGTAAATGCTGATTTCCCACGAGAGGGTATATGAATCACAGAAGCTCAAGTATTATTTGGTACATTCGTTGCTGCCTTTCAAACGAGCTGGCTCGAAGAAACGTATGGTATTATATGAAACTAACAATTAAAATGCCTGTCCTTGACAGCTCTAGTTGCTCCTTAAGAAATGCAACTGTGGGTGGCGACCGCCTTCAAACATCAATAGCGAAAATTATGATTGTTTACACAACCATTAAGTTGAAATCGTGGCTCGTCGTAAAACAACACGCTTTGATCAATTAAAGTAAGCCTTCATAGTAATGAAACAAACGCCCAACACTAAATCATCAGTGTTAGATTGCCAGTTGAAGACGTTCTTGCAAAATCTCTTTAGTAACCGTGTTGCTTTAGGCCCAGAGAACACTTAAGACCTTTATTTGCAGTGTTTATTAAAGAAAGTATTTTTGTTGATAAACGTTAAAGATTTGCACCATGTTTCTTCTGTTTTTGTTTTGATTAAGACGGTGTGCTATACCTAATGTTTTACCCCCACTATGTCTGCAAATTAGATTTTATGCACAATGGTATGAATTTTGAATTTTAAACAGTAAGCCCTGGTGAAACAGTAGGGAGTCCTCCGTGGTTTATGGGCATCACTCTAAACTCTGGTTCTCGAGCTCGTGGGTTCAAACCGGCGAAGGAAGATTAACTTTTTCGGGCTTAAAAATCCTTAGTATGGCTTCCTTCGGAAGGAAAGTAAAGCCGGTGGACCCGTGTCGTAGATTTACGACACATGAAAGAACCACAAGCCTGATAAAGAGACCTCTTAGCAAAATTAATGGTCCTTCATGTTCGATATATAGAGAATAGGACGGTGAGAGCCACAGAAGTTAAAGAGCTTACATAAAAATGTGGTGTTGCACTCACATGACTTTCTCTACTCTTGTACCAATCATTCTTACACACTCTTATTCCTATATCTTCATGTTAGTTGAGATAAACATTTGCACAAATTATCTTATTATATTCTTGTAGCTACAAGAGGAATATGGGAATACAGTAGGCTTTGAGCGATAGTCAAATCTGTTAAAGTTTTCAAATTCCGTTCTCTTTGCACGATCAACATATAAAAATATGAATAATCATGTTCCATTTGACAGAAGTGTAAGTTCTCCAAAACACACAAATAACAAGGAATGAAATGGTTCACTCTACAAAAATTTATTCAGACATAAACTGTGTTTTAGCAAGATCTACATTTTTGTATAGTAAGATTTGGTCTATCTCTTACGGTTTACCAGTTATGCAAAAGACATCCACAGTAAACAGGACTTCATGGGCTATAGCCAGAAGATGCAAGATATACATTTCGTTTATCAAAATATCTCAAACATGGAATTTTAATCAAAATCGTTAGAGCCATTTTCAAGAAAATCAAAATTTTCGAAAAATTGTCCATGTAAAGGGTAGTTTAGGGTGGAGCAATTGTCTTCAAAATCTTCGTGTCGCATCCTTGAAAGACATTAAACTTAAATACCAACTTTGGTTTTTAACAGACTGTTCGTTTTTGAGTTATGTCGTCCACAGACTGACACACAGGCACGCGGACCTATTTCTATTTTTTTTTTTTTTTTTTTTTTTTTTTTTTTTAATTCCGGTGAAATCTCGACATCGAATTTTTGGGTGGAATACAATATTACTACTTTACTTGCGTAGTAGAGAAAGTAAAAATATAAATAATTACAAATAAACCCGTCGGTACGATAGGTCGTAATAATCGAGACGTAAGCGTTATAATTAACACCAATAACGGAGACAGAAATTAAAAATTCTTGGTGAAGGCAATAAGGTGACATTCAGAAAAAAAAAAAAAAAAAAACCTGATAAATAAATATGGCAAAGGCGTGTTATCTGACTAATCGTGACTAAGGTTGACATGCAAACCAGGAAGCGTCGTATCGAAACGTTGCAGCAATATCTGTATATGTATAAACAGTGGGCTCTTAATAGATTCGCAAGTTGGTTTTTGTGGCTTTTGCTTTATAAAATTTTTGCAATTCGTTTGCAGTGCAGACAACAGTTCCCAAGCTGTGTAGATAAGCTTCATCTCGGACATCGGTGAACCTAAAAGTCAGTTCATATGAGCCGTAGAATTCGCTCTGTTTATTATCTTCTGGTAGCTTCTCAGAATGCCAATTACTTATGATTACAGTATTGTTAGTCTGACCTTGTGATAGATTACGACGCAGTTAACAAGGTTTGCTTAATCCACGCAAATATACGATCTACTTCTCTCACGTTTATAATGACATTTGAGTATCTTGGATAATGCTTTCATTTGTTACTTTATTGTACCAATATGATTCGCTTCAGTGCGCACTTTCGTTGTCTATTTGGCTCGTTCACTTGTGCAGTATTTTTTCCCCCTGTACTTAAAGTAAGTGGCTTTCTTTGGCAGTTTTTTAAAGGTTTCATTTTTAGGGTTTTTTACTCACAGGTAATCAATACTTTGTTTCTACTTTTCCTCGCATTCTATAAAAGAAACTATTGCACTGCATATTGAGTGGTTAAGAAGAACTATCTACATGAACGAAAGAATAGTATATTATCTTAATGTACACAATACAAAGACGTTGAAAAGAGAACCTTCGTATTTAGCGCAATAACCGGAGCAGAACTGAAGGTTTCACTAGTGTCTTATTACAAAACTTGTAGTGCGATTTGTTCTCGAAGCTTTTTGAAGCTGCGGACGAATAAATAAGTCTCTAAGAACTGACATTTAAAAACATTACAGCAGGTTATGTTATCTTAAGGGTAGTATGTGAATCACGCATAGTGACTCGTTCATATGCAATGAATAAAATTGTTCCCTCCAGCAGCTTATTTCGATTAAAACAATAAAATAGCTAATGATACACTGAAGCATATGGTTCGCAAACAAAAGGAATCTGATCTGCCCATTCACATGACTTTCTACACTCTTGTACAAACTATTCTTACAAACACTTATTTCTCTACTCCATGTTAATCGCGAGGTAAACATTTGCGTCAATTATCTTGCTGCTATTTTCTTGTAGGTACAAGGGGTAAATGGGAATATAAAAGGCTTTGAGCGATAGTGAAGTCTTTTAAAGATGGTTGATGTGATAGCCTTGAAATTTGGTTTTCTTTGCATGGCCAAAGGTAAAAAATAAATAACCACTTTCCCATTTGAGAAAAGCATAAGAATTGCAAAATTCAGACGAAAAACAAGGAATATCTCCGAAATGGTTCTCTCTAAAAAAAAAAAAAAAAAAAAAAAAAAAAAAAAAAAAAAAAAAAAAAAAAAAAAAAGTGTATGTTTATAAATTGTGAGTTTTAACGAAATCTACATTTTTTTGTGTAGTGAGATTTTGTCTATCCCTTAATATTTAGTTGTGCAAAAGTCACCCAGAATGAAGAGGACTTCTAAGGACATTCCTAGAAAATTCAATATGTATATATTTAATTTGTCATGAAAATATCTTAAACATTTTAATCAGTATTTATAGCCTTTTTTCAGAAAATCGAAATATTCGAAAAGTGTTCCATTTAAAGGATAGTATAGGGTATGAGAACTTTCTTGAAAATCCTTGTGTCGCATCCTTGAAATATCCTGAACTTGAATGCCAAGTTTGGTAATTTCTTTTTTTCGTTGTTGAGTTATGCCGCTCACACACACGCACGCACCTTTTCCTAAAAAGATATTTTTTTGAATTGGGGGACCTCAAAATCTCGATATCGAATTTTTGGATGAAATGTAGTACTTCCCCTACTTACTATACGCAGTAGAGAAATTAATAAGTAAACGCAAAAATAAACCCAGACATTTAACATGCCTCCAATTAGAGAAGTACGGATTCCACAAGTTTGCTTGCCCCTAGATACTCCGCAATAAGCGAAGCAATATTCTTCGGCAAGGCAGAAGTACGTAGGACATAATTCATGATGGTTAAACTCTAGTTTCTTTAAACCTGCCGAGTTCCGCGGGTCTTTCTGACGAGTGAAATGTGCAATCCATGTCATATGATTGCATTCTGTCGGCTTTGTTCATGATACGAGCGATGTACAGTACAGGGGCGTTAATAAACCAACACTAAAAGATAACAAGGAGAAACTCAGAAGTGGAGAATCATGTGTTTGTATGTATACATCAAATAAGCCATTTCTGCACTTTCGGGAGGAGGAGTTATCTCGAAATGCTGAATGTATTTAAAAAGTTAGCTACTTAAATTAAGTAAACCATGTGCGCGCGCATAATCCTCTGAAACAATTGCTCTGTATGATTAACTTATCTCTATTGAAACTACTTTTACTTAAATAATGACATTTAAAAAAATCCGTCATAAAAATAACAAGTAATTTTCGCTGAGTTGAAAAAGCATTTGTGAAATAACCATCTAAAATGTCTGCAATACGAAACATATTTGTAATTTCTAAGAAGAGCGTTAAATATTCATTTCTTAAATTAGGTATTTGTTTTAGAGAATCCCAAATAAAATCGCTCTTTCCTAATTACGTTGATGATAGTCTCGTATTAGGAGTACAAACAAGTATAGCTGAATTGCTATTCTGTGTAGTGTATTAAGAACAAAGTCACGAAGACGAGCAAGCCGAGATTACCATAGCTTGCCTAAGTAGACCGCAGCAGCCTGTCCAAGTTAAGTTTATATGACACTGTCTTACCAGCTAATGCTCCAGCAAGTTGCAAAATTAAAGAAGCGGTTTTGTATGCCACTTCTCCTAATTTTTCTATTAACAATCTCAAAATAAAATGCGCATCCCTCTCTATGCCATTCTAAACTTTATGGGGCTGGTCCCGTACCTCACTCGGTAGAGCATTTGCGTGCTGTGCGGCGGGCCCCGAGTTCGATTCCCGGTTGGTGAGTGGGGAATTTTTCTCCAGCTAAGGTTATTCCCTAACCTTCCTAGAGTCTGGAAGTATGAATGAGTGTGTGTGTGTGTGTGTGTGTGTGTGTGTGTGTGTGTGTGTGTGTGATCTAATGTATACAATCCAAAGACACTGTACACGACTTAACACCATTGATGATATGGCAATACGTTCCAAAGGTAAAAGACTACCACTATGTTCATTGCAATTGAAGGTAGGGTACACACACAAGATATATACGGATTGCACTCGCATGACTTTCTCTACTCTTGTACTAACTATTCTTACAAACACATATTCACCTATCTACTTCATATTAATCAAGAGAAACATTTTTATAAACTATAATATTGCTAATTTTTAGTTTTCTTGTAGGTGTAAAGGGAATACAGTAGGCTTCAAGCGATAGTCAAACGTTTTAAGAGTGGTCGCTGTATAAGGACTTGGAAATTCCGTACTTTTTGCATGACCAAAAGATAAAATAAAGAATAACGATCTCGCATTTGAAAACAATATACACCCTAAGACAAAAAAAAAAAAAAAAAAAAAAAAAAAAAAGAGAGAGAGAGAGAGAGAGCAGACTCGGGAAGCGTATATTTGTCTAAGTCATGTGGTTTCCGCGGCCGGTTTACAATGGTGTCACAGAATGGGTGTCTTCAACGTAGTTCTGATGTCATTTCTCATATTGAGTCTCAACTATTTAATGTGAGCGGATGGCCGAGTGGTTGGTGGACTTAGACAAATATACGCGTCCAGAGTTTGCTCTTTTTTTTTTTTTTTTTTTTTTTTTTTTTTTTTTTTTTTTTTGTGCCTTAGGGTGTATAAGTATTGCAAAATTCTGACAAATAAAAGGAATATCTCAGAAATGGTTCACTTGAAAAATCATTTGACATAAATTGAGTGTTTTAACGAGATCTAAATTATTTTTGTTTTGTTTATCAGTTATTCAGAAGTCATCATGACTAAACAGGGCTATAAGGTCTATAGACAGAAAATTCAAAATATAAGTTTCATTTGCCATAAAAAATATCTTAAACATATGGCATTTTAATCAAAATTGTTAGAGCCATTTTGAGAAAATCAACATTTTCGAAAACTTTTTCCATATAAAGGGTAGAGACGTGGAGAGATTTTCTTCAAAATATTTGTGTCCCATCCTTGAAAGGTATTAAACTCAAATACCAATTTTAATTTTTAACCAACTTTTCATTATTTAGTTATGCTATTCACACACACACACACACACACACACACACACACACACACACACACACACACACACACACACACACACACACACACAAGACCTTTTTCTGTTTTATTGGGGGAGGGGGAGGGGATTCAGGAGCTCAAAACATACTCGTATTTCCGGTGAAATCTCGACATAGAATTTTTGGGTCAAATACGATACTTCCACTACTTACTATACGTAGTAGCGAAAGTAACAAAAAAGTACTTTTTGTATTCTAGCTGCAAATCAAAAGTAGGGTGTTTTATTGGTTGTTTCAATCAAGTAATGCCATTCCTTAGCTATTCCTGGAACTTTTGTCGCAACTTTCTACTAAAGTTAAATTCCTGGTATTTGGGCAATTCCTTATATCCATGGCACAACCTGATCACGAGATTTTCCTTGCTTGAAACCTTGTTACAGTCCTTTTGCATTACACAAACAAATATTTATATGCATTTCTTTGTTTGCTAAAAATAGATAACAATGGACAGAACTACATACTGTCTCAAAGAATTTTTTATTTGATTATTTTGTCTTGATAGAACAACGAAGGATTGAGTTAAGTTTCAGCCATAGAGTTTCTTACAGTTACTCGTAGTTTTTGCTTTTGCAAAAGTAAAATCCGAACTGTGATCCTGAATTACTGTGCGGTGCATTAACGGCAAGCTCACTGAATAGAGATTCGTTGAAGCAGAAATTATTGGAGGATCTGTAACAATGAGATTTATTGACATAGCTTGACGCTGTAACAGCTGTTGTAACAGGTAGGAAATGAGGTTAACTCACTAACAGGATTGCTATCGAAAAGGAAACAGAACGTGGTCAGTGTCAAGGTAAACCCAAAGTCTGGTATGACGCAAGACTTGCCGAAAGGGCGTTGCTGCCATTTACGTGTACTCCGCAATAAGAACCTTGTACACTTAATGTTGTAGATGCGATAAAATTGGAATGTTGTATTTATGCTGTAATGCCACAAATAGCCTTCAAATGTTAGTTCGTCTGAATAACAGCTAATGTTAAGAAAAGCTTTATAATAAACATTATTGAGGAAGCGAAAACTGGATTATAAGGCATTTTTAACTATGAAATTCAAACCAAACTGATGCTGTTTGTGTATGTAGCGTACTTTTGGGGTTCTCTAGGTCAGTGTAGCAAAAATGGCTTCCTTTATCAAATTCCATTAATAGGTAATCTTTAACAATCACTTTGCAGTTATGAACTAGAGCAGGGTCTCTCAAAGCTCTAAATGGCACCATGCAATCCAAGGTGCAGAGGTTCCTTGCATCATGTATCGTGGAGATTCGGTCAAGTTCGGCTCAACTCGCGTGTTGCAGAGCGAAGAAGCGAAGACTCTAGGAAACCTGTGTTGGTAGACAGCTTGCTTATCAATGAAAGAGACATGTGCAATAGAAATACCTAATTGTGGACCTGATTACCCTCCCCTTATGAAGGACTTATACCCTCTAGGACTTACAAGCCAGTGCCTAGGGTCAGAGCACAGGACAGAGTGAAGACCTGGAAGCGGGTGGTCAGCCTAGCACCAGATATGAAAGTGAGGAGGAGGATGATATGAAATGCAGGCGAAATCGACGATTGGAAAGGTGATTATGGATCAATTGGTGGAATGAATGGCGGGGGACATTGGAGAACCCGGATAAAATCCGTCCAGACGCCGATTTGTCCACTACGAATAGCACATGTGGGTCCGTGGTATCGAACCCCGGCCGCCTAGGTGGTAGGCGAGCGGTCTAACACTCGGCCACGGCGCCGCCCAAATGCCTCGCGAGGAACAATAATGTAGTCTGTGAGAAAAGCATATTTTGAAAGACACTGAGTACACCCAGAAATATATGGTGAAATCACAGGAAGAATTAAAGAGGTTCCTGTATCTTGCAGAAAAGCATTCTCTGTCCCCCCCCCCCCAAAAAAAAAAGAGAGAGAGAGAGAGAGATTTGTATCAATCCTTTCTCGATCATTAAAAAAAAGTCTAGATTTGGTATTAAAAACTAAATTAAGCAGTTTGACACTTCGCACACACTGTACGACATTACGTACACACTGAGGCGGAAACAAAGTTGAAAGTGAGTAAGGGGGAGACGGCAAAGCGAGAGAAATAAGCTTAGGAAAGAGCAAATGGAGGTTTGCATCGAGGTCAACTTTTCGTAATCGCGTTTTGCACCTCGTACGGTGCATTCACCCTGAGAGGCCCTAATTAGAGGGACTCTATTCTGAAAGTAAGCCGCGGAGGGAGTTGAAATAATAATCGTGGAAACCTTTCTGCCACCCCTGCTTTAGGCATTGGAATAAGTTAAATGTTTGCTTCAATCACACTTCCCTGCCTACATGCGGTCAATACTTTAAGCTCCCCCTCTTAGTTTAATGGTTGTTATGAATATCAGCGAAGTAGAAAGTTATTTGTCACGTTTTAATGACATTGCCTAAGGTGTATTTGAAAGTCACTGAGGAAAATTGGATGTTGTTTGTGAGCTGAGAGTAATTACCGTAGGGAAAAATAGCTGCCTTCAGTGGCTGTTTACATCAGCGTCTGAGTAAATGCACTTGTTTTGATTATAGCTGGTCTAATGGAAGTGTTATTAATAAGCTACGGAATAAACTTAACAATCTTCAGTTCCAAGTATCTCTTTGTTATATTTTGCTGCATTATTTTAGCTGATTGTTGCTTCCAGTTATAAAAAACGAGTCAAATCTTAGGTTAGAATGAACGAAACTTCCCATAATTCGTTAAAGGGCGCTTGCATTATAAATATAATGTGGAATTTAGTTTTAGACTTAGGAAAGTAAATGATTAGTTTTGTGCCCACCCCTGCACGACAATATTTTACAGCTTTACTTTCTGGCGAGCCCTAATATTTGAAGTATCTGTCCTTATAAAGATACAATAAGCCTCTCTTAGGATTTTTCAATGTATCTTCAGTTTGGTTTTACAGTCATAGATCAAATGAAAAGCTATTTCTTCCTCTTCAATACAAATTCTACATTTAGTTTCATTTTAATCAAATATTAACTTCAGTAACTAGATTCGTCAGCATTCAAATTTAACTGAATCAAGCTTCGAGTAAATGTATAGAACAAAATAGAACACACTCTTATGAAAATATAGTCCAAGAAAGGCAGTAGCTCTGAAATAGATATGATTTCATGCAGTATTGTTAGTCAAAAACATTAGGGATATACATCAGAAAACGCCGCCACAGTTAAAATCTTGATTGGAAATTGAATCTACCGTCCATCTGCTACTTATATTGTTTCTGACTCCGTTTCAGCTCTTAAATCAGAAAATATATTTCACACTAACCTTTAATGCGCCTACAAAACTTCGAATGTTGCGTAAGGATGAACATTTATTATGTGTATGAAACTGCAGAATAAATTTGAATAAAATATCGTGATGCCGGCCGCGGTGCACAACAAAGGTAAGTCGGGGCTAAAATAATTCACACCACAAGGCGCGGCGCGTATCAAAGACACTTAAGGTCAACCTTCCCCACACCACTCACGCAAGCAAACACGTGACAATGAGCGCGGCACCTCAAAAAAGGGGGCTTCCAAGTCGTTGGAGAAATTTCCGGTGGTCGGCTTGTTTGTAGACGTTAGAGAAAGATCTGGCTACGTCATCGCCGGTATAAAAGCTTACGGAGCGCGCGAAGGCAGGCAGTTTTTGAGTCGATCAGTGTCAGTGAATGCGAGACATCTGTGAAGTGAAGAAGCTTTAACGAGTGTTGAGTGATTGTATAGTCGGAGTTAGTGTTTGAAATACAGAGAAAGTGAAGAGAAGCAGTGAAAGGAGCGATTCAAGGTTACGAGAAGAAAATAGTTGTTGTAATATCACGAAAGACTGTAGACTGTGTTAATGCCAGTAGAAGGGAACTGTGTTCTTGTGTAAAAGTTTAGTAGGAAAATAAAATGATAGGAAAGTAACTAGACTTTTGTCATTTTGTTACAATATAGATACATTGCGGTTCACTAACTTAAATATATGTATGTTCTGTAAAATGTTTAGTAAAATTAGGTTGTTTTGGGGGATTTTTAGTTGCACAGACGAGAGATCTCTCTGCAAGTTAGTTAATTTGGAACAGGATACTATGATCTTGTAGTGCTAGGAGAAACTATTACAGCAACTGCCTTTCAGCATACATGAGTCACAGCTATTTAGCATCACTTAACATAATTTTCAGGTGTTAACTTGCCACGTCATGGAATTGTTTAACTAAAGAATAAACAATATGGTCACTGCCCTAACGGCGCGCTTGTGGTAATTTCAATTTACAGGTTGATTTTCAGGCACAAGCCTTTCTTTTTTTTTATCCTGGTTGCTCTTGGAAACAATGGAACACTCACATTCTACAATTGAATAGTTTTATTAGCAAACTGCAAACGTTTCTTACAAACTCTTATGCTTCTGCGTAGACATTGGTATGTCATATAACGGATCACTAAGAAGATAATGACCTATGCACCACATGGAAGGAGGTATTTGTGTATACCATTCAAGAAGTGCCTTGACTTTATAGACCAGAATAGACGAATAATATTCGTCTTATCCTTGATAGGATAAGCATAACTGAAATATAACAAGAAATTTGATTTGCTTCGGTTTTCAGTGGCCCATTCCTAATTTATTAATATGGTAGGACAGTTTTGATGTGCTAATGGAATAAGGATCCTAATGCAAAATATCAGAAATGTTCATAATCCCTATTAGACAATACACGTTTCTCCACATGTTTACAACCAACAGAAACTGTCTTCTGTAATACAAAGAGTTCTGATAGTTCCGCAGTAATTTAATTGATCATAATGAATGTCTGTTGTCGTGGTGATTATTTCTCAACCTTGGTAAGAGAGGACAAACGAGCACAAAAGCAAAATCAAATTGCTAAAGGAAAACTACCAGCTTTTACGGGTTGTATTCGGAGAAAGTACTGCTTTTGCATCGTATGTTTACTGTAATTACAATCGTGAACATCACGAAGTGGCTGGCTTTATTTCTTCTTTCTTAGTTTGTATTCCAAGCAGAAACAGGCGGATGTCTGAAATTAAACTGCTATTAACAACAGAACATAACGAGGTTATAATAACATATGAGCCGCAATATAGGTATACGTTTGTTTTTCTCGCTATAATCAAATCAACGAAAGATCTCTGAAATGAAAGAAATGTGTGAGCAAACATTGTCGGTTATTACTTTTTAAGCAGCATCTTTATCTGTGTCGTCCTACGCAGGGGGACATCTTGCTCCACTGCGACCCAACGGGGATCTTTGTGAGCTACTAGAGATGTGGTGAAGCAAAACAACAGTTCAGCAGAGGGGCGGGGATCGAGCAAGCCACAGAGACGTGCAAATTTCCTTATAGTTCCACAGATAACCACTAGGTGCACCACAAGTGGGGTTTGGGAAGAATCATTACACAGCTCAAGCACCCGCATGATCTTTTCGCATATACCTGAACCACCATGCAGACAACCAGACCTGAAGGATGGTAAAGGAATGAAATGAAGAAGGAAAGGGAGTCCATGGATTAAAGTACTCGCCTAACGACAAGAGAAACCCACTTAAAACCCCAAGTCAGAGTCTGTCTGTGTGTCAAGCTAGGGATTCGGCCACGTCAGTCGATGGCTTATTGCACGTCAGACCCCGGGCAGGGGAATGATATGAAAGTATCCTATAGACGGCCAGAACTCATTACATAACCCTACACATTTGAAAGAGAGATTAGCTTAGCTGTACGAGCAATAAATACAAACACTGTCGAGAGCATGAGTGATTACGTGTGCACTAGGAGATTTGATTTGTTTAAGTAAGATGAAGAAAGTGAGTTTTTTATTAAGTAGCTAATTTTCAGTATTATTGTTCGAAGACAAACAGAAAGTAAAATGCATGGGAAGAGCTACTGTGATCTGCACGTAAACAAAGAACAAAAGCGTGTAGAGGCTAGCCGCGTTAGAAAATTCAATAGGGACATTTACACAAAAAACAAATGGATCTGTGGACGTGAGGTGAAAAACACTTTATTGTGCTTTCCATTCATCGTATTTGATGACGATAATAATTGGTAGTGGTAGTCGTGGTAGTGGTAGTTGTAGTAGTCGCTCTACATTATAAAACAAACTATGCATTCATGTTTCAGCAGCCACTGGTCTAGAAAGGAGAGGCAGTAACCTTACTACTTGAACTGTAATGCAAACTTTATTACCTTTAGTAATGACTTAAAATATTATGCATTTTATGTTGACCTGATACGCGAAAGTACCTACTACGGACGCTTTTGGAGAGAGGCTCCAACTCCCATGCGAACGTGGCTGCGTTGTATTTTTAATATCCATTGTTCTAAAAACACACTACCATATCAGCTGGACGTCTTCCAGGGTTTTCCAATTCCTCGAACATCGCTATCTCTGCACTGCGCCGGACAAGGTTGCATACAGTTCTTGGAGGAAATGTAATAAGGATTTCCAACTGCAGGCACATGGATCCTGAAGAGAATTAATCAGTTATTAAACACAGGATGTGCACTTAGCACAACAGTGCTGCATGAGTTTAGCCTTGAGCAACAAAATGTGAGCAGGTTAACAAGTGTGGGCCTGTTACGTCTGCAGGAAACATGTAGGTAGTGTTCTTCGTGAAGACAAGGAAGGTCCTATCTCGAGAAACTCCACTGTTTCTTAAAACACGCAAAGCTTAGATATTAAAGGTGACTTGAAGTTCTTAACACACGCATTACTTTTAGGTATAATAAACCAGTAACTTGCCGCGGCCTTGGCATGGTCATTTTCTAAAAGTAAATAAATGAGATTTATCTTGCGGGATGACTCTGCGGTGATGCGAGGGGCTCACACTTGGGTTCGATTCCTACTGACCGCCCGCTCTGATCATTATTTCATTTAAAATTTACAGAAATACATACTAAATCAAGGGAAGCTGGCCTCTGTGAAGTGAGGGATCAACAGATCCAGAGTTCGAATCTTGGTGAGTTATCCGGATAAGCTTTTGTTCGGAGTTTTTGCTTGTCATGAGAAGACAAATGTCTAGTAACTTTAAGCTCTATGGAATCCCGGCTCATATGGGTATACTTTCAACAATTTCACTCAGTATCAGATATGACCTACCAGAGTTTAACAAAAAAAAAAAAAAAATAAAAATAAAAAAACTTACACTTAAAAAGGGTAAGAAAATAACGACACTATTCAGCTGGGAGGATTTTATCCACGTACGACCAGTGGTAATTTAATTCAGATTTTCTAACAAACCTTTTATTTCAGCATTTTTCATGATTGCAATCTTTCATGGTGTTCAAGTCTATAAATAAAAAAGAAGGAAAATAAAATTAAATTGTGTCCAAACTACCCCCTAACTTAGCTAAGCGTCTTTCTTTATGTCAAAACACATTTTAAGATATCAATTCGACCAACGTGGACTATTACTATCAAATTATTGTAGTTTTATGTGTTTTTCGGTTTGATGAAATTTAAACACTAATTGTATCAAATTATATTTATGGGGACTGCAATGAAATGTACTATATTTTATGTCTATCTGCAGACTGACTTTCTTCAACTTACACACTCGTGTCCCCTCTTAAATAAAATAGCTGAAAGTAGATTGATCAAAGCACACCTTTTAAATATGTTTGAGTTTATTACGAGTACTTTGTTTTCTTGTTCAATGTATTTGTGCAACCACGTGCTTCCTTAGTAGTCAGCAAGTTTTACGTGCCTCTTCTTGTGTGGGGAAACCAAGGCAAGTTGTCAGTGTTATCACTGTAATGTATGAGGACTTGAGCAACTTTGTTATCAGCATGTATCGCTCTTTGTCTTCGCTGAAGAGCTTCTGGAGTTTCCTGATTATTTTAAACATATTTATCATTTTCCGTTTATTAACTCTGCTGAATTTAAGACACAGTTTTTCACCTCAGATGTAATATATTTTGGTAACAATTTTAAAAACTTTAGCAAACAATAAATGTTACAAGTTTTCCATATGTAGTAGCTTAGGCTGGGGAGATTTTCTAGGAAATCTTCATCCGATATCCTTAATTGGTGTCTGACTTAATTAGGAATATTTAAGTGATTTCCTGTTTATAAGAAAACGTGCACCAGCTTTATTAAAAGAATTGTTTTATGATTACCTCAAATTTCCTTATTCAGGTGAAAACTTTATCGGATCTGTAGATCAAATCCACTACTTCGCCTTATCAAATTGAAGCAAAAGTAATCACTATAAGCTTAAAATGTGTTTTTGTGTCTGTGTCTAGGTGTATTATTTTTCTCTTAGACTACCAATCACATAGGTAGTTTGGTAGTTTACTATTTGATTTTTTTCTGCACGGTCGTAACTGCGCCCCGAAATGAATAACGCCTGTCGTATAGACTCCGTTTTGCTTCACACCTCAATCCGTGACCTTCTGGCCCAGATAGTGTGAGGTAATTTGCCTTGCACAGACCATGCAGCCTCAGTTCCCACATTTCGAAATTGCGATCCCTGCCCACTGTGCGTCACGCTTTTTGTAGCACGCCTGCTTAAAGGTAGTAACCAGCCTAAAAACATACTATTCTTAACAAGTAAAATTGTGAGTTCACAAATGAAGTAAATATTCATGTAATATTGTTCATTACATTGTCCTTAATTACCAATAGGTACAAGTATCTGCGTCTATAGCCCTAAGAGCTTCTCTCTCTCTCTCTCTCTCTCTCTCTCTCTCTCTCTCTCTCTGTGTGTGTGTGTGTGTGTGTGTGTGTGTGTGTGTGTGTGTGTGTGTGTGTGTGTGTGTGTGTGTATTTAAGAAAGCCATAGCTGAGATTTTTCTGGTAAGTTTTTATTTTGGATGAGTAATTGTTACTTCGGAGCAAAATCTCCGGTTTTAAAAACGTACGCCCATGTTTATATAGCTTTGTATAAAGCATATGCACTCCATTAATAGAATGACCTTTTTCGTTATCTTAATTGCTTTCTCCAAAAGAATGAGCCTTATTGGGAAACAAAGTCGAGAAATCAAAGTAGCTCCTTTTTAAATGCTGCATAACCAAGTTATACATATAATAAAGCGTGTAAAAAGAATAGGTATAGGTTTTATTTATGAGTATAAAATTTCAATAGGATAAACTTTTAAGGAGATATGTCACTTTTTCATTGTTCTTCGTGGACCTATGTAAACAATTTTTCAAGAGAAACGTTCTAACCGCATTGCAAGCAGGAAACAAGCATAAGTTGTTTACTTCTATTTTAGCTCTCAAAACAGAAAAAGTAATTTTACTACCGGGGGGAATGGGGAGGGGGGGGGGGACTGCGCGTTTAATACAATCAAAGCTACGCGTTCTGCTGGTTAGGAAACACTATCGTGCCTCAAATGTGTGTCGTACGTTTACATCTGTCGTAAATAATATTTTACCTATTAGAATGTCAGAGTTTTGTCTCCCAGTAAGAACCGTCTATTGCACATGAACTGACAATAGACAAGTAACTTATGTGACAGTTTTATGACACTTTGGTTCAAAGCTAAACCACTCCCTTCCTAACGCAATACCTACTGTTTGTACCTTGCAAATTTGCCGCATCCATGATTATAGAGAGTAAAAGAAAAAAATCTTCTGTGCTGCACTCACATGACTTTCTCTACTCTTGTACTAACCATTCTTACAAACTCTTATTCCTGTGTCTTCTTCGTGTTAGTTGAGATAAACATTTGCAGAAATTACTTATTTTCTTGTAGGTACAAGGGGAATATGAGAATACAGTAGGCTTTGAGTGATAGCCAAATGTTTTAAAGCTTTGAGATTCCGTTCTCTTTGGACTGTTAACATAAAGAAATGAACAACAATATTGCATTTGACGAAAGTTTTAGATTTCCGAAACTGACACAAATAACAAGGAATATCTCCGAAATGGTTCACTCTGAAAAAAATTGCGATTGCGTGGCAACACTTCTAAAATATTTCTGAAGGAGTTACTGCCAGAAGTGACGTTTGATGTTCGCGCTCGACTGCATTTCCAACACGACGCAGCTCCTGCGCATTATGCTATAACCGTACGGGAGCATCTAAATAGTCTTCTCCAATCGTTGGATCGGAAGAGGCAGTGCTACCGTGCCTTGGCCACCTCGTTCGCCGGATCTCAATCCCATGGATTTCTTTTTCTGGGTTCATCTTCAAACCACGGTATATTCATAATTAATTGATTCTGAGGAGACGCTGGTTGCCCGCATTATTGAACCCAGTGATGAGATTCACAACGTACCAGGAATGCTCAACAGGGTTCGCGAATAATTTCTGCGTCGATGTCGCCTATGCATTGATGTTGAAGGTCACTATTTTGAGCAGTTCCTTTTCAATCTGCATCTTCTTCTTTTATGGCTCTACAGCTCGATTGGGCCCTGACCTTCCCTACTATTTTCTTCCATTCTCGTCTATCATGCGCCTTCCTTCTTCGCCTCTGACTGTTGTTGCAGCAAGATCCAGGTGTCCCACCATCTATGTCTCTGGGATTTCATATAACAGGATCTTGACCTATTAAATAATTTATTCGCTTGATTGTTTCTCACTCTCCAATTGTGTGCACCACAATGTACAGGTCCTAACATTTTTCTGAGTATTTTTCTCTCGAAAGATCACAAAGCCTCTTCATCATCCATTGTGATAGACCAAACCTCAGATCCATAAGTTACTACTGCCTTATTAGTGGTTTATAAACTTTGAGTTTAATATTTCTGGTTAATTTCACTAGAGAAAATCTTTTTATTTGAATAATAATCTCATTTCCTACCTGTATTCTTTCTCTTATTAAATCTTATTGATTTAATTAAGGTACCAAAATATGAAACCTGCACTTATTCATTATTTCCTTACCTTTATTCTGTTTGTATCTACCTGTTGTATTATAATGTTAATATCAATTCAGTTTAAGTTTATAATAATTCAATCGCATGTAGCTGTTTCAAGTGCTTATTCATTATTTACTTGTTTGTAAACTGCTAGCTAGGCTTGAACAATCTCATTTAAGTGAAAACGATGTTGTTAGCGTGTACCTACTATTGTAGACTATGCAAGTATAAATAATAGTTAAACACGCTTGAAACAAAAAGTTTAAACACTAGTTAAACGAAAAATTACAATGTTTCCTACAAATCAAATTAAATTAAGCATGTGCTTAAGAAGAAAGAAAGAAGGAAGGAAGAAAAAAAAGGACAGAAGGAAGGGAGGGAAGGAGAGAGGGAATGAGGAAGGTAAGGGGGAGGGAAGGAAGGACGAAAGGAAAGAAAGAGAGAAACAGAGAGAAATAGAGAGAAAGAGTGAGAGAGAAATAGAGAGAAAGAGTGAGAGAGAAAAAGAAAGATAGAAAGAGTGAGACAAAGAGAACGAAATAGAGAATGAGAGAAAGAAGGAAAGAAAGAAGGAGAGAAGAAGGAAAGAGAGAGAAAGAAAGAGAAAGAAAGACAGACAGAAAGAGGATAAAAAAAATATGAGCTGATGGGTATTTGAACCTGCACTTTTAATAGGTGCGTACCTTCGCATCGTGGCACCATATCCACTACGCTGAACAGGCAGGCTACGGCCGCTTGCTCCCTTATCACGCGTTACAACTGCAGTGGATATGATCAGTGGCGTGCATACGCTCAAACAATTTTAAGGCTTAGCTCTATAATTTATAATCCTAGACCATAGGTTTCCTATCTCAAATTGATTGTCTATGAACCCTCTATTACCAGTAAAATTCGTGCGATGTTATTCATTTACATCCTGTATATACATTATGTCATATAATATTTTATGTATTATGTTATATAATAGTTTATATATTATGTTGTATTAATGACTTGAAGCTTTCCCGGCGTTGATTATTGATGATAGTTTCTCGGGCTAACAGCCAGGTCAGATTAGGGTAACTACCCAAGCTATCATCAATAATCAACGCCGGGAAAGCTTCAAGTCATTAATCACTAACCTTTACGGGGAGGTTATCCACCGCAGGCTATGTGAATTCGAACGTCTGCAAAAGAAAAGGACTAGTCTACTGTGTTCGCTAGCATTCTTGTTAAGATGTCGTGACGCAGGTATTGTACCTAAGTTCTGTAGACTAAGACACGCGGTGAATTCACCGGAAGTAAACAAGATTCTGAGACGTGCCGGTTTATCTCTGGTTAGAGAAAGAATCCATCACACACGATGCGTACTAAGTAAGGTAAGCCATAGCCTTCTGTCATTACATCTCGAACTTTCTTCAAAATTCAATCCACGTGATTGGCATTGGTTTCAACAATCCGTTGCAGCACAGATATACATCCATTCACGCAAAACCACAGACAGACAGGTGAGCAAATTCACGAGACTATCTTACGTCCCTGAGGGACCCATTACTCCTCTGGATGAAAAACGCTTGGTCATCAACCTATCAGATACAGTGCTGAGCAAGGATATGGTCTCCATTTTGTCAAAAGGGCTCAACTTCCCCCAACTCCCAAGTCGGTTCCATATAAAGACATAATCAGTGGAGTAGAGTGTGCTATGTTTAACGTCCCGAAAGAAGTGGCTGAAGAGATTAGACAGGAAATAGGCAATACATTAAAAAAGGCAACTCTTCCAAAACAGAACATCACTAGAGCTGAACGACAAGCGCTACGTGACATTAAGATGAACAAGGAGCTTTTGGTACTTTCCGCAGACAAGGGGAACGCAGCTGTTGTGATATCAAGAACCCAATATCAGTCGAAACTATTGGATTTGCTTTCTGATAAAGCCTACAAAGAGATTCCTAAAGATCCTACCAACAAAGTGGAAAGAAAAACGGCCGCTCTATTAAAATCCTCTGGTCTTTCTCTAGAAGTCATCAAAAAGATAACGCCGCATCACTCGACTCCTCCCAGACTTTATGGCCTGCCAAAAATACACAAACCAAACATCCCGTTCAGGCCCATTGTTGACGCTATAGGCTCTCCGACATACGCTCTGGCTAAATATCTAACTGAGCTAATGCAACCATTGATTGGAAATTGCAGTCACCATGTGAAAAATTCTTCAGAATTTACCAAAGTCATACAGGAAATCCAGGTAACTACCTCAGACATACTGGTTAGTTTCGATGTAGAATCTCTCTTCACTAAAGTGCCCCTCCAAGAGACATTAGAACTGTTGAAACCCCACTTTGATGACAAGATGATCAGCTTATTCCACCATGCTTTAACTTCAACGTACTTCCTGTTTAATGGCACCTATTACGAACAAGTGGATGGTGTTGCTATGGGTTCTCCTTTATCTCCGGCTATAGCCAATTTCTACATGCAGGAATTTGAACATGTGGCACTCAAAACTGCACCCCTTGCTCCTACTCATTTCTTCCGTTATGTAGACGATACTTTTGTGGTATGGTCACACGGAAAAGATGCCCTGACAGCTTTCCATGAATTTCTCAACAGCATCCATCCCAACATTAAGTTTACCATGGAAACTGAACACCAGGACGGCTTACCTTTCTTGGATTTACTTATTTATAGAAAAAACGACGGTCAACTGGGGCATAAGGTGTATAGGAAACCAACTCACACCGATCTATAGCTTAATAGCACCAGCTGTCATCACCCGGCACAAAAGCAGACAGTCCTCTCAACACTCATACATCGAGCGATTGCTATCTCTGATCTTGAAAATCTACCTCAAGAAATACAACACCTGCGTACAGTTTTCAGACAGAATCAATACACCAACCAGGAAATAAACAGTACTTTTAAGAAAATGCACTCCAAACGAAACCGTGAACCTAATACAAAGAAAGAACATGCAGGCTTAGCAGTCATCCCTTATTGTGGCGCCCTGTCGGGGAAAATTGGAAGATTGCTCATGAAATATCGAATAAAAACCGTATTCAAACCTCCAACCAAAATAAAACAGTTTTTAGGCTCTGCTAAAGATAATTTAGGTCTTCGTGCACCAGGCATTTATGAAATCCCATGCAGTTGCGGCAAAGTTTACATAGGACAAACAGGTAGAACTGTAGAAGATCGCATCAAAGAACATCAACGTTGAATTAGACTAGGATACCCAGAAAAATCCGCAGTGGCTGAGCACACATATAATACAGATCATAAAATCAAATTCGCCTCTACAAAAATTCTTGAAAAGTCCTCTAGGTACTACGATAGGGTGATTAAAGAAGCTCTATACATTAAAGCGAATAAAAACAACTTCAACAGGGATGAAGGCCTTCAAATCAGCAAAGCATGGACACCAGTCATTCAGCATATCTCTCCTCCACAGTGCAGAGAAGCATCGGCAATCACCTGATTGGTTCCGCACGTGCCTCCATCGGCCGGAGCTCGGCCAATGGTAAAAAAGTGGGCGGTTCTTATCGGCCGCGCTCTATACCAAGTTCAGTCTTAGGTTTGTCCGCGTCAAAACAAACCCACGTGATCAGTGCACCGTGGTACAACACGGTAGCAATGCGTGCAGGGAAGTAGTCCCATCCTTGTAATCTGAGTTTTAGAATGAATTTATCTTTAAATGATATAATATTCTACACAAATACCTGAGAGGTTGATTAACGCTGATGTATACTGATAAACAGAACTACAAGTCCCAACATGCAACTCGTGTGAATTAGCTGATATCAGAGTATTGTTTACAGCAGCAGTTTCTATTTAGAATCATGGCGGACGGTCGCGGTGAATTTGCTCTTGCGTCTTCGTCGACTTATGTAAAGCATAAGGCGGGAAAACCATTGACTAGTGGTGAAAAAACAATAGTGTTTAACGTGTATTATAAGTTGTGTGAGAAATATCCAACTGTTCCCATCAAAGAAGTAGTGAAATTAACTTCTGAGTTCACCGGTGTTTCGAGTACCAGTATAAACAGTGCTCGTAAAGAAAAAGCTGAAACGGGAAAAGTGGTTACACCCGGGGAAAACGAAAGCGTGTAAAATACGCCATGCAAGAATGTGACGAGTTTGTTAAAAACGCAATTCGTGTCACAGTGCACAATTTCTTTTTTAAAAATGAACCGCCAACAATTGACAAAGTGCTACAACAGGTTAATGCTGATCCAGACTTGCCTAATTTTAGAAGAACCACCTTTTATTAAAGTTAATTATTATAATTATGACATGTGCATCGTTTATTTTGTTGTAACTATCAATCTTATTGTCTCTAGTTACATGTTAGTCACTCTTTAAATTGGCGGAATAAGGTATAATTTCCTTTCTATTACGTACCGTATGCACTCACCACGTGGTTGTGTTGTGACTATTTCTGGCGCGAATGGCGGAAGGACACATTATGACTGTGAACTGGCCACCTGGGTTCAATTTCGCGCGGATCAACCTTAGAATGAATAGATAGTAGGTATAAATATCGCAACATCAGTAGCCTAGATTCAGTTCCCCTGAGGATGGCGGCAGAGTTAGTCGCTGAAAGCTTGGGTAGTTACCCTAATCTGACCTGGCTGTTAGCCCGAGAAACTATCATCAATTATGTTGTATTATATTTGATATTTTACGTTATATATTACATAAAACTTACTGTACGTAGGAAGAAAGTACAATCTGATGCTACATTCTCACGACTTTCTCTATCTATCGTTTATTAGTGAGTTTGAAAACTATTCTTACGAATGCTTATTTTACTATTTAATTTTAATCGAGATAAACTTTTACAGAAATAACTGCATTATGCATTTCGTTATAGTTTCTTTTTCACTTCATGGTACAATGCACTCAAGTCCCTGCTCCGCTTTCAAAGTCCTCCAGCCATCGTTTCCTGGGCCTGCCTACCAATCTCCTACCTTTAGGATGATAATTCATTAATTCATTTACGCTCTCTCAATTCATTATTTGTTTGTGAAGTCTTGATATCTGGCATTCTTTCAACATGTTCCTTCCACTTTTGTTTGAAATCTTTTAACGTTTAATTTCTATTAAAAATTCCTAACTTTTCTCTTATACTTTTATTTGTTATTATGTCTCTTAGTACATCCCTTCACACTTCTTAAGAATTTCACTTCTGAAGTCTGTTGCTTCTTAGTCAGTGTCCATGTCTCACTTCCGTATGTTAGTATAGGTGCAGCCATAACTTTGTAAAACTTTAATTTTGTTTCTAAATGTCCTTATTATTCCACACACACTTTGAAATTTGGATACTTTATTGTCCACATCATATTCCTTGTCATAACTGACATCAGTTCCCAAATAATTAAAATGGCTCACCTGTTTTATGCAACGGTTATTTACAACTATTTTTGTTCTAATGGATTCTTTCCCAATAAACGCCATCACCATGTTTACTCTTTATCTTACTCTTACTCTTCACCATTTCGTTTTAGTTACGAGGGCAATCGTTAAGTGAGATCCGATGTTTTATAAACATCAAATCGTCATAGATAGTTGCAAAACGATTGATTTTATTATATACTTGCATCTTTCCCTATTTTTCTACATAGATGCCATATTTGTTGTTACATTTATCATAACTTTTTACAAGTCATAGCATGCCGACGTCATAGAAGTCGGCCGCCTGTGAGGATAACCAGTGGAAATTCTCAATCGTCGATCTTCATGGATCTCTTTTCATCCACGGCATTGACCAAATCTTCTGTGATCATTGATGGCCAACCTGATCGCATGGACACCGTCCCGTCCGGCCTTGAAATCTCTCTCTCTCACTCACTTAGGCGCTTTACTGCCACTCATTCCTTTGGGGCTATACACTTCACTGCTCTGTTGATGAATGACCACTGCTGAAACATTCTTCGCTGTTAAAAACCAAATCACAGACCATATTTGACAGTTGGCAGGCCTATCAATTGCTTTAAACATGTTGAACCGACACTATGAACAGCACACTGCAACACTACCAATACAAATGGCGTACTCTTAAACGCAAGACATGCCAGGAGTCGGTGCCTTTGCGCTTTTCATTGTTCACGCGAAATTCAATGAGCTAGGGCGATTTGGACCTTACTTTCCGAGTTACTAAGGAAATAGCAAACAGCGATACTGAAATGTGAAGTGAGCGCTATATGCTGACCTTAAAACCTCGTACTCTTTCCATGCAATCACGAAAAACAACTGCAAATCGAAGAACATGGAGTACTGAACAACTGTAAGCATTAATATTGCTAATCTCGGAATTGCTTATGTTACAAAAATTGTGTTTTAAACAGATCCGCATTTTTTGTGTTCTACGTTTTCTCTATCGCTTAACGTTTATTATATTACATATATTATAGTGTATATTATATTGTAGTTATACAGGATTATACAAAATTCCATCCAATTGAAGAGAACTTCACAGCTATTTTCAGAAAATTCAAGATATACATTTTATTTATCAAAAAATATATTGAATTAATTATGGTACCTATTTTAATGAAAATCATCAGAGCCAACTTTTAGAAAATAAGATTTGAAAATTTTCCGTGTAAAGATTGATTGGGGTGGTTTGATATTTTTAAAAACATTGTGCTGCATCTTCAAATATACTGAATTTAGACACTGGCTTTTCGTTTTTTGGACTGTGTTGTTCACATTCACACAGAGCTTTGTCTAAACATCATTTTGCGTGGCACACATACACACATAGATTTGTCTAAAATGATTGCCGGTGGTTTCTGGAAGCCTCAAAACGTGTATTATTTATGAAATCTCGGCATCGAATTTATAGGTGGAACTAAGTACCTCACACAGAACACTAAGCATAAATATCTTTAAAGATACGTAGTAGCAAAATCTGACTTCCTTTACTCTTGTACTAATGATTGTTACAAAATCTTATTCCTTTATTTTCTTCATTTTAGTTGAGATAAACATCTGCAGAAATTATTTTACTGCTGTTTTTCTTATACATAGGTGCAAGGGGAATATTAGAATACAGTAGGTTTTGAGCGATAGCAGGAATAGGTGTTGGGTGTGTAAGTATTAGAAGGTGGGAGAAGCATTACTGTTACCCAAGGGTGTCCTTAGGTGAGCGGTAACTTTTCCTTCTACAGGGTGCTCTGTGGTCGTATTGACCTAGTGCCCGTACCAGTTGGTTGGTGTGCGAACTCAGTTTGGTGTGCATGGTTCGGGATCGCTCCCTCACCAAGTCCATGATTTTATTTTATTTTTTATTTTATTGTTTGATTTATGCTAATGTAGCACTCTAATCTTCTAATCCATAGAGTGTACCCAATTAAGACAGTAATGCTTTGATATCTTTCAACAAATACGATAAAGGCGTACATCTGATTTGAGGGACAACTGAGGTGCAATAATATTATTGAAACATTTTATAGATATATTTTTAAAATGCGTGAAAAGCATTTTGAAATAGAAAAGTATATTAAAACGCTGTTACTAAAAAGTAACCCTGCCATCTCTGGTAAAGAATCACAACTCGTGCAACGCGATACAGTGGCTCACCAGTGAATGCTAAGGGTTGGGCAATTCTTGGAAGCATCAAGTGGATGCGATTTTAAAACACAGACATCTTCTCATTTACGTTGTTTCAGAGTTGTATATACCGCAACGGTTACTTTAGGGTTGATCCACCTGAAGTATGCATAGGAGACAGATGACCTTAGTTGCGTAGTCACCTTTGTGCAACACTTGCATGAGGAACTTGCCGATACATACCTTATTTTCGTAGTCACCTACTTGCAACTTATATTGCTACTGAGTTTTGGTGGAACATGAACTTTGGGATCATACAATTGCTGGTTTTCTTTGAGTTACACATAATCGTTGTGATGCTGGACAGATTACCTTAGTCATGCAGTCACTTTCCTGTAGTACTTGTTTTTATTTCTATTCCTTTTTCACTAGAGATGGAAATTCGGGTGGTCCAGTCAATATTTACATGGTGATTGAAGGAAACTACGAAGAAGGGGATTTAATATGTTGCACTCACATGGCCTTCTCTAATCTTGTACAAACTATTCTTACTGACGCTTATTCCTTTATCTGCTTAAGATTAATCGAGATAAACATTTGCAGAAATGATCTAATTGCTACTTTTCTTGTAGGTGCAAGGAGAATATGGGCATACAGTAGGCTTTTAAGAACTGGTCGCTATGTGATTGAAAATTCCGTTCTCTTTGCATGGCCAAGAGATAAATCTGATGATGTGCACTCGCTTTGGCTTTCTCTACTGACTCTCGTAGAAAACATTCTTTGTATGTCCAGGACATAAAAACGAATGACTTCCCATTTGAGAAAAGGAAATTCAGACAAATAACAAGGAATATCTCAGAAATAGTTCACTCCACAAAAACATTTGACATAAATTTTACGTTTTAATAAAATCTAAATTTTTGTGCAGTAACATTTTGTTTATCTCTTACGGTTTACCAGTTGCATGCAATACATGTAGTCGAGAAAGTAAAAACGTGTAAAGTGTTTTTATTTGATAAAAACATAATTATTGGAAAATTCAAACCAGCAGCAACAATGAGTAATTGGAAATGGTTCACACCGTTGCCAATGGCCGTCGAAACAATTTTCCATAAGTAACATAACCTAGTAAGTGAAGCAAAAGTGTAATAATCTTACTAATAGATTTTAACTAATATTTTTGGGAAATTTCTACACTACAGTAATTTTCCTTCAATCCAAGGTAATTTTACTTCTCTACGTATCTATCTTGAACACCCTCTCCTGTAAGTTTCATTCTAATCGTACTCTTCCTTTCCCTTCCATCCGTGATTTTCCTCTTCTGCTTCTGCCTTCATAATTCCAATCCAAAATCCCCCATGGAATTGTTTCCCCCCTTTTAATGTGGCCTAACAATCTCATATTTGTTTCTTTATTGATTTTGAGAATGTTAAAAACTTCCATCATTTCTTTGGTTCTTTGGTTTCTAATTTTTTCAATTTTTTACTGCTCTTCCAAAAGTAAATTTCCATAGCCAATGGTTTATTTGCGTGTGATATATCTAATCCCCACGTTTCAGCGCCATGTAACACCATACTTTGAACAATGAAGTATAAGTTCTTTTTGTGTTTAAAATGCTCTGGCTCCAAAGGATCAACACGTTCCTCCCACTTTTGTTTGAAATCTTTTAATGTTTCATTTCTATTAAAAATTCCTAACTCTTCTCTTATACTTTCATTTGTTATTAGGTCTCTCTTCGTACATCGCTTCACACTTCTTAAGAATTTCATTGCTGAAGCCTGTATTTTACTCTGACTTTTAATTCAATTGTTAAATTTCACGCTGCAATATTCGTATAGTCTAATTTGACAGGTATTTGCATAGAAGCTTGTCACATATTTTATTCTCTTCAGGTACCATAACATATCACGTGTTTATTTTGATTTCCAGCCTTTCAAATGAGCCATTAGTCACATGCAAAGACCTTCTTTGCCAAATCTTGATTTATTGATGTATAAGTCTTCATGCTAAAACGACTGTCTGGAAACCATACGAATGGTTCCGTGAATAAATAGCAGAGTTATGATTATTTTATATTCAACAGCAGATCAAAGTGAGGTTTTATTTGAATTGAAAATCTTTCAAAGGAAAGTGTCGTCGGTTTGAAGATCAAAGTAACACAAACTTCCTGAATGTTAAAATACATTCTAGCGTGAGGCAGTAAGTGATTGTTTGATAGCTTCTATGACACATTTTAATGTTGACCCTTTTGATGTTGCGTAATGATCTTGCGTGTCGGCTGCTAAGGAAATTTTCCACTAAAATGCCAAAATACACAATTTTGTGTGACTTCAACTTAAATGTATGTCAGTTTTATCTGTTGTAGATATAAGAGGAAATATTAACATTTACCTTACAAACATAGTAAATATGTATTATCTGTAGTAATACCAGGAGAGGGTTTCATGTGACAATTTTGTGAACGCAAGGCGCGAGAAAAACCACCCCAAATATTAAAACCTTAAGTGCTATTTGTTTAGAATATTCCACGAAATAAATAATAATTCATTTATTTAATACTAATAGTGACTTAAAAGTAAACAACTTACAATAACATTCACACATTTTATTTTCATAGTTGGCACTAAAGCAATGTTTTGCTTACTTCACGTTGATGTGAATTTTGAAGCAGGATTACTAATGTTGGCGGTCAAAGGTAGTTAACTGTTTGAATACTTTATGTCACCTAATAATGTGTCAAAGTTCCTTTGCCGCCGATAGAAGCTATGAGATTTCTCTCTCTGGGTATGCGCGAGTGGTTTTGAAAGGACACAAATCTTGACTATAACGTCTTTTAACAATCTTTCACTCTGTTCACTTGAGACGTTGCCGACCATGTACGTGTATTATTATATAATTCACCAACCAAGTAACACTATTCACACAATTATATACACATATAAGCTTTACGATGATCACTTTGTGCCCTTGGTTTTCACGTACTTCGACGCTCCAATGTAAAATGTAAAATTATTACTCTAATTTATTATTATTATTATTATTATTATTATTATTATTATTATTATTATTATTATTATTATTATTATTATTATTATTATTATTATTATTATTATTATTATTATTATTATTATTATTATTATTATTATTATTATTATTATTATTTATTATTATTATTATTATTATTAATTACTATTATTATTACTACTAAAATAATTTTAAGTATTTATAATTTCGATATCAGCACTACAATTTATCCAATAGGCTATGACAACAACAGCAATTTTAGCATTTAATCCAGGGAAATGAGGAATTAGATATAAAGAACGAATATGCGTTAGTAGGCTGTTCATAAAGGTTTCCTCTATTAAAATATCAAAATCCTCACTAGAATATTCCTCAAATCCTTTGTCTGCTATTTTAATGGCTCACTAAATCTTATTTTAACTGCACATGGATACTTCAGATGTTTAGAAACGTAAGAAAATATTTAGGATAGCGGAACTGCAAGGAGGAGGTGATATAACCAAAGTAATAACAGCACGACCAAGAGATGATAATCTGACATGAGTGGAACAGTCAGAATAATCCCCTACTCTGGAAGCATATATGTGAGCGTATTTAATAATAAAATGTAATAAAATTATTTTAAGAAACTCTACAGTTCAGCTAATAAAAACATCAGTTGCTTCTGAAGACAAAATTTCCAGATATCACCGCAAGAAGTTAAGTAAACTGTTCAAATTAAACCACACCAAAAATATACAGCAATGGAGCTATTCGAATGTGTGCGAATTCCGAAAATATTAATTTTTGCAATCGTTCTAAACCATAGTTATTGTACATTTTGATTTTATCTGGGCACTCGGAATACCTAACCTGCGTACGCACCTTACAACACAATTTTTGGTATCCTAATGAGATAAATTAGTCTTATTTTTACAGTTTTCGTCTCTTGATTCTCAAAAAATCCATTTTATTTCGTATTTCCAATAGAAACCTTATCAGTGACCATCAGTGGCTGTTACCGAACAGCAAATATCTATTTACGATTATTCCTGTACTGAAGACTTAATAGCAGTACGTCATCAGAAACACTTTCTCCTTTAGGCACTACAATCATTTTAATCAATAGTTTAGCACCACTGTTCATGAAAATTGTCACAAAAGGCTATTGAATGCGTTTGAGGTCAGGTCTATAACATGAACTTCCAATAAGGCTGCTGGGATTGCCTTTGTTTGCATTATTGCCACATTATTTATTGCCAAATTAGTATTGAAAAGCAAAGGGCAAAAGGTGAGGGGTCGAGAGACCATTCGCCAGAGGGACAAGTGTGCTCTCAGGTTTCAAAGGGAAGCCTTACTCGGACGCTGACTATTAAGTTAACTGCACTTTGCACTTGAAAGTTGTTAGAATGTCAAGCAGTTGATTTATGTGAAAGAATTGAGATGTTATGCAACCCTACGAATATGACCTTGTAACAGCAGGTTGAAATATCCTTTTTAGAGAGGTTGTGGTTGAAGACAGAGAGAGAAGAATAGCAAAAAAGAATTATTCCTAGTATCATGCGCATTGTACCTTGAAGCCCAACAATTAAGGTTAAAAGAATTCGAACTTCTTACTTTAGAAACAATCACTTAAACATGGGCGTCACGAAGGGGCGGGGGGCGCAAGTGGCAGCCGCGGCTCCCCCCCCCCCTGAAAAATAATAAATGTAATGTGCAATCAATTACTATTAGACTATTGCTTTAATGTTGACGTAAAGAACATCTTTTATTTAGCTTAAATTAATATGCTTATCCGCAACAGATACCATAACTCATCTTTTACAGTTTTTGACAACAGAATAATGAATTAATAGTGTTTAATTGCAAACTTCCAACATGCACCCCCCCCCCCCCCCTGTAAAAAAGTCTGCCGACGCTCATGTGATTAAGTAATGCTCAGTTTTTCAAATAAAAATGATTTAACTATATTCTTGTTGGTGGGTCATTAGACGATGAATTAATGAAAAATGTGAAACGATACTCAAACCAGCCCAAATTCCATTGAATGTAAAGTTATTAGACATTCGTCTTCTCAAGATAAGAGGAAAACCCAGAAAAAATCGTATCTGGATAACTCGCCCTAACCGAGATTCTAACTCGGGACCTGTTGAACGTGATGCAGAGTTGCCATTCCGACATCACAGAGGTGGACTAATTATGATTGGTTAGCTTTTTACACACAAAAAAAAAAAAAAAAAAAAAAAAAAAAAAAAAAAAAAAAAAATACCCTAGCTGTCACATAATTCATATGTTCGTTGAACTCGGACGAAAATCGGTTAATCTGTCGATTAATCAACTCCAACTACATTTCAAAAATTCCACAAGAAGAAATAAGGTTTAAAGTAGCGAAATAATTGCATGAACTGAATACTTTCCTACCAATACATACAGAACGCGAATTTAGTAAATGCAAGGGTATCATGATTATTTAATAAGGCACCCACTATTGCTTGATTCACAGCATGCCCTATAAATAAGGAACTACACTAGCCTGATTATTGGCCTATGGCAAGCTGGTAACACAGACAAATTTTATAAGTTGTACAAATTCATAGAAATGTAATTAAATTATAATGCACCCAAGAAAGGCGGTTTATTGCATGCGCATTGGAAGAAAACCTCTGTTTCGAAAGCAGAAACTGTATACGTAACAGACAAACATGTTCAAAGCTATTTCGATACGAATTTAAATTCCAACATAAATATAGGGAGAATTTGTAGAAGGATTAAACGTTTTTATGTTTTTCAATATAATATTGCATTATGTTTACTGTAAAGCTTTACATGTTTTTGTGATTCTAAGAACAAAGTTCAAGCTTTTCTTATAACCAGGAGCGGGGTTTTAGTAAGTAAACATAGGAATAAGATTAACAACACGGAGTATAGAGCCGGCAGGTAGCGTGAGGGCTGTACTGCCTTCCACTCCGCAAGGTCGCCAGCGCTTCCACTTCCCGTTGTAAGTGCACGGTTAACTTGATGGATTTCGCACTAAAACCCCGCTCCCTACTTATAACATAGAATCGATTAACCCAATAAATGCTGTTTATTTCAAGTAACATTTGCAAACTTTTCCATAATAGACATCATCAATTTGGAGATAAATGTAAAGAAAATTAAATCGTGGCTTTTCCACAAGGCCAGGTGTATCCACCCTCCCGCCCACCTTTCTTTATCCTCATTACAGCGCCACACCTCTAGCCCCGTATTGCAACTGTCAACCAGTTCATTGGTTAGTAATCATCCCTCACCTCTTATGAGTCCCTGTGAGACAAAAGAAACTGGTAGTTTCAAACAGTGCATTTTACTAAATTCCTTTTGTGTACATTAAGACAAACTTTCTTAAACTCATTTTATCCTTCTTGAAAACTGAAATTGTTAAAATCCTGGTAAATCGACATGCAACTACGGAAGAAAAGAAGCAGTACCATTTTATAACTATGCACCAACAAGCTATAGGACATATATAGAACATTTCGTTGTTTTATTTTACTCCTTTCTGCATCGAATTTGTTGCAAGTGTAGAGGGAACATTTTCTATTGTTCTATTGTTGTATTCTTTTGATTGTTGTAGGTCCTGCAACATGGGCGAGCAAATTTCCGTCTGCTGCAGGAAGTCGCCAGTCACCAGTGGACATTGCAACAACATTGGCAACTTCCGATACGTCTCTAACGTCACGCCCTCTCAGTTGGCGTTATGTTCCTGAAAACACTCATACCATTGTCAACACTGGCTATGGTTGGCGTGTTGATATTGATGGAGAAGGTTCTGGTAAGCCTACGAATTTGTTTACTCCTTATCTAGGACAGCAAACGTAAGTTTGCAGAATAACATATCTAAGATTTCTTAATGCTGTAACAAAGCGCATTGTCGGACTACTTTGAATGCAAGCCGCTGCAGTGAGCTCTTTTTTGGGGTGGGAGTGGAGTATAGCAGCCTTAAAAGGCATCCAGGAACCTGGGGTCTTGTTGGACAGGGAAACATTGTCCCAAACTTTCTAGAATCTGTCTTCAGAATTCTTCTACAGTACGTTCGTAGATAGGCCGGATTGCCCCGCGGTGTCACCAGCCCGGGCGAGGATCGGCGCGCCCTCCTCCTGAGTTACGCGTAAACGACCGGCAAGTGATGGGTACGGAACACTAACTACTGTACTAATTTACGTTAGGCTTACCTGCATCACAACAGATGTTGAAATTGATGACCTTCAACGCGAGCACATTCCCTGTATCTCCGAAAACAAGTCTGGTTTATTCATAAAGGTTGCCTGTATTTCTCTGGTGATGTCCTTCAATTCTTGTAAGGTGTGCGGATTTGATGTGGACACTTTATTCTTTAACATTCCCCATTAAGTAAAATCACTGAGACGTTTAGCACAATAGGCTAACATTTCCAAGGCAACGAAACTTCTGAAACTCAAGCCGTACAGGGTGTCTGTAGTTTATGCTTTACAACCACGACGTGAACCCCTTTTAACGTTCTTACTGACGAAGCGTGATTGTATCTTAAAGGTCACGTTTCTACTCAATTGATGCTGTGCTACTGAAAATCCCCATATTATTTATGGAGTTCTTCACCATGCTGCAAAAGTTAGGTTTTGGTGCGCTGTGAGTGCGCGTAGAATTATCAGTCCCATATTTACGATACAACAGTTGATTCACACATTTATGTAAAATCTAGTTTAAATACTTTTTTCCATAGCTAACAAAAAATGAAAGACCTGGTTCCAGCAGGATTCAGCTACAGCACACACTGCTGCAAATTCTATGCATGAACTGTGAAATGTGTGTGGTGATAGAATAACTGTCGAGAATGGTGGCCACCTCGTTCCCCTGATCTATCTCCATGCAACCTTGATTTATGGGGAACGTTAAGGAATAAAGTGTACGCATCAAATCACCACAGGTTACAAGAAATGAAGGACATCATGAGTGAAATACAGTCAACGTGAACTTTTGCCTGTAAACCAGAATTGCTTTCGGGGATATAGGGAATGTGTTCGCGTTGAAGGTCAGCAATTCCAACATCTCTTGTGACTCAGGTAAGCCTAATATAAGTTAGTACAGAAGTTAGTGTTCCGTACCCATGATTACCGTCGTTTCCGTGCAACTGGCGGAGGGTGCGTCGGTCCTCGCCCGGTCCGGTGCCACCTCATGGCGGTCCGGCCGATCTACGAACGCACTGTACTTGCATTAATGGGCAGCGACTGTAAATATATTGGGAATCAGCCAAATGTGATAAGCGGACACAGGATTTCTTACATGGTTGGGTTCAAACATAGGTCAATAGAAAGTAAATGGCAGTATCTGTGAGTCATATCAAGTAAACACTGTCTGATGAGTGCTGTCTGCAAACATCAACATATTGTACTAGGAAGGGGTGCCCATCACCCCCTGAAGGCTATGACATATTCCCACTCTCCCCAGTTGAGCTCAATATAAAATATTTAGTTCCTTTTTCCCCTACTGGAAAGCTTCACAAAAGGGTAATGCCATTGCACAATAGAAGGAACAAATAATTGAAAATTAAAATCAATAAAAGAAGTAGCAATATTTCAGCATAAAATTACAAATCAAAATGTTGCCAAAAATATACAGTGAGCAGGTCAACAAGTCATTAGGCATATGCTGTTCTCTTAACAAAAAATAAATATGGCAAATAGTGTTGTAATGAGTTTCAAGATTTTAATAAATAAGTTCATACCCTTAAAAAGAAAAGAGAAAGGATCAACATTAGTAGTGCATGGTTTGAAATTTTGCATGATTAATAAAATTTATATAACCACACTAGATGACTCAGTGAACTTTGTACCACCTAAAATTGATTTGATTGTAACTCTTCATAAGCAATTATCAATCCTAATCAACCTTCAAATCCAATTAATTAAGATCAATAATATTAGACACATCATGTATGGTTTGAGTGTTGTTTGGTTACTAACTGAATTGTTTTCACAGTCACTCAAATTTGTTGAACTTACCTTGCAAACCCTAACAAAATTGAAATTTTCTAATTCCTTGAGTTTCAGTAAAACACATTCTGTGCTTATGTCTAAGTCTGCCCTAATTTTTCAAGTATTGCTAAAACAAAATTGAATACATTTTCTGTTTATTTCTAAGCCTGCAAAGTCAATTTACCTTAATGGAATGGCTGATCAAAATGACTGTTTGCAAAATGTAATTAAATTTGATTTAATCAAAACTATTCTCATAATCCACTACTTTTTTCTACAGAAAAGCAATCTTAAATGTAATAGATGCAGCTGTCAAATGACAGGTTTACTACAAACACCATATATTGAAAGAAATATTTCAAATTGTCCTCTCCTTTTTCGTGGTAACAAACACTGTAAAATGACATGGAATTCTTTTCATAGTCACTCAAATTTGTTGAACCTACCTTGAGAACTTTAACCTTTTTTTTTATCAAAAATTGTTTTAAATGTAATAGATGCAGCTGTCATATGATAGGTCCACCACAAACGCCATGTATTGAAAGTAATCCAAAGTGGCAATTCCCATATAAAATTACAGAGTTTGATTTTTTAAATTTTTCTGCCATTTTTGGGGGTTTTTCCTAATGTTCCTTTTACCATCCCAGTAATGAGGCAAACAAAACTAAAAAGAAATTATTGAAATTGGTCGAGCCGTTTTCGAGTTTTGACTAACGCATGGCAATTGATTTTTGTATATATAGATTTCCAGACATAAATGAAGTAATGCTCAGCAAATGATCCCTCTAAACATCAGGGAAAAGGCAATGTGAACCCTATGAAGTCACACTGCCACAGTGAGCTTAATCAGGATGCACAGTCTATAAACCTAACAGCCTATTGAGGGTTCATCATGATGTGGGAGAAGACCCCTTCCCATTCATCCTCGTGTAGTTAGCATTGGTTATAATAGCTGTGGTACAAATGTGCACTCACCATACATTTAATATATTTAATTTATACAAAGTAGCTCTGTGTTATATGCACATGACTCTCTGTACCCACTATCACTTATTACTAGGGCCCGGATTTTTAGGTCCTATAAACCTTCATTTTAGGTTTTTCACATGCCTAAAATAGGTTTTTTAGGTTTTTCACATGCCTAAAATAGGTTTTTCTTTAGGTTTTAGCTTTGCGGATCAATGGTGGTACAAATAATTTTCTGGTTTGCTTACTTTATTGAGATATAAATCATACAACATACAGATAATCCATTTTACTGTCTCTTTTGTTGATTATTTTTTGGCATTGCTGTATATAACTGCATACATACCCACATTTTCTGGTGTAAACGACTTCCTATTATCACCTAACACATTCTTGCATGAAGAAAAAGTTCTTTCAACAAAATATGTCCTAGGAGCGTAGGTCATTGATGCTAATGCTGCAGGTTCTAGGAAATTTCTCCGATGTACTTTTCACCCTGCAGTATTGAAGAGATGACTTTCACATCATTAAACCCAGGATTACATTGAATAATTCTCCGCAGCTTTGAAGAACATGCAATTCCCACTGGTCCAGGTGTTTCTTTTCTGGAAACACTGTCGAAGATATCCATAGCAGGTTTGAGTGGCAGGGTTGTGCTTTCCAATGCAATGATAGCTTCTGTAATACAATAAAAATGCTCCTTAATATACGCAAGGGAATCGACGATGGTAGGAGCCTTGATCGATTTCTTGGCCTTGGCGATGCAGGAAGCGTCCGTTTCATCAAAGTCGTTTACTATACTTTTAATGTCATTTAGGTGCTCAGCACACTAAAAGACAGCAGACAGCCAAGTTCCCCAGCCGGTAAGTATCAGCTCAGGTGGAAGAGGAGTTGTCGGTAACTTCTCTTTGAATAACTGTTTATGTATTGGGATTTTCCAGAAAACCTTCTTTGCCGAAGATATCACGCTGTTCAAATCATCAAAATGACTTCTAACCTCCTCCGCAAGGCGGTGTAGGCCATGAGCCAAGTAAACATGCAGCATGCTTGCATAGAAGGACTGTAGAACTTCCCCTGCCTTCAACATGTTAGGAGCACTATTTGTCACTAACAAGAGGAACTTACTATCTGGCCACAATATGCGTAAGGCGTCCCTCACTGCACAGGCTGTTGTGCTATTTCTTTACAAAGAATTAGATGAGGGCTACCTGGTTCTTTTGGGTCCAGCTTCCCTACTACCACATTCACAATGAAGCGACCGTAACTATCGGTTGTCTTATCAACAGAACACCAGATATAGTGATCCCTATATATTTTCTTATTTCATGTAGTGTGTTCTGGTAAACAGGAATCAAAATAAATAATTATTCCTTACAGTGGATCCTTTAGGTATAATGCGGCCACTGATCTCTTCTAAAAATGTTTTCATGGTCGGGTTCGTTAGCACGTTCTATGGGACGTTTACAGATACCAACGCCTGGCAGAGGTGAACCTTAAAGCTAGCTTCAGGTTTTCCAACTGTGGTAGAAATAAGTCCAGCAGCATCAGTACGCAGACGCTTATTTCTCCTACCAAAACTAGCAATATTTAAAACTGCAGATTTGTGCTGCTCAATATGGGATTTCTTCTCACATTTAACCTGAAATTAAAAATACAGATACTAAATACACTTCAATAAGATAATGCATGCAGTATGTAGGTTATTTACAAGAAACTTATTTTGAGTATGCCTGACGAAAGACTACTGGACCATCTGTAGTAAAGTTGGGATCTGTAGCAATCCATTCTCAGTAAGTGTGATTTAGGCATTGTTCCGCTATATAACAATTCAAGTTAAAAGTATTGCGGCAACGATTCACCAAACACCCTACTTGTTGAACTCTCTTCTTAAAACTTCAAGCTCCTCCTTACCAATCTGTGCTCCTGACCTGCTTACTGCCTCAAAGAGTCACCATCTTAGCGGTATTATGCTGAATTATCTCAGCTCTAATGCTTCTAGTGGTAGAAATAATATTTATGCAATAGATTTCCAAGGAAAAATGATATAATTTGAATAAGGAAAATCAGCTATTTAGGTCATTTTAGGTCTCAACCCTTCAAATAGGCATTTTTAGGTGCAATGAAAGTCATATATTCTGCTTCAGAATGTGCGAAATAAACATATGTCTTGAAATTAGTTAATTAAATGCCAAGGAAAAAAATAGGTTAAATCCTAAAAATCCGGGCCCTACTTATTACATGCTTTATATTAGCTTCACCTGGTTGTGTGTGTGTGTGTGTGTGTTTGTGTTTGTGTTTGTGTGTGGGAGGGGTGTAATGGAATCGTTCGATGTAATTTTCATCTACTTAGAATCATTTAATTTACTTGAAAATTTGCACACATGTCAAGGATCGATGAAAATACATTAATATTATGACTTTGTCCTAAGGTCCTGTTTAGGATCATCAAATTTCTAAGGCTTTCACGGCCGGTGTCAATACTAGATGCAATAATATTAACCGGGCTTGTGGGCCGTGGTCTATTGGGTTCCTTCTTCTTCCCAAACGTTTCGTCTGCGACTACGGCAGACATCTTCAGTGGCGGCGAGGTCGAAGTTTCCTAGTGGAGATCTCAGCACACCACCAGAGGTGCGGTATTTATGTCGGCGGCTGGAGGGGAAGTGCGTTGTGATAGGTCCGGGTGGCCAGTGGGCTGGACTTGTACCAGTGGAGTACTACAAGGAGCTGTCCTCACCACCATTACCTGCGCAAACCAGAATGGCAGCTCGAACTAGGGTGAATACCTCGTTCAGGTTCGCGTTCTGGAACGCGTGCGGTTTGACCGGAAGGGAGAATGAGCTCCACCACTTTGCTGGCGAGCATGCACTGGACCTCATCCTGGTTTCAGAAACGCATCTCCACCAGAACCTCACATCCCGACTTCAGGGCTATCACTGTCTCCGATCGGACCGCGTCGGCCGCCGTGGGGGCGGCACCGCGATCTTCGTGAAGAACAGTGTGGTCCACAAACCCATACAGCTCCCTCCACTTCAAACCCTCGAGGCCACGGCTACTTGTATCCACCTTGGCGGTATTGAAGTCATGATGGTGTCTGCATACCACCCACCCCAGAGGCAGTTCGTTGCAAACGACTACCTCTCCATCCTCGCCCTACACCCACATGTCATTCTGGCCGGGGACCTAAATGCCAAACATCGGCGTTGGCATTGCGGCCCCCGTGCGGACACAAGAGGCAACGACATAGTCCGCATGGTTGACGCGGACCCTCAGCTTAGAGTTGAGGGCCCCTGGCAACCCACCCACTACCCGCGAGGTCTGGGACGGCCATCCGTCATAGACTTCGCGATCATCAAACACTTCCCATATCACGTATCACTCACATCCATCAACGCCCTTCATTCCGACCACAACCCAGTGTTGGCTATCACCAACACCCGGGTCGCCAGCCAAGAGATCCCGGTTCAGCACCGGAACGTCGACTGGGACTGTGTCAAAAGTTGCCTGAATGGCTCCATCCCAGCTAACCCCAACATCACCGACATTCCAACCCTCGAGGCGGCGGTCACTTCCTTCACCTCAGTGGTGAAGAGAACGGTCCACAACCTCACTGTCCACACCCCAGCTCCTCTACACCCCGACGTCTTGCCCCTTGAGCTACTACTGCTCATCCGCCGCTCTTGGGCGGCTCGCAGACTCTGTCAGAGGCACCGCACACCGCACAACCTAGCGCTTCTTAGGCGTTTACGCCACGAGGTGCGTCTCCGACTGCGCGAGCACAGAGTGCGTGCGTCGGAGGACACGATGTCTCGTCTGAACCTAGGTGACGGCGACGTGTGGCGGATCGCCAGACGACTTAGAAACCGAGGTGGGTCCCACACCTCCCCTATCCATGGCACCCAAGGCCTGGCCTACGAACCCCAAGCCAAAGCAAATGCGTTTGCTGAATACCTGGAGAGGACCATGCGGCCGAGAGATGACCCGCAGGACCTAGACTTCTCCGACCGTGTACGTAGGGAGGTTCGTCAATATCTCCGACGCCCTCTCGAAGACGCGGATCGGCTCCCAATTATCAAACCCAGTGAAGTCCAGGGCGTACTCCGACGCCTCAACCACAAAAAGGCCGCGGGGCCAGACGGGATAACACCTGCCATGCTCCGCCACCTTCCCGTCAAGGCCGTGCTCTTCCTGACCAAGGTCTTCAACATGTGTCTCGCCCTTAGCCACTTCCCACGTGAGTGGAGAGAGGCCCGGGTGATTTGCATACTGAAGCCAGGGAAAGACCCGGTCCACCCTGCAAATTACCGATCCATTAGCCTCCTACCCGTACTCTCGAAGGTATTCGAGAGGCTAATACTCGCCCGCTTGTCCCCAACCTTAAGGGACATTCAAGCCATCCCACCCCACCAGTTTGGGTTCCGGGCCGGCCACTCAACACCCCAGCAGCTACTGCGCGTGGTGGAGGCTGCCGCCCTGGGATACCAGGACAAGGCCTACACCGCCGCGGTCTCGCTGGACGTTGAGAAGGCCTTCTCCACGACCTGGCATGCCGGTCTCCTCCGGAAACTTATCCAGCTGGAGCTTCCCACACGACTGATACATCTAATACACTCCTTCCTTAAACACAGATCCTTTGTGGTCTCAGTGGCGGGGAATAAATCCACACGCAGGCCTATCCGAGGCGGAGTCCCCGAAGGCTCTGTTCTATCCCCCACGCTCTTCAGCGTCTACGTGGCCGACCTACCCACAGAACAACACGTCAACATAGCCCAGTATGCTGACGACGTGTTGCTCTACACAACAAACAAACACCCTAACAGAGCCTTCCTCCATATACAGAGACACCTCCGCCTCATCCAAGAATGGTGCAGGCGTTGGCGATTGTCCATTAACCCGGAGAAAAGCCGCGCCATACTTTTCACTAAGCGCCGATTCCCCGCCAATCTCCCCACATTCACCTATCTGCGAAGAAGGATCGAATGGGTAAACTCCATCTCCTACCTGGGAGTGAAGCTCGATAAGGGCCTTACTTTTCGGGAACACATCAACGACCTGTCAGCGCGGGCCGGCGGGGCAACTGCCTCACTATACCCAATGCTGCGGTCGGGGATGCCAATTCCCCTGAAGCTACGCCTTTACCGGGCTCTCATAATCCCACTCCTTCTTTACGCCTGCGAAATCTGGGGCATGGCCGCAGATACCCATCTCCTGCGTCTGCAGCGCATACAGAACAGAGGCCTTCGGATAATCTACTCTGTATGCCGCAGATTCCCATCGAGATTACTGCACGAAGCCTCGTCTCTTCCGTACGTGGAGGACGAAATCAGGCGCCGGGCAAAGAAACTCTACGACCAGATTCCACAACACAGGAGTGCCCTGGTTAGGTCTCTTGGGGACTACAACCCCACAGCACGTACGCGTGTGGGACACCGGGTTCCCCGCATGGCTTGCGGGCATCCCCGGTAACGAAGGAGACACCCCTCCAACAGCGAAAGCTGAATACCTTACAGTCCTCCAAGCAAGCTTGGATCAAAATTCAAAATTTAAATGAACCTCCATTTTCTGGACCCCTACACCAGCAGTGCCCAACGGAAGTTGCACACTGATTAAGCAGCCGCTGAGGAGCAAAATCTTGCTACCTCCTATCAACCTTCTACCTTATACTTCACCCGCCATCCTGTAAAACCCCACATCCCGTCATTAAGTGGTTAAGCCCTTACAAGGGCAGGTACACGCATGACACACCTCGGGCTGTTCTCAGCCTGCCAGACAGCGTCGTCGTCGTCGTCGCGTCTGATTGGCTGGAGAGGGGTTCTGGATTTTTGTTTTTGTTAACGCTGTTTGCCATATTCTGTTGAGTTTAAGTCCTTCTTCTTTGCGATTGATATTATTTTTGTGCTTGTGTATTTCAATGGCTTCACGGAATAAGCGAGAATAGTAGTGGGATGTAGATGCCAGAATATCTGTGTTACCATATTGGATGATGTGTTCCCCTTCTTCGAGTATGGCATGTTCAGCAATTGCTGATTTTTCAGTTTGACCCAAGCGACAATTTCTTCTGTGTTCTTCAATGCGGGTTTTTATACTACGTTGTGTGGTATAAAAACCCGCATTGAAGAACACAGAAGAAATTGTCGCTTGGGTCAAACTGAAAAATCAGCAATTGCTGAACATGCCATACTCGAAGAAGGGGAACACATCATCCAATATGGTAACACAGATATTCTTACAATAATATCATGACTTTGTCCTAATGTCCTGACCAGCTTTATGACAAAATGTGACTTGGCTAAATTTAACAATGTAGCGTAATTTTCACCAACTTGAATCGTCTGATTGACTTGAAAATTTGCACACATGTCAAGGACGGATGACAATGCAATAATATCTTGAAGTTCTTCTAATGTACTGACTAGGATCTTCAGAATAAAATATGACTAAGCTAAATTTATCAATGCAAAGAAATCTTTCGACGTAATTTTCACCAACTTAGAGTCGTTTGATTGACTTCAAAATTTGTACACGTGTCGAGGACCAATGGCAATATAATAATATCATGGCTTTGTCCTAATGTCCTGACCAGGTTTTACTTACATAAATTTATCAATGTAACAATCTTTCAACATAATTTTTACCAACTTAGAGTTGCCTGGTTGACTTGAAAATTTGCACACATGTTAAGGACCGATGAAAAAGCAATATCATGACTTTATCCTGATGTCCTGACCCAGATCATCAGGATAAAGAATGACTAAGCTAAATTTATAGAAAATGGTGCAGTTATCTTAGATGTTGCTAAGGCATATTTCTACATGCACGCTGAAAATTTCTTTAATTAAAGAAATACATATTTATATATTGGATGGCATGGATGTCCTGAGACAGGACCTGAAAGGAACATGAAACGCAGGGGAAATATCGCGGACTGGAGTTCATACGGGTCCAAGAAACCCACAACATCTGGTAGTTTAGAAATCGACACATATTACACTGGACAAAGGAATTAAACCACTTGAAAATATTGAAAGATGGTGATGCATGGAGAGAGGACCTGAGAGGGACAAGAGATTTCGGGGGAAGGATTGCAGATCGAAGTTTACCCAGGGCCAGGAAGTTCATAATAGCTGGTAGTGTAGCTAAAACAGTAATTTAGTGTAACACTGTTCCAAAAAAAGGGATTTGAAAATTTTCAAAAACATATTTGATAGAAATTTTGAACTCAGAAATTTTTAAAAGATTTCAACTTAAAAATTCTGAAAAAGATATAATAGAAAAATTTGAGACTACAAAGTTAAAAATAAATTATAGTTCTAAAAAACTAACAAAAACATGCTTTATAACAAACCATACTAAAAAGTAGAAAATAATTTTTAAGTATGAAGAATTTGTTCTATAAAGACAAGTAGTTCATTATGTTTCAAAATTTTGTAATAAGTTTAAAATAGAAACTAATTTATATTAACAAAATAATAAATTTTATTCTAAAAAAGCATGGGGTGCTTTTCACATTACTTTTATCATAACTATTCATAACATTGGATATCAGAAACCCCATACTTTTTTACAATAAAATTTATTATTTTGTTAATATAAATTAGTTTTTATTTTTAACTTATTACAAAATTTTGAAATATAATGAACTACTTGACTTTATAGAACACATACTTAAAAATTATTTTCTACTTTTTAGTTTGGTTTGTTATAAAGGCATGTTTTTGTTAGTTTTTTAAAACTATAATTTATGTTAAGAAATGTTCATTGCTTCATAAGTTTATTTTGAAATATCATCTGGATCCCAAAGCCATGAAATGCTAAAGTAGATGGGGGCAGTAATATGGCTTCTTATTTAGTGACTATATGAAAATAGCTCTTGCATATTATACCTGGAGATGTTAAATTGCAGTTTTGCTTACATGCATTTTCAGGAACTGTGCTGTTAATAAACAATAAAATTTATTTTTCAGAGTTGAGTGGTGGACCTCTAGAAGATACTTATAGATTGGAACAGTTTCATTGCCATTGGGGCTACCACAGTGACAAGGGCTCAGAACATACTGTGGATGGAAAACCATTTGCTGGAGAGGTATGTAGTCATTTTGCATCACACCGGGATTCAATACAGCATTAATGGTTGATGCCAAACATATGAGCAGAAGAACAATAAATTTAAAACTGACAATTATAAACAAATAAATAAACAAGCCCGTAAGATCCTTGTCAGAAAAAGACCTACCACCTATGGTAGGGTTAGCTCATAGTTACTCTGGAGATAATCATCAAAGTATGCATTTATCTATTTGCCAATGTTAGTCATAGGCTTTAATGTGTCCATCATTTTGCTCTTTACACTTACCTTAAAACATAATATTTATTTGTACTGAATATCTGCAAAACTATAACTTTTTGATACATTTATGCCAAATCCTAAAAACTACTTACATTCTAGTACAAATTAGGTTCAATATCATTTTTATTAAGGGCTACTTTGCACAGGGCACACTGGCTCTTTGGTTGTCAGTTAGCCCTTTGCTATTTTTAATTTCTTTAGCTATTTTTCCTTAATTTTCCTTGTAAACTCCCTATATATTTAATTCTTTTTCTTCCCTTAACTGCTAATATTCTTATAGCAGCCATGTGCTTGCTTATTTTGTCCCATTTGGGATCCCAAACATTTGGTCTCCGTTTTTCTCTCTTCATTTTACCAAGTAATGTATCTTATTCTCCTTTTCTCCACATATGACATGTGCCCAATTCATTCCCTCTTAACCCTCTAAGGAACACAGCCTCTCTCCTTACCCATGCTAAATCTTCCATTACTTAAGTCAACATAATCTTCTCTCCCCCAATCTCTCTTAATCATTCTATATAAACTTAGAGATTGTTACGCTCCTTTTGCGTTTTGCTTACACCTACTACCTTTCCCTTTCCTTACTAGCGTATTCCGCAGGATCGTTACAGGGTACTACCAAGTAACACAACACACTACAGCATAGCATAACATTTATTATAGTGAAAGGTGTTAAATATTAACAAGCAATTAGTTAAAAAACAATAATTTTAACAATGGACTCCGTTACGTAGTAACTTAAAAATATTAAAATGAAACCACCAACTTGATAATGAACGCTATTAAATATTAACATGAAAATTCTAAAATGAAAACAAGAACCTTTCCTATATTTGGAATCAGTTAATTACAGAGAAAATACTAGCTGGAAATCTTGCGTACAGTCTGTGACAATATCCACTAACTAAACTACCGAGTTGCTCTCCGGTTTACTGATAAGGGGCCTCGTACAGAGCAATCCCCCTTTGTTAACTGTCCCTCTGGAGTTTTCCCACTCCTACAAAGTATTATTAACAAAACTGATACTCATCCCGATGTCGGCACTAGAAGATATAGGATGTACGGAGAACTTCCAGCCTGGAGTAGCCACGCCCTGGTCGACAGTGTACAACGGTGTCCTCAGCTTTCACCGCCATTCATCGAAGCCTCCTTGCACATAGGCGACGTCTCTAACCAGACTTAACTGGCTCAACCACCTCAGAAGTCCATACCGCTCCTTTGCCAAAGGGAACCACATGCACCAAGTCGTATTCCATGTAACTGGGAGAATGAAGTTTATGCGCCTATCTTGCATTCCCCACGACCAGTGGGTGCCGACTTGCACTGGTGCCCGGGTTCTACTTCCCCTTGTTGATGGCGGACGAACTCCTGGTCACATCTCACGGTAGACTCCAAAAAACGCACACTAACTACGCAGTAGAAACCTCTAGACCACAGGCTTTTTCTCTGGCGTCATCTCAAGCTGTTCCATCTCTTGCCGACCACCCTCTCTTTTTGGCTCTTCCAACTGCTGTTCGTGCCCCCCACTAATTAATCCGTTACACTCCCCCCCTTTAATCTATTGTGAAACAATAGCCTTGAAGAGGTGAACCCTTCATCCTACCCCGGAGAACATCTCAGTTTACAATTCCTATTCCTATTATTTCTTCAATTGAGACACATGCGCAAAGCTTGATTTTCCAGTCCCGCTCTCCGTCAATCGCACTGAGACTGGAGATGTGAATTCTTCTATAAGCCATGGGCCCTTATATCTCGGGGCGAGTTTAGCCGTGTACTTATTACTTGCCTTACTCTGGGGATGATTCTGTACGTACACTATATCGCCAACCTGAAAGTGAGGAGCTTGTCGTCCCGCATTATAGTACTTAGCCACTTTATCTCTAGCCTTCAATAAATTACGTCTGACCCGTTTCCAGGTCTCCCGAATCTCGGACTCGCTTACTTTATCCGGCAAAATGTCCTTAATCCCCCATAAATTAGATAGAGGACAGTTAGGCTGGAATTTAAACATTAACCTGAACGGGCTCTCGCCATGACTCTCGTGCCTAGCCGCATTAAATGCAAATTGCAACCAGTACAAGTTCTGGTCCCACTTGGTGTGATCATCTGAGTGATAGGCAATCAACGCATTCTTCAGGTTTCTATTAACCCTTTCACTTTGTGACGCCTTAGGATAGTAGGGTACCATGAATACGTTACGAATGCCACTTCCCCAACAAAACGATTTAAACGCCCTTGACTTAAAACACGTGGCATTATCCGAAACGACTTCCTCCGGTACTCCGAAGACAGCAATTATGCCTTGCAATTCCTTAATCACATTATGGGTGTTCGCTTCACGAACTGCTCGTATCCAAACATATTTTGTAAACGCATCAACTATCACCAGCGCATGTTTATTTCCCATCTTGCTCCTCGGAAATGGTCCGATGTAATCGACAAACAATCTCTCCATTGGCCGTTCAGCTACCTTGGAGGCCAAATACCCCACTTGCTTACTCTTTACAGGCTTGCTCTGTTTACACCTACGACACTGAGCTACTCTCTGGGTTATCTCTTTATCCATTCCTTTCCATCTGAAATACTGTTTGATCCTAGCTCTGGTTTTAAACCCCCCTAAGTGCCCCCCACTAGGCGCTTCGTGAAAATAGGTAAACAGCTCTGGCACTAAGCTCTTTGGTACCAGAATCTTTGCGTCCTGCGTTCTATTTTTACAACACAATACTCCATCCTGTACGACATATTTTGGTACTCCTTCCCCCCCCTCAACCTGTTGCAATAGGGGCCCCAATTCACTATCGTTACGTTGATAGGTCCGGATATCTTCAAACAACGAGGGAAGATTTGATAATATTGTACATACTTTTCCTGAAACTTGTTCACAATTATCCACTGGCGTATCATACATCCTTGACAGAGCATCCGCTATTGAATTACTCGAACTTCTGACATGTTTTACTGTGAACTTAAAGCTAGATAATTTTAATGCCCATCTGGCAATTTTCCCTGCTTTCCTCGGTTTCGCTAAGACCCATGATATCGCCTGATTGTCTGTTTCTAATTGAAATTCGGTATGTTCCAGGTAAAATCGATATTTCTCCAAGCCATATAACACCGCTAGGGCCTCCAATTCGTAAATTGAATATTTTCTCTCGGTCGCTGATAATCTTCGTGATGCATAAGCCACTGCTTTCCTCCCCTCGGCAGATTCTAATAGCAATACCGCCGAAATCGCTCCCGACGAGGCATCCGTTTGAAGCACAAATTTTTTTGAGAAGTCCGGTACTGCCAATATTGGAGGTGACATTAAACATTCCTTTAATTTAATAAACGCCTTTTCTTGCTCTATATCCCAATGAAACTTTACTCCTTTCTTACGTAATCTATTTAATGGTTCAGCCAAATCTGCATAAACGGGGATAAACTTCGAAAAATAATTAACCATTCCCAAAAATCTTGCTATATGCTTAACCGACCGTGGTCGCGGATATTCGCGAATCTTAAGTACTCTGTCAGGATCTACTCGTACTCCCTGTGACGAGATAATATGCCCCAAGAATCTCAATTCTGAAGTAGCGAACTTCACTTTTTGCGGATTAACTGTTAATCCAGCGTTACGTAATCTCGTAAACACCTCTCTTATATGGCAAAGATGTTCCTCAAAAGTACTCGAATAAATACAAAGATCATCTAAGTAATGATAAAGATAAGTAAATTTAATATCCCCAAAGATCTTATCTAGTAACTGTGTTAAGACCTGAGCTCCAACCGCCAAACCGAAAGGTAGTGAAGTAAATTCAAACAGATTATAATCTGTGGTGAAAGCTGTATACCGTCGAGAATTCTCATGTAAAGGGATCTGGTAATACGCACTGTTTAAATCCAAAGTTGTAAAATATCTTGCTCCTGCAAACCAATGAAATGAGTAATGAATATGGGGTAATGGGGTTGAATCAATCCGCAGTTTCTGGTTCAACTGTCTATAATCTACTACTAACCGCACGTCATTATTTGCCTTTGGTACTACGAACACTGGACTTGAATAATTTGACTGGGAGTGTACTATCACTCCAGTTTCTAACATTTCGTTTACTTTCTTTCTTAATAAATTTAGCCGATTTGGGGGTAGCCGATAAGGCGATAATCGTACCGGTGTTTGATCTTGTAACTGAATTTCATATTGCATAAGGTTCGTTCGTCCCAGGCGTTTCGTTAATACATCGGTAAACTCATCCAAAAGTGGTTGTAATTTACTCTGTTGTTGCGATGATAAATATCCCAGATCAATTTCCCTGTTTAACCGTTCTTCTTCCACATTAGAAATAACTGTACCCCCTGGACTCTGTTTTAACCAAGTTTGTAATGGAATATAAGTACTTGGCTGAAAACCGAAATAAGCTTTTGCTCTCGCTAAATCCACTACCATTTGTGTATGTCTAACAAAATCCGCTCCTAAGATCAGTGGTACAAATAATTCCTCTATGACATAAACTTTATAGTTCCAACGAAACTCCCCAATTTTCAATGGAATTACTAAGGATCCAATAATCTTCAACGGGCTGCTATCTACCGTAATGAATTGTGTTTCCTCAACCATTAGATCTCTACGCTTATTCTTAATATACTGTGCATTAACTAATGTTACCACACTACCCGTGTCAATCAACGCGAATGAGGGAATCCTATTTACCTCTATCTTCATAAAAGGCAATTCTTTATGCACTAAACCCTGTATTGCATTTATTCCGTGAACCAGCCTGTCCCTTAATTGTCAGGAATTCCTCCCGAAAGACGAGTTTTGAAATATCTGCTCTCCCTTAAGCCGTTTAACGTCACAATCTTTTACCATATGACCTGGCTTATTACAGTAATAACACACGAACACTTGTTTACTCTCTTGTTTCGTTAGTTCGGTATTCGATAGTGGCTGCCCCATTTGAATCTGAGACCCGCACGTATTTAAACTTGGCAATTGTGTACATTTCAAAGCTACCTCCTCCAACTCTTTAAAGGTCGTGGGCTTTGATTTACTCAAAAATAATGACCGGAGTTCGATATGAACTGTATTCTGTAATATATTACTCACAATCTCTTCTTCTGAAAGTACTACTTTTAGTGCCAAGGCTACCAACTTCTGCTGATTAATATAATCTAAAATACTTTCCGAAGTCCGTTGTAGCCTAAAAAAATGTCGATATAGGAGCTCATGAATTTGTGCTGATGACAGAAACATATGTAACACCTTACTATGAAAACTATCTAACGAGCCCTCTTCTGCAATTATTTGTAACAACACCGACTGTAAATTCAAGCCTACAAAAGGTTGTAACATCTGTAACACAGTCACTTGTGGTGTTCGGAAAGCTTCAGCTTGCATTTTAGCTTTCACCAAACAAATGAGAAAATCCAATATGTCGTCTGGTGATTTTACCTCAAATATTTTTAATGACGCTAAGAACGCTTGCCATGGATTCGGAACAACAAGTTTCGCGAATTTAACTTGAAGTAGCTCTGGATTGATATTCTCAGTATTTTCTGAACCAGTTGCTCCTTTATTTTCAATTCCGGTGGCATCTAATTGTGTTGCTAATGACGACAAGCGCCTCCCCAACTTATGAAGCTGTTCATTATTTTCTCCTTCTAACAATCGTGCATTTTCCTTTATCCTAAAACTCCAATACTTTAACCTTCCAACTATTCTTCGTTTCTGACTCGGTGTGATTTCCGATAACCTAAGTTCTTTTAACATTTCATCAAATAAATTAACATTCGCCTCACAAAGTCCGATTTCCTGTACCGGATCAAAACTCGCTCCGAGATTAATTGGGCTTGGTTGGCTTAATGCTTCTCGTAAACTTCTGGCCAATTCAACTACTGTACTTTTTGAATCATATTTTATCTGTCTTATTTTCAGTTCTCTTTCCAACTCCGTACGATGGAGGAATTCGGGCTGAAATACAATTTCCATTATGACACTGACAATATAATTGACCTGAAACACTATTTTGTGTACTTTGTAGTATCCTGTTAAATGTTCCCACCGCCACTAAAACGTGTATGTAGGACAAAATGGCTCTGCTACCAGTGTTACGCTCCTTTTGCGTTTTGCTTACACCTACTACCTTTCCCTTTCCTTACTAGCGTATTCCGCAGGATCGTTACAGGGTACTACCAAGTAACACAACACACTACAGCATAGCATAACATTTATTATAGTGAAAGGTGTTAAATATTAACAAGCAATTAGTTAAAAAACAATAATTTTAACAATGGACTCCGTTACGTAGTAACTTAAAAATATTAAAATGAAACCACCAACTTGATAATGAACGCTATTAAATATTAACATGAAAATTCTAAAATGAAAACAAGAACCTTTCCTATATTTGGAATCAGTTAATTACAGAGAAAATACTAGCTGGAAATCTTGCGTACAGTCTGTGACAATATCCACTAACTAAACTACCGAGTTGCTCTCCGGTTTACTGATAAGGGGCCTCGTACAGAGCAATCCCCCTTTGTTAACTGTCCCTCTGGAGTTTTCCCACTCCTACAAAGTATTATTAACAAAACTGATACTCATCCCGATGTCGGCACTAGAAGATATAGGATGTACGGAGAACTTCCAGCCTGGAGTAGCCACGCCCTGGTCGACAGTGTACAACGGTGTCCTCAGCTTTCACCGCCATTCATCGAAGCCTCCTTGCACATAGGCGACGTCTCTAACCAGACTTAACTGGCTCAACCACCTCAGAAGTCCATACCGCTCCTTTGCCAAAGGGAACCACATGCACCAAGTCGTATTCCATGTAACTGGGAGAATGAAGTTTATGCGCCTATCTTGCATTCCCCACGACCAGTGGGTGCCGACTTGCACTGGTGCCCGGGTTCTACTTCCCCTTGTTGATGGCGGACGAACTCCTGGTCACATCTCACGGTAGACTCCAAAAAAACGCACACTAACTACGCAGTAGAAACCTCTAGACCACAGGCTTTTTTCTCTGGCGTCATCTCAAGCTGTTCCATCTCTTGCCGACCACCCTCTCTTTTTGGCTCTTCCAACTGCTGTTCGTGCCCCCCACTAATTAATCCGTTACAAGATTTTATTTTCCAAACTCTCCCAGATTTCTTGTTTACAATATCTTCTATGCTATTTATCACTACTTTTCAAAATCCATTAGCATTATTTCCCTCTAATCACCAAATATCCCCATTCCTATCTTCTGTAACTCTCTACCTATTCCTGCCCACCAGCCAATCTAATCTGAATTTATCTTCTGTTAGTTCACACAAGTTTTCAATATATGTTGATCTTCTCTTTGAATGCACCCATTCTTTTCATAATTATTCCCTTTCTCCCCATTCTTCCTAATTCTACCAATGACACTCCCCCTGGTGCTGACCTGCTTAATTCCAAAGTTCTTTGCAAAATAAACTGTATATCTAATTTTGCCTAATTATGCTTTACTTAAAATTTACAGCTACATCTGGTGCATTGGAACAGCACAAAGTATGAAAGCTGTAGTGAGGCTGCTGCCCATCCAGATGGATTGGCTGTCCTTGGTGTTCTTTTCAAGGTAAGCACTGTTTAGAGTACTACTACACCTTAAAGATTCTACTTCTTAAAGATATTACTGCAATTTATATTATCAACACATTCAAACACAAGTGCCACTTGCTCATTCATCTTTGTACAACTAGTGTTGGCTGACATTGTTTACAAAATACACAATTGAGCAAAACAAAATCCAGAGGTTCCAAACACTCATTTATCACATTATTCTTAATGCAAATTAAAAAATCTGATGTGTTACACTCACATGACTTTCTCTACTCTTGTACTAACCATTCTTACAAACTCTTATTCCTATATCTTCTTCGTGTTGGTTAAGATAAACATTTCTACAAATTATCTTATTGTTTATTTCCTTGTAGGTGCAACGGGAACTTAGAATAGACTAGGCTTTTTGCGATAGTCAAATGTTTTAAAGGTTTGAGATTCTATTGATATTGCACACTTAACATATAAAAAAATGAACAATGATGATCCATTTCATGGAAGTTCTAAGTTTTCCGAAACACACACATAACAAGGAATATCTCCGAAATGGTTCACCCTACAAGAAAATTTATTGAGACATAAATTGTGTATTTTAGCAAGATCTACATTTTTTGTATAGTATGATTTAGTCTATCTCTAACGGTTTACCAGTTATACAAAAGTCATCCAGAGTATATACGACTACAGGGGCTATAGCCAGGAAATTCAAGATATACACTTCATTTGTCATAAAATATCTCAAACATATGACATTTTAATCAAAATCGTTAGAGCCATTTTCAAGAAAATCAAAATTTTCGAAAAATTTTCCATATAAAGGGTAGTTTAGGGTGGGGCTATTTTCTTCAAAATCTTCGTGTCGCATCCTTGAAAGACATTAAACTTAAATACCAACTTTGGTTTTTTACCGACTTTTCGTTTTTGAGTTATGCTGTCCACAGACTGACAGACACACAGACTGACACAGACACACACACACGGACCTTTCTCTAAAAATGCTTTTTTTTGGATTCAGGGGGTCTCAAAATATATATTTCCGGTGAAATCTCGACATCGAATTTTTGGGTGGAATGCAATACTTCCCCTACTTACCGGTAGAGAAAGTAATAAAAGTATTCATAAAAGGCCTTAAAATGTCCACCTTTTGCCACAATTCATTGGCATTAATTGTTCCATTCACTGTCAAATAGGGTTACCAGACATCCGGAAATTCCTGCACATGCTCTCCATTTTAACATTTGTCCGGCTTCCAGGGGAAAGTTTCGAGAAGTCTCCAATGTCCTACTTTTTCAGAAACAAGTAGTGATCATTAGAAAATGAACCAGCAACTGTGAGAATAGAAATGAATAATTGGTTATTAACCACAACTACAACTTCCTATGGCAACATGGCTATACCTGCTACGGTCAAAGACGATACTCATGCATAGTAACATTGAATGAGATTGGCAATCCAACTTTTGCACTCCGAGGCAAAAGGTTGGTGTTCTGCAGAGGCAAAGCAACACAATGCTAATGTTGAAAGAGTATTTTCATTAATAAGAGCACAGTGGACAGATGAAAGGAACAGATTATTTATTAAATTCAGTTAAAGGTATTGTTTTAGTGAAGTACAGTTTTAAAAACTTCAGTTGTATGGAATTTCTTAATTAAGAAAATATACGTATGTATGCCTATGGGTATATATAAATAGCATTTAAATTGTAAATTTACATTTTTTTTTTTTTTTGCATTGTCTAACAATGTCCTACATATTGCACCACATTTTTATCAAATGTCCTACATTTCCATAGAATAATGTGGTAACCCTACTGTCCAACATGTGTGGTCTCTGATGAATGTGTCGGTCTGGGTGGCTCAGTTGATTAGATGCTGGCCTACTGATCCCAATATTGCAAGTTCAAATCCGATCAAGACCGATGGTTTATAAGTGCGCTTAGAAACGACGGCTCCATGTCAGTAGATTTACTGGCATGTAAAAGAACTCCTGCGGGCCGAAATTCCGGTACACCAGCGACACTGATGTGATCCTGGTAATTGACAGTGTCATTAACAATAAAATATTTTTTTTCCTGATAAATACAATCTAAGGCAGCATATAATGCACACAAACAATTCTTCACTGGAGTCAACTGGGGTGGCATACAGGACACTCTTCATATATCTCCAAATTAAGAAGTCAAGCAGCATTAAAATGTGTGATCATGCTGGCAATGCAATAGGTCCTCCTTTCCATAGCACTTCTCCCTGTAGGGGTTGTTGAGAAGTTTGCTTACAAGTTACAGCATGGATGAAGTGCCACAGATCACCACATGCTAGAACCACAGTTCCCTTTGTGTAGCATGAACAGTGGCACTGCTTAAAGGGCCCCAACTCCATTTAAATGTGGTTTAATATGTTGTATGCAAAGGTGTGATCAAAATGTGCAACTGGGAGGGAGTGTTATAGGACAGGAGTTAACTGCTGAATCATGTGGCTCCTAAATAACACATCAGTCAACATTGGTTGTTTAAAAAAATCCTCTTTATGATACCTATTATTCTACAAAGTTCATTACAGATATCCTGAATTATCCTATATAGATGCTTCTTAAAATCAGCAAGCATATCTTAAGAAAAGTAAAATTAATTAAATGATAGTGCAAATAAACACATGCTGCCTTGGTGCAAACAAGCACCATGTAAATTATTTTCATCATCTTTGGGCATACAGAATTGCAGAGAAAGACTTGCAAAATATATCTAGACCCAGAATCAAATCTGGGAAATTTAAGTGCAAAACATACACCACTGAAATTGGAGTAGGTACTACAAGCACACTTTATCTTTAGCCCTCGAATCTAGTGCCATGAACAGTTCAAGTCAAGAAGGCCTGTGCTCTGCCAAAGTAACAACTGAGCATTGTTGTCCATACTCTAAGGTAATCAGTTCTAATAGAGAAACATTAGCAACATGGAAAGAAAAATATGATGTGTTGCACTCACATGACTTTCTCTACTCTTGTACTAACCATTCTTACAAACTCTTGTTCTTCTATCTTCTTCGTGTTAGTTGAGATAAACATTTGCATATGTTATCTCATTGCTTGTTTTCTTGCACATGCAATGGGAATAAGGGAATACAGTGAGCTTTGAGTGACAGTCAAATATTTTAAAAGCTTTCAAATTCTGTTCTCTTTGCACAGAAAACATATAAAAAACAAATAACAATGCTGCATTTGACAGAAGTATAAATTCTCCTAAACTCACACAAATAACAAGGAATATCTCTCAAATGGTCCCTCTACAAAGAAATTAATTTAGAGATAAATTGTGTGCTTTAGCAAGATCTACTGTTTTTATATAGTAAGATATGCTTTATCTCTTACGGCTTACCAGCTATGCAAGAGTCATCCAGAGTAAATTGGGCTACATGGGCTGTAGGCAGAATATTCAAAATATACATTTCATCTGCCATAAAAATTACTCAAACATATGGCATTTTAATAAAAATTGTTAGCCATTTTCAAGAAAATAAATTTTTTTTAAAACTTAACAAGTAAAGGGTAATATAGGGTGAAGGAATTTCTTCAAGACAGAGACAGACAGACATCTTGGTGTCGCATTCTTGAAAGACATTAAACTTAAATAGCAACTTTGGTTTTTAACCAATTTTTCAGTTTGAGTTAAGCTGTCCACACACACACACACACACACACACACACACACACACACACACACACACACACACACAAACATACTCACGTACTCACGCGCACAAGCACGCGCACGTGTACACGCACACACAACGACCGACACACACAGACAGAATCACACAGACTACACAAACAGATACACAGACACAAACACCGACAGACAGAGCAGGCACACACTCAAACAAACACACAAAACAGACAAATGAGATACACACACACAAAGACACACAGACAGAGATACAGACACACACAGACGGACATACATAGATAGACACACACATACAGACAGACACACTCATACATACAGACACACGCACAGACACGCACAGACAGACAAAACGCACACACAGACAGACACACTCAGATTAACAGACAGACACAAACAGACAGAAACACAGACAGACAGATCGACAGACCAACACAGAAACAAAAAACATACCGACAGACAGACACAGAGAGACAGACACACGCACAGACAGACACAGGGAGACAGACACACGCACAGACAGACAAATGCACAGACAGACAAACGGACACATACAGACGGACACACAATACAGACACACAGACAGACACACAAAGATAGAAACACACACATAGACAGATACACACACAGACACACACAAATACAGATAGACACGCACAGACCGATGGACAGACACAGAGAGACGGACACAGACAGACACATACAGACCTACAGAAACTCACAGACACACACACACACACACACACACACACACACAGAGACACAAACATGCACACAGACACAGGCAGGAAGCAACACGCACAGACAGACGCACAGAATTACGCACATACAGACACACACAGCCATACACATAGACAGACACACAGACGGACAACACAGACAGACCGACACAGAAACACAAGCACACAGACAGAGACGCACACCGACAGACGCACACCGACACACAGACAGACCCACACGACAACCAGACACAGACAGACACAGACAGATACCGACAGACACACTCACAGACAGACAGACAGACACACACAGACAGATAGACACACGACAGACATACACAGATAGACACACACAGACGGACACAGACAGAAAGGCACACATAGACAGACAGACACACACAGACAGATACACACAGACACACACAGACAGATGGGCTGACAGACTGCCAGTTACAGACAGGCAGAGCGACACACCGACAGACAGTTACAGATAGACATAGACAGACACACAGACACTCACGCAGACAGACACACAGTCAGACAGACAGAAACAGAGAGACGCACAGACACACACACAGACAAGGACAGACACACGCACATACAGACACACAGCGAGACAGGCAGACACACAGACAGACAGATGGTCAGACAGATAGACAAAGACAGATACACACATAGACAGGTAGACAGACACAGAGAGAGAGAGAGAGAGACACACACATACAGACACAGACAGACATACACACACCACAGACACACTCACGATTATACAGACACACGCACATACAGACAGACGCCCTGACAGATATACGCACATACAGACACACGCACATACAAACACAGACACACTGCCACAGACAGACACACACAGACGGACATACGCAGAGGGACGGAAACAAACAGACAGGCGGACATACCCAGACCGACGGACACAGAGACACAGAGAGACACAGACAGACAGACACAGGCAGACACACACACAGACACACACAGAGAAAGACAGACAGATACGCACAGACACACACAGACACACAGAGAAAGGCAGACAGACACACACAGACAGACATACACAGACACATACAAAAAGCCACACACATAGATAGAGACACACAGACAGACGCACGCAAAGACAGACATACACACGTACAGATAGGTCCACGCAAAGACAGACAAAACGGACATACATACACAGACAGACACATACAGACAGCGACACACATACACACAGAGAAACACAAATACACAGACATACACACGCACGGACAGGCCCACGCACAGACAGACACACAGACAGAAACACAGACACACACAGACAGACCATCATAGAAACACAAACATACAGACCGACACACACAGACAGACACAGAGAGACAGACAGACACAGGCACAGACACATAGAGACAGACACACGCACAGAGAAACAGACAAACACACACACACACACACACACCAACATACAATACAGATACATAGACAGACACGCACAGATAGACAGACCCATACACAGAGACACACACAGACAGATCGACACACACCGACACAAAGACAGAGACAACAGGTAGACACCCACAGTCATTAAAACACAACAGGCACACACACAGAAAGACACACACATACACACAGGCAGAGACAGACAGACGGACATAAATAGACAGATACACACAAACAGACACACACAGACACACAGACAGATGGGCTGACAGATACACACACAGTCAGACAGACAGTTACAGACAGGCAGAGAGACACACCGACAGACTGACACAGATAGACATAGACAGACACGCAGACAGACACATACTCAGACAGAAACACACAGAGACAGAAACAGAGAGACACACAGGCAAGGACAGACACACGCACATACAGCCACACAGAGAGACAGAGACACACAGAGAGACAGGCAGACACACAGACAGACATGTACACACACAGAGAGACACACAGACAGACAGATGGTCAGACAGGTAGACACATACAGACACACACATAACCACAGAGAGACACACGCATAACCACAGACAGCCCACACATAACCACAGACACACACATAACCACAGACAGATACAGAGAGAGAGACACATAGAGACACACACAGAGACACACACAGACAGACATACACACACCACAGACACACTTACAATTAAACAGACACACGCACATACAGAGAGGCACCCTGACAGATACACGCACATACTAACACAAACACACTGCCACAGACCGACGGAAAGAAAGACACAGACAGACAGACACAGGCAGACACACACAGACACACACAGAGAAAGACAGACAGATACGCACAGACACACACACAGACACACAGAGAAAGGCAGACAGACACACACAGACAGACATACACAGACAGACACATACAAACAGCCACACACATAGATACACACAGACAAATACACAGACAGACACACGCAAAGACAGACACACACGTACAGATAGGCCCACGCACAGACAGACAAAACGGACATACACAGACAGACACACACAGACAGACACACACAGACAGACACACACAGACAGACACACACAGACAGACACACACAGACCGACACACACAGACAGACACACACAGACAGACACACACAGACAGACACACACAGACATACACACACAGACACCCACAAACAGGCACACGCACAGACAGACACACGCAAAGACACACGCAGACGGACACACGCAGACAGACACAGGCTGAAAGACAGACACATACACACAGACAGACAGACAGAAAGGCACACACAGATCGACGGACAGACTTAGACAGACGGACACAGACAGACATACCGACCGACAGAAACTCACAGATAGACACGCAGAGAGATACACAAACATACACACATACACAGGCAGGAAGCAACACGTACAGACAGACACACAGAATTACGCACATACACACACAGCCATACAGACAGAGAGACAGACGGACAACACACACAGACAGACAGACCGACCGACACAGAAACACAAACACACACACACACAGACAGACACAGACAGACGCACACCGGCAGACGCACACTGACAGACGCACACCAACAGACGCACACAGAAATACACACACTGATAGACACACACTGACAGATACACACAGGCACACACATAGATACAGAGACAGACACACAAACAGACCTACACACAGAAAGGAATACACAGACAGACAGAAAGGCACACACAGACAAACAGACAACACACACGACAGACACACACAGACGGACACAGAAAGACACATAGAGATAGACACATCGACAGACAGACACACGTAGACAGACACACGCAGACAGACACAGACAGAAATTCACAGAGAGACACACACTCACAGACAGACACACACGCACATACAGACCAAGGCACACACACATAAAGACGCACACAGACAGACAGATACACACAAACAGACACACAGTCAGATGGGCAGACAGGCAGCTAGACACACAGACAGTTACAGACAGACTGACACAGAGATACACAGACACCCACTGACAGACACAGACAGACACACAGACACTCACGAAGACAGACACTCACGCAGACAGACACACACTCAGACAGACAGAAACACACAGAGACAGAAACAGAGAGGCACACAGACACACACAGACAGATGCCCTGAGAGACACACGCACATACAGACACACCCACATACAAACACAGACACACTGCCACAGATAGACAGACACACACAGACGGACAGACACCCACAGACGGACGGACACACAGAGGGACGGACACGCACAGACGGGCGGACACACAGAGTGACGGACACAGACAGACAGCCAGACACACACAGAGGCACTGACAGACAGACACACACATACAGACAGAAACATACACACAAACAGACAGAGACAGACACACACACAGAAAGACGGACACACAAAGACACACACATACACAGACAGACACACACAGAGAAAGACAGAAAGACACATACAAAAACAGAGACACACAGACAGACATACACAGACAGACACACATACAGACAGCTACACACTTACATACAGACACGCATAGACACACGCGCACAGACAGGCCCACGCACAGACAGACAAAACGGACACACAGACAGATACACACATACAGACACACACAGACAGAGACACAGACAGACACACACAAGAAAACCAACACAGAAACACAAACCTACAGACAGACACACACAGACAGACACAGAGAGACAGATACTCGCACAGACAGACAAACGCACACACAGACGGACACACAATACAGACACACAGACAGAGACACACAGACAGAAAGTCACATACAGATTAACAAACAGACAGATACACACGCATACACACAGATAGACACACAGGGAGAAACACATAGAGAGACACACATACAGACACACACAGACATACACACACCACAGACACACTCAGGATTATACAGACACACGCACATAAAGACAGACGCCCTGACAGATACACACACATGCAGACACACGCTCATACAAACACAGACACACTGCCACAGACAGACAAACAAACATAGACACACTGCCACAGACAGACAAACACACAGACGGACAGACACCCACAGACGGACGGACACACAGACAGACACATACACACAGAAAGACAGACACACACAGACACATACACACAGAAAGACAGACACACAGAAAGACAGACAGACAGACAGACAGGCAAACACACACAGAGAATCAGAGAGACACATACAGACAGATACAGACATAGAGACACACGGACACACACAGAGACAGACAGACAGACACCCATAGACAGACAGGGGCACACACAGACAGACGGACACACACACAGACACACACAGACAGGCTCTCGCACATACAGACAGACACCGTAACAGATACACGCACATAAACGCACACAGACATAGAGACAATGACAGATACACACAGACACACACAGACAGATGGGCTGACAGGCAGACAGTTACAGACAGGCAGAGCGACACACCGACAGACAGTTACAGACAGACTGACACACACAAGCACAGACAGACACACGTGAGGACAGACACAGACCGACACACACAAACACACATAGACGGACACACGGAGGCAAACACACAGAAGAACAGAAAGACGGGCACAGACAGACTGACACACACACACAGACACACACTCACAGACGGACACAGACAGACAGCTTATAGACAGACACACAGTCAGAGAGATGAACAGACGGACAGTCACAGACAAACAGACAGACAGTCACAGACAGACACACAGATGTACACACACAGACGCAAACAGACACACACAGACAGACACAGGCAGGCAGACTTACAGAGACAGACATACGCGCAGACAGAGACACACAGACAGAATTCACAGACCCACACGCAGGTAGACGGACAGACACAACGGCACACACAGATAGACGGACACACACACAGACAGACTGAGAGATAGACACACACAGACGGACACACAGACAGACAGAGGGAGTGACAGACAAATAGATACGAACAGACACAGACAATCAAACACAGACACAGACAGAAACCGCAAATACAGACACACGCACATACAGACAGACGCCCAGACAGTACACGCACATAAAGACAGAGACATGCACATACACACAAACACAGACACAGACAAAAACAGACAGGCGCATACAGACGTACCGACACACACAGACAGACACGCACAGAGGGACGCACAAGACACACACTGACAGAGACACACAAGGACAGAAACACAAGGACAGACACAGGCAGACACACACAGACAGACACACACAGACAGCCACACAGACAAACACACAGAGATGGACAGACAGATAGGCACAGAAAGACACGCAGAGAGACACACACGCAGACACACATACAGACTGACACAACAGACAGACACACAGAGACAGCCACACACACAGACACAGACAGACACACGCACCCAGTCACCCAGTCACCCAGACAGATAAATGCAATTACGGACACACAGAGACAGGCACACACACAGACAGACACACGCACCCAGTCACCCAGACAGATAAATGCAATTACGGACACACATAGGCACATACAGACATACAGAACCAGACACACTCAGACAGACACACACAGAAAGCACACAGACAGACAGTGACAGAAACATACAGAGAGACACAGACGACAGAAAAAGACAGATCCACACAGACAGAAAGACAGACAGACACACAAATACATACACGACCGACACAGACAGGCACACTCAGACGGTTACACACAGAGGGACACAGACAGACTGACATAAACACCCAGACAGACACAGACAGACACACAGACAGAGACACACAGAAAGATACAGACAGACGCCGACAGACACACGCACAGACAGAAAGATATACGCACAGACACATAGAAGCCAACAGACAGAAAGGCACACACAGACAGACAGATAGACACACAAACAGACACACACAGACAGGCACACGCACAGACACACACGCAGACAGATAAACATAGACAGACACACAGAGAAACACGAACAGACATACACACGCACAGACGGACGGACACACACAGGCAGACACATACACACACACAGAAAGACAGACATACAGACAGACAGGCAAACACACATTGACTGACGGACAGACACACAGAGAATCAGAGAGACACATACAGACAGACACAGACATAGAGACACACGCACACACACACAGAGACAGACAGACAGACACCCATAGACAGTCAGAGGCACACACAGACCAACGGACAGACACACACAGACAGACTCTCGCACATACAGACAGACACCGTAACAGATACACGCACACAAACGTACACAGACATAGAGACACAAACAGATACACACAGACAGACACACGTACAGACTGACACACACAAGCACAGACAGACACACGCGAAGAGAGACACGGACCGACACAGACCGACACAGACCGACACACCCAAACACACATAGACGGACACACAGAGGCATACACACAGAAGGACAGAAAGACGGGCACAGACAGACTGACACACACAGACAGACTGAAAGGCACACACTAACAGACGGACACAGACAGACAGTTTATAGACAGACACACAGTCAGAGTGATGAACAAACAAACAGGCACAGACAGACGGTCACAGACAGACACACAGACGTACACACAAAGACGCAAACAGACACACACAGGCAGGCAGACTTACACAGGCCGAGACAAACATACGCGCAGACAGACACACACAGACAGAATCCACAGACCCACACGCAGGTCGACGGACAGACACAACGGCACACACAGATAGACGGACACACACACAGACAGACTGAGAGATAGACACACACAGACGGACACACAGACAGACAGAGGGAGTGACAGACAAATAGATACGAACAGACACAGACAATCAAACACAGACCGACAGAAACCGCAAATACAGACACACGCACATACAGACAGATGCACAGACAATACACGCACATAAAGACAGAGACATAAACATACACACAAACACAGACGCACAGACAAAAAACAGACAGGCGCATACAGACGGACCGACACACACAGACAGACACGCACAGAGGGACGCACAAGACACATACTAACAGAGACACACAAGGACAGACACAGACAAGACACCCACTGACAGAGACACACACAGACATACACAGACAGACACGCACAGAAGAACGCACAAGACACACACTGACAGAGACACACAAGGACAGAAACACAAGGACAGACAGACACACACAGACAGACACACACGGACAGACACACACAGACAGACACAGAAGAACACACAGAGAGGGACGCACAAGACACACACTGACAGAGCACAAGGACAGACACAGACAGACACACACAGACAGACACACACAGACAGACAGACACAGACAGACACACACAGACAGACACAGACAGACAGATACACACCGACAGACACACACAGAGAGACACACACAGAGGGACGCACAAGACACACACTGACAGAGACACACAAGGATAGAAACACAAGTACAGCCACAGACAGACACACACAGACAGACACACACAGTTAGACACCCACAGACAGACACAGACAGACACACATACACAGACACACACAGACAGACAGACAAAGACAGACACACACATACAGACACACACAGCCAGACACACACAGACAGACACACACAGAGGGACGCACAAGACACACACTGACAGAGACACACAAGGAGAGAAACACAAGGACAGACACAGCCAGACACACACAGCCAGACACACACAGACAGACACACACAGACAGACACACACAGACAGACACACACAGACAGACACACACAGACATAAACAGAGAGACACACACAGACAGACTCACACAGACAGACACACACAGACAGACACAGACAGACACACACAAGGACAGAAACACATGGACAGACACAGACAGACAGACACAAAGACAGACAAACACAGGGACGCACAAGACACACACTGATAGAGACACACAAGGACAGAAACACAGGGACAGACACAGACTGACACACACAGACAGACAGACACACACAGACAGACACACACAGCCAGACACACACAGCCAGACACACACAGACAGACACACACAGACAGACACACACAGAGGGACGCACAAGACACACACTGACAGAGACACACAAGGACAGAAACACAAGGACAGACAGACACACACAGACAGACACACACAGACAGACACACACAGACAGACACACACAGACAGACACAGACAGACAGACACACACCGACAGACACACACAGAGAGACACACACAGAGGGACGCACAAGACACACACTGACAGAGACACACAAGGATAGAAACACAAGTACAGCCACAGACAGACACACACAGACAGACACACACAGTCAGACACCCACAGACAGACACAGACAGACACACATACACAGACACACACAGACAGACAGACACACACATACAGACACACACAGCCAGACACACACAGACAGACACACACAGAGGGACGCACAAGACACACACTGACAGAGACACACAAGGAGAGAAACACAATGACAGACACAGCCAGACACACACAGCCAGACACACACAGACAGACACACACAGACAGACACACACAGACAGACACACACAGACATAAACAGAGAGACACACACAGACAGACTCACACAGACAGACACACACAGACAGACACAGACAGACACACACAAGGACAGAAACACATGGACAGACACAGACAGACAGACACAAAGACAGACAAACACAGGGACGCACAAGACATACACTGACAGAGAACACAAGGACAGAAACACAAGGACAGACACAGACAGACAGAAACACAAGGACACACACAGACAGACAGACACACACAGACAGACACTCAGAGGGACGCACAAGACACACACTGACAGAGACACACAAGGACAACAACACATGGACAGACATAGACAGACAGACACACACAGAGAGACACACACAGAGGGACGCACAAGACACACACTAACAGAGACACACAAGGACAGAAACACAAGGACAGACACAGATATACAGACAGACACACACAGACAGAGACAGACAGACACACACAGACAGACACACAGACAGACACACACAGACAGACACACACAGACAGACACACACAGACAGGCTCACATAGAGGGACGCACAAGACACACACTGACAGAGACACACACTGACAGAGACACACAAGGACAGAAACACAAGGACAGACCAACAGACACACACAGACAGACAGACAGCCACACACAGACAGACACACACAGACAGCCACACAGAGGGACGCACAAGACACACACTGACAGAGACACACAAGGACAGAAACCCAAGGACAGACACAGACAGACACACACAGACAGACACACACAGACACACACAAACAGACACACACAGACATAGACACACAAAGACAGAAACACAAGGACAGACACAGACAGACACACACAGACAGACACAACAGACAGAGACACACAAGGACAGAAACACAAGGACAGACACAGACAGACACACACAGACAGACACACACAGACAGACACACACAGACAGACACACACAGACAGACACACACAGACAGACAGCCACACACAGACAGACAGCCACACTCACACAGACACACAAAGACAGACACACACAGACAGACAGACAGACACTCAGAGGGACGCACAAGACACACACTGACAGAGACACACAAGGACAACAACACATGGACAGACACAGACAGACAGACACACACAGAGGGACGCACAAGACACACACTAACAGAGACACACAAGGACAGAAACACAAGGACAGAGACAGATATACAGACAGACACACACACCGACAGACACAGACAGACACACACAGACAGACACACACAGACAGACACACACAGACAGACACACACAGACAGACACACACAGACAGACACACACAGACAGACACACACAGACAGACACACACAGAATGACACACACAGACAGACTCACATAGAGGGACGCACAAGACACACACTGACAGAGACACACACTGACAGAGACACACAAGGACAGAAACACAAGGACAAACCAACAGACACACACAGACAGACAGCCACACACAGACAGACACACACAGACAGCCACACACAGAGGGACGCACAAGACACACACTGACAGAGACACACAAGGACAGAAACCCAAGGACAGACACAGACAGACACACACAGACAGACACACACAGACACATTAACAGACACACACAGACATAGACACACAAAGACAGAAACACAAGGACAGACACACACAGACACACACAGACAGACACACACAGACAGACACAACAGACAGAGACACACAAGGACAGACACAACAGACAGAGACACACAAGGACAGAAACACAAGGACAGACACAGACAGACACACACAGACAGACACACACAGACAGACACACACAGACAGACAGCCACACACAGACAGAAGGCCACACTCACACAGACACACAAAGACAGACACACACAGACAGCCACACACAGAGGGACGCACGAGACAGACACTGACAGAGACACACAAGGATAGAGACACAAGGACAGACACAGACAGACACACACAGACAGACAGACACACACAGAGGGACATACAAGACACACACTCACAGAGACACACACGGACAGAAACACAAGGACAGACACATACAGACAGACACACACATAGACAGACACACACAGACACACACAGAGGGACGCACAAGACACACTGACAGAGACACACAAGGACAGAAACACAAGGACAGACACACACAGCAAGACACCCACAGAAGGACGCACAAGACACACACTGACAGAGACACACAACGACAGAAACACAAGGACAGACACAGACAGACACACACAGACCGACAGAAACACACAGAGAGACATACACAGACAGACAGACAGACAAACACACACAGACAAACACACACAGACAAACACACACAGTCAGACACACACAGACAGACACACACAGACAGACACACACAGACAAACACACACAGACACACACAGAGGAACGCACAAGACATACACTGACAGAGACACACAAGGACAGAAACACAAGCACAGACACAGACAGACAGACAGATACACACGGACAGACACACACACAGAGGGACGCACAAGACACACACAGAAAGAGACGCACAAGGAGAGGAACACCAGGACACACACAGACAGACAGACAGACACACACAGACAGACACACACAGACAGACACACACAGACAGACACACACAAACAGACACACACAGACAGACACACACAGACAGACACACACAGACAGACACACACAGACAGACACACACAGAGGGACGCACAAGACACACACTAACAGAGACACACAAGGACAGAAACACAAGGACAGACACAGACACACACAGACAGACAGCCACAGACTGACAGACACACACAGACAGAGACACATAAGGACAGAAACACAAGGACAGACAAAGACAGACACACACAGACAGACACACACAGACAGACACACACAGAGGGACGCACAAGACACACACTAACAGAGACACACAAGGACAGAAACACAAGGACAGACACAGCCACACACAGACAGACAGCCACACACAGACAGACACACACAGACAGACACACACAGTCAGACACACACAGACAGACACACAGAGACAGACACACAAGGAGGGTCGCAAAGGACACACCTTGACAGAGACACACAAGGACAGACAGAGACAGACACACACAGATAGACCCACACAGACAGACACACACAGACACACACAGAGACCGACACACACACACAGAGGGACGAACAAGACACACACTGACAGAGACACACAAGGACAGACACAGACTGACACACGCAGACAGACACACACAGAGGGACGCACAAGACACACACTGAATGACACACACAAGGACAGAAACACAAGGACAGACAGAGACAGACACACAAGGACACACACAGACAGACACACACAGACAGACACACACAGACAGACACACACAGACAGACACACACAGTCAGACAGACACACACAGACAGACACACACAGACAGACACACACAGACAGACACACACAGACAGACACACACAGAGGGTCGCACAGGACACACATTGACAGAGACACACAAGGACAGACACAGAGACACACGCAGATAGACCCACACAAACAGACACACAGACACACACAGAGACAGACACACACAGAGGGACGAAAAAGACACACACCGACAGAGACACACAAGGACAGACACAGACTGACACACACAGACAGACACACACAGAGGGACGCACAAGACACACACTGAATGACACACACAAGGACAGACTTACACAGACAGACACACACAGACAGACACACACAGACAGACACACACAGACAGACACACACAGACAGACACACACAGAGGGACGCACAAGACACACACTGACAGAGACACACAAGGACAGAAACACAAGGACAGACACAGACAGCCACACACAAACAGACACACACTGACAGACACACACAGACAGACACACACAGACAGACACACACAGACAGACACACACAGACAGACAGCCACACACAGACACACACAGAGGGACACACCAGACACATACTGACAGAGACACACAAGGACAGAAACACAAGGACAGATACAGACAGACAGACAGACACACACAGACATACACACACAGAGGGACGCACAAGACACACAAGGAGAGACACACACCGACACACACAGACAGACAGACAGACACACACAGACAACCAGCCACACACAGACAGACAGCCAAGCACAGACAGACACACACAGAGGGACGCACAAGACTCACACTGACAGAGACACACAACGACAGAATCACAAGGACAGACACAGACAGACAGACACACACAGACCGACAGAAGCACACAGAGAGACACACACAGACAGACACACACAGACAAACACACACAGACACACACAGAGGAACGCACAAGACATACACTGACAGAGACACACAAGGACAGAAACACAAGCACAGACACAGACAGACACACACAGACAGACACACACACAGAGGGACGCACAAGACACACACAGAAAGAGACGCACAAGGAGAGGAACACCAGGACACACACAGACAGACAGACACACACAGACAGACACACACAGACAGACACACACAGACAGACACACACAGACAGACACACACAGACAGACACACACAGACAGACACACACAGACAGACACACACAGACAGACACACACCGACAGAAACACACAGACAGACACACACAGAGGGACGCACAAGACACACACTGACAGAGACACACAAGGACAGAAACACAAGGACAGACACAGACACACACAGACAGACAGCCACACACAGACAGATACACACAGACAGACACACACAGTCAGACACATACCGACAGACACACAAGGAGGGTCGCACAGGACACACATTGACAGAGACACACAAGGACAGACACAGACAGACACACACAGATAGACCCACACAGACAGACACACACAGACACACACAGAGACAGACACACACACGCAGAGGGACGAACGAGACACACACTGACAGAGACACACAAGGACAGACACAGACTGACACACGCAGACAGACACACACAGAGGGACGCACAAGACACACACTGAATGACACACACAAGGACAGAAACACAAGGACAGACAGAGACAGACACACAAGGACAGACACAGACAGACACACACAGACAGACACACACAGACAGACACACACAGACAGACACACACAGAGGGTCGCACAGGACACACATTGACAGAGACACACAAGGACAAACACAGACAGACACACGCAGATAGACCCACAGACAGACACACACAGACACACACAGAGACAGACACACACACAGAGGGACGAACAAGACACACACCGACAGAGACAAACAAGGACAGACACAGACTGACACACACAGACAGACACACACAGAGGGACGCACAAGACACAAACTGAATGACACACACAAGGACAGACACACAAGCACAGACACAGACAGACACACACAGACAGACACACACAGAGGGACGCACAAGACACACACTGACTGAGACACACAAGGACAGAAACACAAGGACAGACACAGACAGACACACACAGATACACACACAGCTAGACACACACAGACAGACACACACAGACAGACACACACAGAAAGACACACACAGACAGACACACACAGACAGATACACACAGACAGATACACACAGACAGTCACACACAGATAGACACACACAGACAGACACACACAGACAGACAGCCACACACAGACACACACAGAGAGACATACAAGACACACACTGACAGAGACACACAAGGAAAAAAACACAAGGACAGATACAGACAGACACACACACAGACATGCACACACAGAGGGACGCACAAGACACACGAGGACAGACACACACAGACAGACAGACACACACAGACCACCAGCCACACACAGACCGACAGCCAAGCACAGACAGACACACACAGAGGGACGCACAAGACACACACTGACAGAGACACACAACGACAGAAACACAAGGACAGACACAGACAGACACACACAGACCGACAGAAACACACAGAGAGACACACACAGACAGACAGACAGACAGACACACACAGACAAACACACACAGACACACACAAACAGACAAACACACACAGACAGACACACACAGACAGACACACACAGACAAACACACACAGACACACACAGAGGAACGCACAAGACATACACTGACAGAGACTAACAAGGACAGAAACACAAGCACAGACACAGACAGACAGACACACACAGACATACACACACAGAGGGACGCACAAGACACACAAGGACAGACACACACACAGACACACACAGACAGACAGACACATACAGACAACCAGCCACACACAGAGGGACGTACAAGACACACACTGACAGAGACACACAAGGACAGAAACGCAAGCACAGACACACAGAGACAGACACACAGAGACAGACACACAGAGACAGACACACAGAGACAGACACACAGAGACAGACACACAGAGACAGACACACAGAGACAGACACACACAGACAGACACAAACAGACAGACACACACAGACAGACACACACAGACAGACACACACAGACAGGCAGCCACACACAGAAAGCCACAGACAGACAGACACACACAGACCGCCAGACACACACAGACAGACACACACAGACAGACACACACCAACAGACACACACAGGCAGACAGACACACACAGAAAGACACACACAGACAGACAGCCACGCACAGATAGACAGCCACGCACAGACAGACAGCCACACACAGACTGGCAGCCACACACAGGCAGCCACACACACACAGACACACACACAGACACACACAGACAGACAGACACACCCACAGACACACACAGACTGACACACACACAGACAGACACACACAGACAGACAGACACACCCACAGACACACTCAGAGAGACAGACACGCACAGAGGGACGCACAAGACACACACTGACAGAGACACACAAGGACAGACATAGACAGACACACACATACAGACGCACACAGAGGGACGCACAAGACACACACTGACAGAGACACACAAGGACACAAACACAAGGACAGACATAGACAAGACACCCATTGACAGAGACACACACAGACAAACACAGACAGACACGCACAGAAGGGCGCACAAGACACACACTGATAGAGACACACAAGGACAGAAACACAAGGACAGACACAGATTCACAGACAGACACACACAGACAGCCACACACATACAGACAGCCAGACACAGACAGACAGCCACACACAGACAGACACACACAGACAGACACACACAGAGGGACGCACAAGACACAGACTGATAGAGACACACAAGGACAGAAACACAGGGACAGACACAGACAGACACACACAGACAGACACACACAGACAGACACACACAGACATACACACAGACAGACACACACAGACAGACACAAAAAGAAAGACAGCCACACACAGACAGACAGTCACACACAGACAGACAGCCACACACAGGCAGACACACACAGACAGACACACACAGAGCGACGCACAAGACACACACTGACAGAGACACACAAGGACAGAAACACAAGGACAGACAGACACACACAGACAGACACACACAGAATACAGACAGACACACACAGAGGGACGCACAAGACACACACTGACAAAGACTCACAAGGACAGAAACACAAGCACACACACAGACAGACACACACAGACAGACACACACAGACAGACACACACAGACAGACACAGACAGAGACAGACAGACACAGACAGAGACAGACAGACACAGACAGAGACAGACAGACACAGACAGAGACAGACAGACACAGACAGAGACAGACAGACACACACAGACAGACACACACAGACAGACACACACAGACAGACACACACAGAGGGACGCACAAGACACACACTGACAGAGACACACAAGGGCAGAAACACAAGTACAGCCACAAACAGATACACACAGACAGACACACACAGACAGACACAGACAGAGAGACACAGACAGACACACACAGACAGACATACACAGACAGACACACACAGACAGACACACACCGACAGACAGACACAGGCAGACACACACAGAATGACACACACAGAGGGACGCACAAGGAGAGTAACACAAGGACAGACACAGATTGACACACACAGCCAGACACACACAGCCAGACACACACAGACAGACACACACAGACAGACACAAACAGACAGACACATACAGACAACACAGACAGAAACAGAAAGACACACACAGACAGACTCACACAGACAGACACACACACAGACACACACAGGGACGCACAAGACATACACTGACAGAGACACACAAGGACAGAAACACAAGGACAGACACAGACAGACACACAAGGACAGAAACACAAGGACACGCAGACAGACAGACAGACAGACACACACAGACAGACACTCAGAGGGACGCACAAGACACACACTGACAGAGACACACAAGGACAGCAACACATGGACACACACAGACAGACAGACACACACAGACAGACACACACAGACAGACACACACAGACAGACACAATCAGACAGAGACACACAAGGACAGAAACAAAAGGACAGACACAGACAGACACACAGAGACACATACAGAGGGACGCACAAGACACACTGACAGAGACACACAAGGACAGAAACACAAGGACAGACACACACAGCAAGACACACACAGACAGACAGACACACACAGACCGAAACACACAGACAAACACACACAGACAGACACACACAGACAGACACACGCAGACAGACACACACAGACAGACACAATCAGACAGAGACACACAAGGACAGAAACACAAGGACAGACACACAGAGACACACACAGAGGGACGCACAAGACACACTGACAGAGACACACAACGACAGAAACACAAGGACAGACACAGACAGACACACACAGACTGACAGACACACACAGACAGACAGAAACACACAAACACACACAGACAGACACACACAGACAGACACACGCAGACAGACACACACAGACAGACACACACAGACAGACACACACAGAGGAACGCACAAGACACACTGACAGAGACACACAAGGACAGAAACACAAGGACAGATGCAGACAGACAGACACACAGAGACAGACACACACACAGAGGGACGTACAAGACACACAGAAAGAGACGCACAAGGACAAAAACACAGGGACACACACAGACAGACAGACACACACAGACAGACACTCAGAGGGACGCACAAGACACACACTAACAGAGACACACAAGGACAGAAACACAAGGACAGACACAGGCAGACACACACAGACAGATACACACAATAAGACACAGACAGACACACAGAGACAGACACACAGACAGACACACACAGACAGACACACACAGACAGACACACACAGACAGACACACACAGACAGACACACACAGAGAGACACACACAGACAGACACACACAGACAGACACACACAGACAGACACAGACAGACAGACACAGACAGACAGACACAGACAGACAGACACAGACAGACACAAACAGACAGACACACACAGGCAGACACACACAGACAGACACAGGCAGACACACACAGACAGACACACACAGACAGACACACACAGACAGACACACACAGACAGACACACACAGACAGACACACACAGACAGACACACACAGACAGACACACACAGACAGACACACACAGACAGACACAGACAGACACACACAGACAGACACACACACACAGACAGACACACACAGAGGGACGCACAAGACACACACTGACAGAGACACACAAGGACAGAAACACAAGGACAGACACACACAGACAGACACACACAGTCAGGCACACACAGACAGACACACACAGACAGACACTCACAGAAAGACAGACACAGACAGACACACACAGACCGACACACACAGACAGCCACACACAGACAGACACACACAGGCAGACAGCCACACACAGGCAGACACACACAGCCAGACACACACAGCCAGACACACACAGACAGACACACACAGACACACACAGAGGGACGCACAAGACACACACTGACAGAGACACATAAGGACAGAAACACAAGGACGGACAGACACACACAGACAGACACAGACAGAGACAGACAGACACACACAGACAGACACACACAGACAGACACACACAGAGGGACGCACAAGACACACTGACAGAGACACACAAGGGCAGAAACACAAGTACAGCAACAGACAGACACACACAGACACACACAGACAGACACACACACGCAGACACACACAGGCAGACACACACAGACAGACACACACAGACAGACACATACAGACACACACAGACAGACACAGACAGACACACAGAGACAGACACACACAGACAGACACACACAGACAGACACACACAGACAGACACATACAGACAGACACAGACAGACACAGACAGACACACAGAGACAGACACACAGAGACAGACACACACAGACAGACACACACAGACAGACACACACAGACAGACACACACAGACAGACTCGCACAGAGGGACGCACAAGACACACACTGACAGAGACACACACTGACAGAGACACACAAGGACAGAAACACAAGGACAGACAGACACACACAGACAGACACACACAGACAGACACATACAGACAGACACACAGACAGACACACACAGACAGACTCACACAGAGGGACGCACAATACACACACTGACAGAGACAGAAACATAAGGACAGACACAGACAGACACACAGAGCCAGACACACACAGACAGACACACACAGACAGACACACAAGGACAGACACACACAGACAGAAACAGATACACACAGACAGACACACACAGACAGAGACACACAAACAGACACATACAGACAGACACACACAGACAGACACACACAGACAGACACACACAGACAGACAGACTCACACAGAGGGACGCACAAGACACACACTGACAGAGACACACACTGACAGAGACACACAAGGACAGAAACACAAGGACAGACAGACACACACAGACAGACACACTCAGACAGACACACTCAGACAGACAAACACAGACAGACACACACAGACAGCCACACACAGAGGGACGCACAAGACACACACTGACAGACACACACAAGGACAGAAACACAAGGACAGACACAGACAGACACACAGACAGATACACACAGACAGACACAAACAGACACACAGAGACAGACACACAGAGACAGACACACACAGACAGACAGACACAGACAGACACATACAGACAGACACACACAGGCAGACTCGCACAGAGGGACGCACAAGACACATACTGACAGAAACACACACTGACAGAGACACACACGGACAGAAACACAAGGACAGACAGACACACACAGACAGACCGACACATTCAGACAGACACACACAGACAGACAAACACAGACAGACACACACAGACAGCCACACACAGAGGGACGCACAAGACAAGCACTGACAGAGACACACAAGGACTGAAACCCAAGGACAGACACAGACAGACACACACAAACAGACACACAAAGACAGAAACACAGGGACAGACACAGACAGACACACACAGACAGACACAGACAGACACACACAGACAGACACAATCAGACAGAGACACACAAGGACAGAAGCACAAGGACAGACACAGACAGACACACACACAGACACACACAGATGGACGCACAAGACACACACTGACAGAGACACACAACGACAGAAACACAAGGACAGACACAGACAGACAGACACACACAGACAGACACACACACAGAGGGACGTACAAGACACACACAGAAAGAGACGCACAAGGACAGAAACACAAGGACACACACAGACAGACAGACACACACAGACTGACAGACACACACAGACAAACACAAATAGACAGACACACACAGACAAACACACACAGACAGACACACACAGCCAGACACACAGGCACACACAGAGGAACGCACAAGACATACACTGACAGAGACACACAAGGACAGAAACACAAGGACAGACACAGACAGACAGACACACACAGACAGACACACACACAGAGGGACGTACGAGACACACACAGAAAGAGACGCACAAGGACAGAAACACAAGGACACACACAGACAGACAGACACACACAGACAGAGACACACAGTCACACACAGACAGACACACACAGACAGAACAGACAGACAGACACAGACAGACACAGACAGACACACACAGACAGACACACACAGACAGACACACACAGAGGGACGCACAAGACACACACTGACAGAGACACACAAGGACAGAAACACAAGGACAGACACAGACAGACACACATAGACAGACACACACAGACAGACACAGATAGACACACACAGACAGACACACACAGACAGACACACACAGAGGGACGCACAAGACACACACTAACAGAGACACACAAGGACAGAAACACATGGACAGACACAGACAGACAGACGCACACAGACAGACAGCCACACACAGACGGACACACACAGACAGACACACACAGACAGACACACACAGACAGACACACACAGATAGACAGCCACACACAGAAAGACAGCCACACACAGACAGACAGACACACACAGACAGACAGACAGAAACAGACAGACCGACAGACACACACAGAGAGACACACACAGACAGACACAGACAGACACACACAGACAGACACACACAGACAGACAGAGGGACGCACAAGACACACACTGACAGGGACACACAAGGACAGAAACACAAGGACAGACACAGACAGACACACACAGACAAACAGCCACACACAAACAGACACACACAGACAGCCACACACAGACAGACACACACAGACAGACAAATACAGACAGACACAAACAGACAGACACACACAGACAAACACACACCGACAGACACACACACAGACAGACACACACAGACAGCCACACACAGAGGGACGCACAAGACACTTATTGACAGAGACACACAAGGACAGAAACACAAGGACAGACACAGACAGACAGACACACAGGCAGACAGCCACCCACAGACAGACACACACAGACTGACACACACAGAAGGACGCACAAGACATACACTGACAGAGACACACAAGGACAGAAACACAAGGACAGACACAGACAGACACACACAGACAGACACAGACAGACAGACAGACACAGACAGACAGACACAGACAGACAGACACAGACAGACACACACAGACAGACACAAACAGAGGGACGCACAAGACACACACTGACAGACACACAAGGACAGAAACACAAGGACAGACACAGACAGACACACATAGACAGACACAGACAGACACACACAGACAGACACACACAGAGGGACGCACAAGACACACACTAACAGAGACACACAAGGACAGAAACACATGGACAGACACAGACAGACAGACGCACACAGACAGACAGCCACACACAGACGGACACACACAGACAGACACACACAGACAGACACACACAGAACACACACAGACACACACAGACAGACACACACAGATAGACAGCCACACACAGAAAGACAGCCACACACAGACAGACAGACACACACAGACAGACAGACAGAAACAGACAGACCGACAGACACACACAGAGAGACACACACAGACAGACACAGACAGACACACACAGACAGACACAGAGCGACGCACAAGACACACACTGACAGGGACACACAAGGACAGAAACACAAGGACAGACACAGACAGACACACACAGACAAACAGCCACACACAAACAGACACACACAGACAGCCACACACAGACAGACACACACAGACAGACAAATACAGACAGACACACACAGACAGACACACACAGACAAACACACACAGACAGACACACACACAGACAGACACACACAGACAGACACACACAGACAGACAGCCACACACAGAGGGACGCACAAGACACATACTGACAGAGACACACAAGGACAGAAACACAAGGACAGACACACACAGAAAGACACACAGGCAGACAGCCACCCACAGACAGACACACACAGACTGACACACACAGAAGGACGCACAAGACATACACTGACAGAGACACACAAGGACAGAAACACAAGGACAGAAAGGAAAGACAGACACACACAGGCAGACACACACAGACACACACACAGACAGACACACACAGAGGGACGCACAAGACACACTTACAGAGACACACAAGGACAGAAACACAAGGACAGACACAGACAGACACACACAGATACACACACAGAAAGACACACACAGAGGGACGCACATGACAAACACTGACAGAGACACACAAGGACAGAAACACAAGGACAGACACAGACAGACACACACAGACAGACACACACAGACAGAGACACACAAGGACAGAAACACAAGGACAGACACAGACAGACACACACAGACAGACAGTCACACACAGACAGACAGCCACACACAGGCAGACAGCCACACACAGACGGACACACAAAGACAGACACACACAGACAGCCACACACAGAGGGACGCACGAGACAGACACTGACAGAGACATACAAGGATAGAAACACAAGGACAGACACAGAGAGACACACACAGACAGACAGACAGACAGACACACACAGACAGACACACACAGAGGGACGAACAGGACACACACTCACAGAGACACACAGGGACAGAAACACAAGGACAGACACACACAGCAAGACACACACAGAGGGACGCACAAGACACACACTGACAGAGACACACAAGGACAGAAAGACAAGGACAGACACAGACAGACACACACAGACAGACACACACAGACAGAGACACACAAGGACAGAGACACACAAGGACAGAAACACAAGGACAGACACAGACAGACACACACAGACAGACAGCCACACACAGACGGACACACAAAGACAGACACACACAGACAGCCACACACAGAGGGACGCACGAGACAGACACTGACAGAGACATACAAGGATAGAAACACAAGGACAGACACAGAGAGACACACACAGACAGACAGACAGACAGACACACACAGACAGACACACACAGAGGGACGAACAGGACACACACTCACAGAGACACACAGGGACAGAAACACAAGGACAGACACACACAGCAAGACACACACAGAGGGACGCACAAGACACACACTGACAGAGACACACAAGGACAGAAACACAAGGACAGACACAGACAGACAGACAGCCACACACAAAAAGACACACACAGACAGCCACACACAAAAAGACACACACAGACAGCCACACACAGACAGACACACACATACAGACACACACAGACAGACAGACACACAGACAGACACACACAGACAGACACACACAGACAGACAGCCACACACAGACACAAACAGAGGGACGCACAAGACAAATACTGACAGAGACACAAAGGGACAGAGACACAAGGACAGACACAGACAGACACACAGACAGACAGCCACACACATACAGACACACACACAGACTGACACACATAGAAGGACGCACAAGACATACACTGACAGAGACACACAAGGACAGAAACACAAGACACAGACAGACACACACAGAAAGACACACAGAGACAGACCCAGACAGACACACACAGACAGACACACACACAGAGGGATGCACAAGACACACACTGACAGAGACACACAAGGACAGAAACACAAGGCCACACACAGACAGACACACACAGGGGGACGCACAAGACACACCCTGACAGACACACACAAGGACAGGAACACAAGGACAGACACAGACACGCACAGACAGACGCACACAGACAGACACACACAGAGGGACGCACAAGACACATACTGACAGAGACACACAAGGACAGAAACACAAGGACAGAAACAGACAGCCACACAGACATACACACACAGAGGGACGCACAAGACACACACTAACAGAGACACACATGGACAGAAACACAAGGAGAGACACAGACAGACAGACACACACACAGACACACACAGACAGACAGACACACACAGGCTGACACACACAGAGGGACGCACAAGACTCACACTGACAGAGACACACAAGGAAAGACACAGACAGACACACACAGAGGGACGCAAAAGACACACACTGACAGAGACACACAAGGACAGAAACACAAGTACAGACACAGACAAACACACACAGACAGACACAAACAGAGAGACACACACAGACAGCCACAGACAGACACCCTCACACAGACAAACAGCAACACACAGACAGACAGACACACACAGACAGACAGACACAGACAGACAGACACACACAGACAGACACACACAGACAGACACACACACAGTTTGACAGCCACACACAGACAGACACACAGACAGACACGCACAGAGCGACGCACACAGACAGCCACACACAGACAGACACACACAGGCAGACAGCCACACACAGGCAGACACACACAGCCAGACACACACAGCCAGACACACACAGACAGACACACACAGACACACACAGAGGGACGCACAAGACACACACTGACAGAGACACATAAGGACAGAAACACAAGGACGGACAGACACACACAGACAGACACAGACAGAGACAGACAGACACACACAGACAGACACACACAGAGGGACGCACAAGACACACTGACAGAGACACACAAGGGCAGAAACACAAGTACAGCAACAGACAGACACACACACGGACACACACAGACAGACACACACAGACAGACACACACACGCAGACACACACAGGCAGACACACACAGACAGACACACACAGACAGACACATACAGACAGACACACACAGACAGACACAGACAGACACACAGAGACAGACACACACAGACAGACACACACAGACAGACACATACAGACAGACACACACAGACAGACACAGACAGACACACAGAGACAGACACACAGAGACAGACACACACAGACAGACACACACAGACAGACACACACAGACAGACACACACAGACAGACACACACAGACAGACTCGCACAGAGGGACGCACAAGACACACACTGACAGAGACACACACTGACAGAGACACACAAGGACAGAAACACAAGGACAGACAGACACACACAGACAGACACACACAGACAGACACATACAGACAGACACACAGACAGACACACACAGACAGACTCACACAGAGGGACGCACAATACACACACTGACAGAGACAGAAACATAAGGACAGACACAGACAGACACACAGAGCCAGACACACACAGACAGACACACACAGACAGACACACAAGGACAGACACACACAGACAGAAACAGATACACACAGACAGACACACACAGACAGACACACACAAACAGACACATACAGACAGACACACACAGACAGACACACACAGACAGACAGACTCACACAGAGGGACGCACAAGACACACACTGACAGAGACACACACTGACAGAGACACACAAGGACAGAAACACAAGGACAGACAGACACACACAGACAGACACACTCAGACAGACACACTCAGACAGACACACTCAGACAGACAAACACAGACAGACACACACAGACAGCCACACACAGAGGGACGCACAAGACACACACTGACAGACACACACAAGGACAGAAACACAAGGACAGACACAGACAGACACACACAGACAGATACACACAGACAGACACAAACAGACACACAGAGACAGACACACAGAGACAGACACACACAGACAGACAGACACAGACAGACACATACAGACAGACACACACAGACAGACTCGCACAGAGGGACGCACAAGACACATACTGACAGAAACACACACTGACAGAGACACACAAGGACAGAAACACAAGGATAGACAGACACACACAGACAGACCGACACACTCAGACAGACACACACAGACAGACAAACACAGACAGACACACACAGACAGCCACACACAGAGGGACGCACAAGACAAGCACTGACAGAGACACACAAGGACTGAAACCCAAGGACAGACACAGACAGACACACACAAACAGACACACAAAGACAGAAACACAGGGACAGACACAGACAGACACACACAGACAGACACAGACAGACACACACAGACAGACACAATCAGACAGAGACACACAAGGACAGAAGCACAAGGACAGACACAGACAGACACACACACAGACACACACAGATGGACGCACAAGACACACACTGACAGAGACACACAACGACAGAAACACAAGGACAGACACAGACAGACAGACACACACAGACAGACACACACACAGAGGGACGTACAAGACACACACAGAAAGAGACGCACAAGGACAGAAACACAAGGACACACACAGACAGACAGACACACACAGACTGACAGACACACACAAACAAACACAAATAGACAGACACACACAGACAAACACACACAGACAGACACACACAGCCAGACACACAGGCACACACAGAGGAACGCACAAGACATACACTGACAGAGACACACAAGGACAGAAACACAAGGACAGACACAGACAGACAGACACACACAGACAGACACACACACAGAGGGACGTACGAGACACACACAGAAAGAGACGCACAAGGACAGAAACACAAGGACACACACAGACAGACAGACACACACAGACAGAGACACACAGTCACACACAGACAGACACACACAGACAGAACAGACAGACAGACACAGACAGACAGACACAGACAGACACACACAGACAGACACACACAGACAGACACACACAGAGGGACGCACAAGACACACACTGACAGAGACACACAAGGACAGAAACACAAGGACAGACACAGACAGACACACATAGACAGACACACACAGACAGACACAGATAGACACACACAGACAGACACACACAGAGGGACGCACAAGACACACACTAACAGAGACACACAAGGACAGAAACACATGGACAGACACAGACAGACAGACGCACACAGACAGACGGACACACACAGACGGACACACACAGACAGACACACACAGACAGACACACACAGTCACACACAGACAGACACACACAGATAGACAGCCACACACAGAAAGACAGCCACACACAGACAGACAGACACACACAGACAGACAGACAGAAACAGACAGACCGACAGACACACACAGAGAGACACACACAGACAGACACAGACAGACACACACAGACAGACACACACAGACAGACAGAGGGACGCACAAGACACACACTGACAGGGACACACAAGGACAGAAACACAAGGACAGACACAGACAGACACACACAGACAAACAGCCACACACAAACAGACACACACAGACAGCCACACACAGACAGACACACACAGACAGACAAATACAGACAGACAAAAACAGACAGACACACACAGACAAACACACACCGACAGACACACACACAGACAGACACACACAGACAGCCACACACAGAGGGACGCACAAGACACATATTGACAGAGACACACAAGGACAGACACAGACAGACAGACACACAGGCAGACAGCCACCCACAGACAGACACACACAGACTGACACACACAGAAGGACGCACAAGACATACACTGACAGAGACACACAAGGACAGAAACACAAGGACAGACACAGACAGACACACACAGACAGACACACACAGACAGACACAGACAGACAGACAGACACAGACAGACACAGACAGACAGACACAGACAGACACACACAGACAGACACAAACAGAGGGACGCACAAGACACACACTGACAGACACACAAGGACAGAAACACAAGGACAGACACAGACAGACACACATAGACAGACACAGACAGACACACACAGACAGACACACACAGAGGGACGCACAAGACACACACTAACAGAGACACACAAGGACAGAAACACATGGACAGACACAGACAGACGCACACAGACAGACAGCCACACACAGACGGACACACACAGACAGACACACACAGACAGACACACACAGAACACACACAGACACACACAGACAGACACACACAGATAGACAGCCACACACAGAAAGACAGCCACACACAGACAGACAGACACACACAGCAAGACACACACAGAGGGACGCACAAGACACACACTGACAGAGACACACAAGGACAGAAAGACAAGGACAGACACAGACAGACACACACAGACAGACACACACAGACAGACACACACAGACAGAGACACACAAGGACAGAAACACAAGGACAGAAACAGACAGACACACACAGACAGACAGCCACACACAGACAGACAGCCACACACAGACGGACACACAAAGACAGACACACACAGACAGCCACACACAGAGGGACGCACGAGACAGACACTGACAGAGACATACAAGGATAGAAACACAAGGACAGACACAGAGAGACACACACAGACAGACAGACAGACAGACACACACAGACAGACACACACAGAGGGACGAACAGGACACACACTCACAGAGACACACAGGGACAGAAACACAAGGACAGACACACACAGCAAGACACACACAGAGGGACGCACAAGACACACACTGACAGAGACACACAAGGACAGAAACACAAGGACAGACACAGACAGACAGACAGCCACACACAAAAAGACACACACAGACAGCCACACACAGACAGACACACACAGACAGCCACACACAGACAGACACACACAGACAGACACACACAGACAGACAGACACACAGACAGACACACACAGACAGACACACACAGACAGACAGCCACACACAGACACAAACAGAGGGACGCACAAGACAAATACTGACAGAGACACAAAGGGACAGAGACACAAGGACAGACACAGACAGACACACAGACAGACAGCCACACACATACAGACACACACACAGACTGACACACACAGAAGGACGCACAAGACATACACTGACAGAGACACACAAGGACAGAAACACAAGACACAGACAGACACACACAGAAAGACACACAGAGACAGACGCAGACAGACACACACACAGACAGACACACACACAGAGGGATGCACAAGACACACACTGACAGAGACACCAAAGGACAGAAACACAAGGCCACACACAGACAGACACACACAGGGGGACGCACAAGACACACCCTGACAGACACACACAAGGACAGGAACACAAGGACAGACACAGACACGCACAGACAGACGCACACAGACAGACACACACAGAGGGACGCACAAGACACATACTGACAGAGACACACAAGGACAGAAACACAAGGACAGAAACAGACAGCCACACAGACATACACACACAGAGGGACGCACAAGACACACACTAACAGAGACACACATGGACAGAAACACAAGGAGAGACACAGACAGACAGACACACACACAGACACACACAGACAGACAGACACACACAGGCTGACACACACAGAGGGACGCACAAGACTCACACTGATAGAGACACACAAGGAAAGACACAGACAGACACATACAGAGGGACGCAAAAGACACACACTGACAGAGACACACAAGGACAAACACAAGTACAGACACAGACAGACACACACAGACAGACACAAACAGACAGACACACACACAGACAGCCACCGACAGACACCCTCACACAGACAGAACACAACACACAGACAGACAGCCACACACAGACAGACAGACAGACACACACAGACAGACAGACAGACACACACAGACAGACACAAACAGAGAGACACACACAGACAGCCACAGACAGACACCCTCACACAGACAAACAGCAACACACAGACAGACAGACACACACAGACAGACAGACACACACAGACAGACACACACAGACAGACACACACAGACAGACAGACACACACAGACAGACACACACACAGTTTGACAGCCACACACAGACAGACACACAGACAGACACGCACAGAGCGACGCACACAGAAAGACACACACAGGCGCACACAGAGGAACGCACAAGACATACACTGACAGAGTTACACAAGGACAGAAACACAAGGACAGACACAGACAGACAGACACACAGACAGACACACACACAGAGGGCCGAACAAGACGCACACAGATAGAGACGCACAAGGAAAGAAACACAAGGACACACACAGACAGACACACACAGACAGACACACACAGACAGACACACACAGACAGACACAGACAGACACACACAGACAGACACACACAGACAGACACACACAGACAGACACACAGAGGGACGCAGAAGACACACACTGACAGAGACACACAAGGACAGAAACACAAGGACAGACACAGAGAGACACAGACAGACAGCCATACACAGACAGCCATACACAGACAGACACACACAGACAGACACACACAGTCAGACACACACAGTCAGACACACACAGTCAGTCACACACAGACAGACACACACAGGCAGACACACACAGGCAGACACACACAGAGGGTCGCACAGGACACACATTAACAGAGACACACAAGGACAGACACAGACAGACACACACAGATAGACCCACACAGACAACACACACAGACACACACACAGACGGACGAACACGACACACACTGACAGAGACACACAAGGACAGACACAGACAGACACACACAGACAGACACACACAGAGGGACGCACCAGAAACACACTGACAGAGACACGCAGACAGACACACACAGAGGGACGCACAAGACACACACTGACAGTCACACACAAGGAAAGAAACACAAGGACAGACACAGACAGCCACACACAAACAGACACACACAGACTGCCACACACAGAAAGACACATACAGACAGACACACATACAGACAGACTCACACAGACACACACACACACACAGACAGACAGCCACACACAGACAGACACACACAGACAGACACGCACAGAGGGACGCACAAGACACACACTGACAGAGACACACAAGGACAGAAACACAAGGGCAGACACAGACAGACACACACAGAGAGACACACAAAGAGGGACGCACAAGACACACACTGACAGAGACACACAAGGACAGAAACACCAGGGCAGACACAGACAGCCACACACAGACAGACACGCACAGAGGGACGCACAAGACACACACTGACAGAGACACACAAGGTCAGAAACACAAGGGCAGACACAGACAGCCACACACAGACAGACACACAAAGAGGGACGCACAAGACACACACTGACAGAGACACACAAGGACACAAAGACAAGGACAGACGCAGACAGACACACACAGACAGACACACACAGAGGGACGCACACAGACAGCCACACACAGACGGACACACACAGACAGACACACACAGAAAGACACACACACAGACAGACAGCCACAGAGAGACAGCCACACACAGACACACACAGACAGACACACACAGACACACACAGACAGACACACACTGACAGAGACACACAAGGACAGAAACACAAGGACAGACACACACAGACAGACAGCCACACACAGACAGCCACACACAGTCAGCCACACACAGTCAGCCACACACAGACAGACACATACAGAGGGACGTACAAGACATACACTGACCGAGACACACAAGGACAGAAACACAAGGACAGACACAAACAGACACACACAGACACGCACAAGGACAGAAACACAAGTACAGACACAGACACACACAGAAGGACACACACAGACAGACACACACTGACAGACACACACAGACAGACACACACACAGACAGACACACAAAGACAGACACACACAGAAGGACGCACAAGACACACACTGACAGAGACACACAAGGACAGAAACACAAGGACAGACACAGACAGACAGACAGACAGACAGACAGCCACACACAAAAAGACACACACAGACAGACACACACAGACAGACACACACAGACAGACACACACAGACAGACAGCCACACACAGACACACACAGACAGAGACACAGACAGCCACACACAGTCAGCCACACACAGTCAGCCACACACAGACAGACACATACAGAGGGACGTACAAGACACATACTGACAGAGACACACAAGGACAGAAACACAAAGACAGACACACACAGAAGGACGCACAAGACACACACTGACATAGACACACAAGGACAGAAACACAAGGACAGACAGACAGACAGCCACACACAAAAAGACACACACACACAGACACACACAGACAGACACACACAGACAGAGACACAGACAGACACACACAGACAGACAGCCACACACAGACACACACAGACAGAGACACAGACAGCCACACACAGTCAGCCACACACAGTCAGCCACACACAGACAGACACATACAGAGGGACGTACAAGACACATACTGACAAAGACACACAAGGACAGAAACACAAGGACAGACACAGACAGACACACAGACAGACAGCCACACACATACAGACACACACACAGACAGACACAAACAGACTGACACACACAGAAGGACGCACAAGACATACACTGACATTGACACACAAGGACAGACACACAAGGCCACACACAGACAGACACACACAGAGGGACACAAGGACACACCCTGACAGACACACACAAGGACAGGAACACAAGGACAGACACAGACCTACACACACAGACATACACACACAAACAGACACACACAGACAGACACACACAGACAGACACACACAGAGGGACGCACAAGACACACACTGACAGAGACACTCAAGGACTGAAACACAAGGACAGACACAGACAGACAGCCAAACACAGACAGACACACACAGACAGACATACGCAGACAGACACACACAATCAGACACACACAGGCAGACACACACAGACAGAGACACACAGACAGACAGACAGACAGCCACACACAGACAGACAGCCACACACAGACGGACAGCCACACACAGACTGACACACACAGAGGGACGCACAAGACTCACACTGACAGAGACACACAAGGACAGACACAGACAGACACACACAGAGGGACGCAAAAGACACACACTGACAGAGACACACAAGGACAAACACAAGTACAGACACAGACAGACACACACAGACAGACACAAACAGACAGACACACACACAGACAGCCACCGACAGACACCCTCACACAGACAGAACACAACACACAGACAGACAGCCACACACAGACAGACAGACACACACAGACAGACAGACACACACAGACAGACAGACACACACAGACAGACGGACACACACAGACAGACAGACACACACAGACAGACACACACAGACAGACAGACACACACAGACAGACACACACAGACAGACACACACAGACAGACACACACACAGACTGACAGCCACACACAGACAGACACACACAGACAGACACGCACAGAGGGACGCACAAGACACACACAGACAGAAACACAAGGGCAGACACAGACAGACTCACACAGACAGACACACACAGACAGACACACACAGAGGGACGCACAAGACACACACTGACAGAGACACACACAGACAGAAAGCCACACAGACAGACAGACACACACAGAGGGACGCACAAGACACACACTGACAGAGACACAAGGATAGAAACACAAGGACAGACACAGACACACACAGACAGACACACACAGACATACACAAACAGAGAGACACAGATAGACACAGGCAGACACACACACAGACACACAAAGACAGACATACACAAACACACACAGACAGACACACACAGAGGGACGCACACAGAGGGACGCACAAGACACACACTAACAGAGACACACAAGGACAGAAACACAAGGACAGCCACAGACAGACAGCCACACACAGACAGCCACACACAGACAGACACACACAGACAGACACACACAGACAGACACACACAGACAGACACACACAGACAGACACACACAGAGGGACGCACTAGACACACACTGACAGACCCACAAGGACACACGCAGACAGACACACACAGATACACACACAGACAGACACACACACAGAGGGACGCACAAGACACACACAGAGGGACGCACAAGACACACACTGTCAGAGACACGCAGACAGACACACACAGAGGGACGCACAAGACACACACTGACAGAGACACACAAGGACAGAAACACAACGACAGACACAGACAAACACACACAGACAGACCGCCACACACAGACAGACACACAGAGACAGCCACACACAGACAGACACACACAGGGGGACGCACAAGACACACACTGACAGAGACACACAAGGACAGAAACACAAGGACAGACACAGACAGACACACACAGACAGACAGCCACACACAGACAGACACACACAGACCGCCACACACAGACAGCCACACACAGACACACACAGACAGACAGACACACACAGACAGACAGCCACACACAAGGACAGACACAGACAGACACACACAGTCAGACACACACAGACAGACGACACAGACACATACACAGACAGACACACACACAGACAGACACTTACACAGAAGGATGCACAAGAGACACACTGACAGAGACACACAAGGACAGAAACACAAGGCCACACACAGACAGACACACACAGACTGACACACACAGAGGGACGCACAAGACACACCCTGACAGACACACACAAGGACAGACACAGACAGACACACACAGACGAACGCACAAGACACACGCTGACAGAGACACACAAGGACAGAAACACAAGGTCAGACAGACACACACAGACCGACACACATAGACAGACACACACAGACATACACACACAGACAGACACACACAGACAGATACAGACAGACACAAAGACAGACACAGACAGACACACACAGACAGACACACACAGAGGGACGCACAAGACACACTGACAGAGACACACACAGACAGACAGCCACACAGACAGACAGACACACACAGAGGGACGCACAAGACACACACTGACAGAGACACACGAGGATAGAAACACAAGCACACACACAGACACACACAGACAGACACACACAGACCGACACACACAGACAGCCACACACAGACAGCCACACACAGACGGACACACACAGACAGACAGTCACACACAGACAGACAGACACAGACAGACACACACAGACATACACACAGACAGACACACACAGACAGATACAGACAGACACAGACAGACACACACAGACAGACACACACAGAGGGACGCACAAGACACACACTGACAGAGACACACAAGGACAGAAACACAAGGACAACCACACACAGACAGACAGGCACACACAGACAGACACACCGAGACAGACACACAGAGACAGACACACACAGACAGACACACACAGAGACACGCACAAGACATACACTGACAGAGACACACAAGGGCAGAAACACAAGGACAGACACAGACAGGCACACACAGACAGAGACACAAAGGGACAAACACAAGTACAGACACAGACAGACACACACAGACAGACACAAACAGACAGACACACACAGACAGCCAACGACATACACCCTCACACAGACAGCAACACACAGACAGACAGCCACACACAAACAGACAGACAGACACACACAGACAGACACACACAGACACACAGACAGACAGACACACACAGACAGACACACACAGACAGACACACACAGACAGACACACACAGACAGACAGACACACACAGACAGACACACACAGACAGACACACACACAGACTGACAGCCACACACAGACAGACACACACAGACAGGCACGCACAGAGGGACGCACAAGACACACACTGACAGAAACACAAGGGCAGACACAGACAGACTCACACAGACAGACACACACAGACAGACACACCCAGAGGGACGCACAAGACACACACTGACAGAGACACACACAGACACACAGCCACACAGACAGACAGACACACACAGAGGGACGCACAAGACACACACTGACAGAGACACACAAGGATAGAAACACAAGGACAGACAGACACACACAGACAGACACACACAGACAGACACACACAGACCGACACACACAGACAGACACACACAGACAGCCACACACAGACGGACACACACAGACAGACACACACAGACAGACACACACAGACAGACACACACAGACAGACACACACAGACAGACACACACAGACAGACACACACAGACAGACACACACAGACAGACACACAGACAGACAGCCACACACAGACAGACAGCCACACACAGACAGACACACACAGACAGACACACACAGACAGACACACATAGACAGACACACACAGAGGCACGCACAAGACACACACTGACAGAGACACACAAGGACAGAAACACAAGTACAACCACACACAGACAGACACACACACACATAGAGGCACACACAAGACATACACTGACAGAGACACACAAGGACAGAAACACCAGGACAGACACACACAGACAGACACACACAAGGACAGAAACACAAGGACAGACACAGACAGACACACACAGACAGACAAATACAGACAGACACACACAGACAGACACACACAGAGAGACACACACAGGCAGACACACACAAACAGACACACACAGACAGACACACCCAGACAGACAGCCACACACAGAGGGACGCACAAGACACATACTGACAGAGACACACAAGGACAGAAACACAATGACAGACACAGACAGACAGACACACAGACAGACAGACACACAGACAGACAGCCACACACAGACAGACAGCCACACACAGACAGACACACACAGACAGACACACACAGACTGACACACTCAGAAGGACGCACAAGACATACACTGACAGAGACACACAAGGACAGAAACACAAGGACAGACACAGACAGACACACACAGACAGACACACACACAGACAGACACTTACACAGAAGGATGCACAAGAGACACACTGACAGAGACACACAAGGACAGAAACACAAGGCCACACACAGACAGACACACACAGACTGACACACACAGAGGGACGCACAAGACACACCCTGACAGACACACACAAGGACAGACACAGACAGACACACACAGACAGACACACACAGACAGACACACATATAGACAGACACACACAGACAGACACACACAGAGGAACGCACAAGACACACACTGACAGAGACACACAAGGACAGAAACACAAGGTCAGACAGACAGACACACACAGACCGACGCACATAGACAGACACACACAGACATACACACAGACAGACACACACAGACACATACAGACAGACACAGACAGACACACACAGACAGACACACACAGAGGGACGCACAAGACACACACTGACAGAGACACACAAGGACAGAAACACAAGGACAGACACACACAGACAGACACACACAGAGGGACGCACAGGACACACACTGACAGAGACACACAAGGACATAAACACAAGGATAGACACAGACAGACACACACAGAGAGACACAGACAGACACAGGCAGACACACACACAGACACACAAAGACAGACACACACAAACAGACACAGACAGCCACACACAGACAGCCACACACAGACAGACACACACAGAGGGACGCACAAGACACACACTGACAGACACACAAGGACACACACAGACAGACACACACAGATACACACACAGACAGACACACACACAGAGGGACGCACAAGACACACACAGAGGGACGCACAAGACACACTGTCAGAGACACGCAGACAGACACACACAGAGGGACGCACAAGACACACACTGACAGACACACAAGGACAGAAACACAACGACAGACACAGACAAACACACACAGACAGACAGCCACACACAGACAGACAGCCACACACAGACAGACACACAGAGACAGCCACACACAGACAGACACACACAGAGGGACGCACAAGACACACACTGACAGAGACACACAAGGACAGAAACACAAGGACAGACACAGACAGACACACACAGACAGACAGCCACACACAGACAGACACACACAGACCGCCACACACAGACACACACAGACACACACAGACAGACAGACACACACAGACAGACAGCCACACACAGACACACACAGAGGGACGCACAAGACACACACTGACAGAGACACACAAGGACAGAAACACAAGGACAGACACAGACAGACACACACACACACAGACAGACACACACAGAGGGACGCACAAGACACACACTAACAGAGACACACAAGGACAGAAACACAAGGACAAACAAACAGACAGACACACACAGACACACACAGACAGACAGCCACACAGAGACAGACAGCCACACAGAGACAGACAGCCACACAGAGACAGACAGCCACACAGAGACAGACAGCCACACAGAGACAGACAGCCACACACAGACAGACAGCCGCACACAGACAGACACACAAAGACAGACACACACAGACAGTCACACACAGACAGAAACACACAGAGGGACGCACAAGACACACACTTACAGAGTTACACAAGGACAGAAACACAAGTACAGACACACACAGACAGACAGACACACACAGACAGACACACAGAGACAGACAGACACACACAGACAGACACACAGAGACAGACACACACAGACAGACACACACAGACCGAAACACACACACAGACAGCCACACACAGACAGCCACACACAGACAGACACACACAGACAGACAGACACACACATACAGACAGACACACACATTCAGACAGACACACACATACAGACAGACACACACATACAGACAGACACACACAGACAGACAGCCACAAACAGACAGACAGCCACACACAGACAGACAGCCACACACAGACAGACACACACAGACAGACAGACACACACACAGACACACACAGACAGACACGCACAGAGGGACGCACAAGACACACACTGACAGAGACACACAAGGACAGAAACACAAGGACAGACACACAGACAGACCCACAGACACATACAGACAGATAGACACACACAGACATACACACACAGACAGACACTCACAGAGGGACGCACAAGACACACACTGACAGAGACACACACACAGACAGAAACACAAGGACAGACACAGACAGACACACACAGACAGACACACACAGTGGGACGCACACAGACAGCCACACACAGACAGCCACACACAGACGGACACACACAGACAGACACACAGACAGACACACACACAGACAGCCACACACAGACAGCCACACACAGACAGACACAGACAGACAGACACACACAGACAGACACACACAGACAGACACACACAGACAGACACACACACAGACACACACAGACATACAGACACACACAGACAGACAGACAGACAGACACACACAGACAGACAGCCACACACAGACAGACACACACAGACAGACAGCCACACACAGACAGACAGACAGACACAGACAGACACACACAGACAGACACACACAGAGGGACGCACAAGACACACACTGACAGAGACACACAAGGACAGAAACACAAGGACAACCACACACAGACAGACAGGCACACACAGACAGACACACCGAGACAGACACACAGAGACAGACACACACAGACACACACAGACAGACACACACAGAGGCACGCACAAGACATACACTGACAGAGACACACAAGGCCAGAAACACAAGGGCACAAACACAAGGACAGACACAGACAGACACACACAAGGACAGAAACACAAGGACAGACACAGACAGACACACACTGACAGACAAATACAGACAGACACACACAGACAGACACACACAGACAGACACACACAGACAGACAGCCACGCACAGAGGGACGCACAAGACACATACTGACAGAGACACACAAGGACAGAAACACAAGGACAGACACAGACAGACAGACAGACACACAGACAGACAGCCACACTCAAACAGACACACACAGACAGACACACACAGACTGACACACACAGAAGGACGCACAAGACATACGCTGACAGAGACACACAAGGACAGAAACACAAGGACAGACACAGACTGACACACACAGACAGACGACACAGACACCAACAGACAGACACACACACAGACAGACACTTACACAGAAGGACGCACAACACACACACTGACAGAGACACACAAGGACAGAAACACAAGGCCACAGACAGACACACACAGAGGGACGCACAAGACACACCGTGACAGACACACACAAGGACAGACACAGACAGACACACACAGACAGACACACACAGAGGGACGCACAAGACACACACTGACAGAGACACACAAAGACAGAAACACAAGGACCGACACAGACACACACACACAGACAGACACTCACAGGCAGACACACACAGACAGACACACACAAGGACAGAAACACAAGGACAGACACAGACAGACACACACAGACAGACAGACACACACAGACAGACACACACAGACAGACACACACAGACAGACACACACAGACAGGTACACACAGACACACAATCAGACACACACACACACACAGAGGGACGCACAAGACACACACTGACAGACACACACAAGGACAGAAACGCAAGGCCACACACAGACAGACACACAGAGAGGGATGCACAAGACACACACTGACAGAGACACACAAGGACAGACACAGACAGACACACACAGACAGACACACTCAGACACACACAGACAGACACACACAGACAGACACACACAGACAGACACACACAGGCAGACACACACAGACAGACACAGACAGAAAGACACAGACTGACACACACAGACAGACACACACAAACACACAGACAGACAGACACACAGACACAGACAGACACACACACAGACAGACACTTACACAGAAGGATGCACAAGAGACACACTGACAGAGACACACAAGGACAGAAACACAAGGCCACACACAGACAGACACACACAGACTGACACACACAGATGGACGCACAAGACACACCCTGACAGACACACACAAGGACAGACACAGACAGACAGACACACACACAGACAGACACACACAGACAGACACACACAGAGGAACGCACAAGACACACACTGACAGAGACACACAAGGACAGAAACACAAGGTCAGACAGACAGACACACACAGACCGACACACATAGACAGACACACACAGACATACACACAGACAGACACACACAGACAGATACAGACAGACACAGACAGACACACACAGACAGACACACACAGAGGGACGCACAAGACACACACTGACAGAGACACACAAGGACAGAAACACAAGGACAGACACACACAGACAGACACACACAGAGGGACGCACAGGACACACACTGACAGAGACACACAAGGACATAAACACAAGGATAGACACAGACAGACACACACAGAGAGACACAGACAGACACAGGCAGACACACACACAGACACACAAAGACAGACACACACAAACAGACACACACAGACAGACACACACAGACAGACACACACAGAGGGACGCACACAGCGAGGGACGCACAAGACACACACTAACAGAGACACACAAGGACAGAAACACAAGGACAGACACAGACAGACACACACAGACAGCCACAGACAGACAGCCACACACAGACAGTCACACACAGACAGACACACACAGACAGTCACACACAGAGGGACGCACAAGACACACACTGACAGACACACAAGGACACACACAGACAGACACACAGATAGATACACACACAGACAGACACACACACAGAGGGACGCACAAGACACACACAGAGCGACGCACAAGACACACACTGTCAGAGACACGCAGACAGACACACACAGAGGGACGCACAAGACACACACTGACAGACACACAAGGACAGAAACACAACGACAGACACAGACAAACACACACAGACAGACAGCCACACACAGACAGACAGCCACACACAGACAGACACACAGAGACAGCCACACACAGACAGACACACACAGAGGGACGCACAAGACACACACTGACAGAGACACACAAGGACAGAAACACAACGACAGACACAGACAAACACACACAGACAGACAGCCACACACAGACAGCCACACACAGACAGCCACACACAGACAGACACACACAGGGGGACGCACAAGACACACACTGACAGAGACACACAAGGACAGAAACACAAGGACAGACACAGACAGACACACACAGACAGACAGCCACACACAGACAGACACACACAGACCGCCACACACAGACAGCCACACACAGACACACACAGACAGACAGACACACACAGACAGACAGCCACACACAGACACACACAGAGGGACGCACAAGACACACACTGACAGAGACACACAAGGACAGAAACACAAGGACAGACACAGACAGACACACACACAGACAGACACACACAGAGGGACGCACAAGACACACACTAACAGAGACACACAAGGACAGAAACACAAGGACAAACAAACAGACAGACACACACAGACACACACAGACAGCCACACACAGACAGACAGCCACACAGAGACAGACAGCCACACAGAGACAGACAGCCACACAGAGACAGACAGCCACACAGAGACAGACAGCCACACACAGACAGACAGCCGCACACAGACAGACACACAAAGACAGACACACACAGACAGACACACACAGACAGAAACACACAGAGGGACGCACAAGACACACACTTACAGAGTTACACAAGGACAGAAACACAAGTACAGACACACACAGACAGACACACAGAGACAGACACACACAGACAGACACACACAGACAGACACACACACAGACAGCCACACACAGACAGACACACACAGACAGACAGACACACACACAGACAGACAGACACACACACATACAGACAGACACACACATTCAGACAGACACACACATACAGACAGACACACACATACAGACAGCCACACACAGACAGACAGCCACAAACAGACAGACAGCCACACACAGACAGACACACACAGACAGACAGACAGACAGACACACACACAGACACACACAGACAGACACGCACAGAGGGACGCACAAGACACACACTGACAGAGACACACAAGGACAGAAACACAAGGACAGACACACAGACAGACACACAGACACATACAGACAGATAGACACACACAGACATACACACACAGACAGACACTCACAGAGGGACGCACAAGACACACACTGACAGAGACACACACACAGACAGAAACACAAGGACAGACACAGACACACACACAGACAGACACACACAGTGGGACGCACACAGACAGCCACACACAGACAGCCACACACAGACGGACACACACGGACAGACACACACACAGACAGCCACACACAGACAGACACACACAGACAGACACACACAGACAGACACACACAGACAGACACACACAGACAGACACACACAGACACACACAGACATACAGACACACACAGACATACAGACACAGACAGACAGACAGACACAGACAGCCACACACAGACAGACAGACACCCACAGACAGACAGCCACACACAGACAGACAGCCACACACAGACAGACAGACAGACACAGACAGACACACACAGACAGACACACAGAGGGACGCACAAGACACACACTGACAGAGACACACAAGGACAGAAACACAAGGACAACCACACAGACAGACAGGCACACCGAGACAGACACACCGAGACAGACACACAGAGACAGACACACACAGACAGACACACACAGAGGCACGCACAAGACATACACTGACAGAGACACACAAGGCCAGAAACACAAGGGCAGAAACACAAGGACAGACACAGACAGACACACACAAGGACAGAAACACAAGGACAGTCACAGACAGACACACACAGACAGACAAATACAGACAGACACACACAGACAGACACACACAGACAGACACACACAGACAGACACACACAGACAGACACACACACAGACAGACACACACAGACTGACACACACAGAAGGACGCACAAGACATACGCTGACAGAGACACACAAGGACAGAAACACAAGGACAGACACAGACAGACACACACAGACAGACGACACAGACACACCCAGACAGACACACACACCGACAGACACTTACACAGAAGGACGCACAACACACACACTGACAGAGACACACAAGGACAGAAACACAAGGCCACACACAGACAGACACACACAGACAGACACACACAGAGGGACGCGCAAGACACACCGTGACAGACACACACAAGGACAGACACAGACAGACACACACAGACAGACACACACAGAGGGACGCACAAGACACGCACTGACAGAGACACACAAAGACAGAAACACAAGGACAGACACAGACAGACACACACAGACAGACAGCCACACACCAACAGACAGACACAGACAGCCACAGACAGACACACAAGAACACACACAGACACACACAGACACACAGACAGACACACACAGACAGACACACACAGACAGACACACACAGACAGACACACACAGACAGACACACACAGTCAGACACACACAGGCAGACACACACAGACAGACACACACAGACAGACAGCCACACACAGACACACACAGAGGGACGCACAAGACACATACTGACAGAGACACACAAGGACAGAAACACAAGGACAGACACACACAGACATACACACACAGAGGGACGCACAAAACACACACTAACAGAGACACACAAGGACAGAAACACAAGGACAGACACACACGGACAGACAGCCACACACAGACAGACACACACAGACAGCCACACACAGACAGACACACACAGAGGGACGCACAAGACATACACTGACAGAGACACACAAGGACAGAAACACAAGGACAGACACAGACAGACACACACAGACAGACACTCACAGGCAGACACACACAGACAGACACACACAAGGACAGAAACACAAGGACAGACACAGACAGACACACACACAGACAGACAGACACACACAGACAGACACACACAGACAGACACACACAGACAGGTACACACAGACACACAATCAGACACACTAACACACACACACACACAGAGGGACGCACAAGACACACACTGACAGAGACACACAAGGACAGAAACACAAGGCGACACACAGACAGACACACAGAGAGGGATGCACAAGACACACACTGACAGAGACACACAAGGACAGAAACACAAGGACAGACACAGACAGACACACACAGACAGACACACACAGGCAGACACACACAGGCAGACACAGACAGAAAGACACAGACTGACACACACAGACAGACACACACAAACACACAGACAGACAGACACACACACAGATAGACACACACAGACAGACACACACAGACAGACACAGACAGACAGACACACACACAGACAGACACACACAGAGGAACGCACAAGACACACTCTGACAGAGACACTCAAGGACAGAAACACAAGGACAGACAACAGACACACACAGACCGACACACATAGACAGACACACACAGACATACACACAGACAGACACACACAGACAGACACAGACAGACACAAAGACAGACACAGACACACACACACAGACAGACACACACACAGACAGACACACACAGACAGACACACACAGAGGGACGCACAAGACACACACTGACAGCGACACACAAGTACAGAAACACAAGGACAGACACACACAGACAGACGCACACAGAGGGACGCACAAGACACACACTGAGAGAGACACACAAGGACATAAACACAAGGACAGACACAGACACACACAGACAGACACACACAGAGAGACACAGACAGACACAGACTGACAGACACAGACTGACAGACACACACAGACACACACAGACTGACAGACACACACAGAGAGACACACACAGACAGACACACACAGAGAGACACACACAGACAGACACACACAGAGGGACGCACAAGACACACACTAACAGAGACACACAAGGACAGAAACACAAGGACAGACACAGACAGACAGACAGACACACAGAGACAGCCACAGACAGACAGCCACACACAGACAGACACACACAGACAGACACACAGAGGGACGCACAAGACACACACTGACAGAGACACACAAGGACGCACACAGACAGACACACACAGATACACACACAGACAGACACACACACAGAGGGACGCACAAGACACACACTGACAGAGACACACAAGGACGCACACAGACAGACACACACAGATACACACACAGACAGACACACACACAGAGGGACGCACAAGACACACACAGAGGGACGCACAAGACACACACTGTCAGAGACACGCAGACAGACACACACAGTGGGACGCACAAGACACACACTGACAGAGACACTCAAGGACAGAAACACACATGGACAGAAACACAAGGACAGACACAGACAAACACACACAGACAGACAGCCACACACACAGACACACACAGACAGCCACACACAGACAGACACACACAGGGGGACGCACAAGACACACACTGACAGAGACACACAAGGACAGAAACACAAAGACAGACACAGACAGACACACACAGACAGACAGCCACACACAGACAGACTCACACAGACAGCCACACACAGACAGCCACACACAGACAGACACACACAGACAGACAGCCACACACAGACACACACAGAGGAACGCACAAGACACACACTGACAGAGACACACAAGGACAGAAACACAAGGACAGACACAGACAGACAGACACACACACAGACAGACACACACAGAGGGACGCACAAGACACACACTAACAGAGACACACAAGGACAGACAAACAGACAGACACACACAGACACACACAGACAGACAGCCACACACAGACAGACAGCCACACACAGACAGACAGCCACACACAGACAGACAGCCACACACAGACAGACAGCCGCACACAGACAGACACACAAAGACAGACACACACAGACAGACACACACAGACAGAAACACACAGGGTGACGCACGAGACACACACTTACAGAGTTACACAAGGACAGAAACACAAGTACAGACACACACAGACAGACAGACACACAGAGACAGACACACACAGACAGACACACACAGACAGACAGCCACACACAGACAGCCACACACAGACAGACACACACAGACAGACACACACAGACAGACAGACACACACATACAGACACACACATACAGACAGACACACAGACAGACATACACACACAGACAGACATACACACACAGACAGACATACACACACAGACAGACATACACACAGACAGACAGCCACACACAGACAGACAGCCACACACAGACAGACAGCCACACACAGACAGACACACACAGACAGACAGCCACACACAGTTAGCCACACACAGACAGACACACGCAGAGAGACACACACAGACAGACAGACACACACACAGACATACACAGACAGACACGCACAGAGGGACGCACAAGACACACACTGACAGAGACACACAAGGACAGAAACACAAGGACAGACACACACAGACAGACACACACAGACACATACAGACAGACACACACAGACAGACACACACAGACAGACACACACAGACAGACACACACAGACAGACACACACAGAGGGACGCACAAGATACACACTGACAGAGACACACACAGACAGAAACACAAGGACAGACACAGACAGACACACACAGACAGACACACACAGAGGGACGCACACAGACAGCCACACACAGACAGCCACACACAGACGGATACACACAGACAGACACACACAGACAGACACACACAGAGGGACGCACACAGACAGACAGCCACACACAGACAGACACTCACAGACAGACACACACAGACAGACAGCCACACGCAGACAGACACACAGAGAGATGGACAGACAGATAGACACAGACAGACACGCAGAGAGACACACACGCAGACACACATACAGACTGACACAACAGACAGACACTCAGAGACAGGCACACACACAGACACAGACAGACACATGCACCCAGTCACCCAGTCACCCAAACAGATAAATGCAATTACGGACACACATATTCACATACAGAGATACAAAAACGGACACACTGAGACAGACACACACAGAAAGCACACAGACAGACACTGACAGACACATACAGAGAGACACAGACGACAGAAAAAGACAGATCCATACAGACAGAGAGACAGACAGACACAGAAACACATACTAATACAGAACGACCGACACAGACAGGCACACTCAGACGGTTACACACAGAGGGACACAGACAGACTGACATACACACCCAGACAGACACAGACAGACACACAGACAGAGACACACAGAAAGATACAGACAGACGCAGACAGACACACGCACAGACAGAAAGATATACGCACAGACACATAGAAGCCAACAGACAGAGAGGCTCACACAGACAGACAGATAGTCACACAGATAAAGACACACAAACAGACACACACAGACAGGCACACGCACAGACACATACGCAGACAGATAAACATAGACAGACACACAGAGAGAGACGAACAGACTTACACACGCACAGACGAACGGACACACATAGACTGATGGACACACATAGACGGACGGACAGACACACACAGACTGACGGACACACAGACGGATGGACGGACACCAACAGACATACACACACACACACACAGAGACACAGACAGAAAGGCACAGACAGGCACACACAGTCTGACACACGGGGACACGTTCACAAGATGGACACACACAGACACACCATGCAGAGAGACAGACTGACTGAAAGGCACACACAGACAGACACACATAGAGAGACTGACACAGACAGACGGACACACGCAGACAGACATACAGATGGACAGACAGATAGACACACACGCAGAACACAGACGCACACCCAGATACCGACAGACACACACAGATAGACACACAGGACAGACACACACAGACAGACACACACGACAGACACACACAGACAGACAGAAAGGCACACATAGACAGACACACACAGACAGATACACACAGACACACACAGACAGATGGGCTGACAGGCAGACAGACACGCAGACAGACAGTTACAGACAGGCAGACAGACAAACCGACAGACAGTTACAGACTGACACAGACATAGACAGACACAGACATAGAATGACACACAGACACTCACGCAGACAGACACACACTCAGACAGACAGAAACAGAGAGACGCACAGACACACACACAGACAAGAACAGACACACGCACATACAGATACACAGAGAGACAGGCAGACACACGGACAGATTGTCAGACAGATAGACACAGACGGATACACACATAACCACAGACGACACACATAACCACAAACAGACACAGAGAGAGAGAGGCACACACATACAGACACGGACAGACATACACACACCACAGACACACTCACGATTATACAGACACACGCACATACAGACAGACGCCCTGACAGATATACGCACATACAGACAGACACACGCACATACAAACACAGACAGACACACACAGACGGACAGACACCCACAGACTGACGGACACACACAGAGGGATGGACACACACAGACGGGCGGTCACGCACAGACAGCCAGACACACAAACAGACACAGAGAGACACTGACAGACACAGGCAGACATACACAGACACACACAGAGAAATACAGACAGACACACACAAAGACAGAGACACACAGACAGACACATACAGACAGCGACACACATACACACAGAGAAACACAAACACACAGACATACACACGCACAGACAGGCCCACGCACAGACAGGCCCACGCACAGACAGAAAAAACGGACACACACAGACAGACACACACAGACAGACACACAGACAGACACACAGACAGAAACACAGACACACACAGACAGACAGACCATCATAGAAACACAAACATACAGACCGACACACACAGGCACACACAGAGAGACAGACAGACAGACACACGCACAGACACACAGAGACAGACACACGCACAGAGAAACGGACAAACACACACACACGAACTACAATACAGACACATAGACAGACACACAGACAGACACACACAAATAGACAGACCCATACAGAGAGAGAGAGACTGTCATATCAGTGATGTTACAATGTAATCACAACACTGAAAAGTATTTTTGGTCCTATAATATTGAGTTTGTTTCCTTTTGTTATCAAATACTTCTTTTAACATTTGAATAGATTATCATACGAATGTCTCTTGAAAGTTCTGAGGTAAGTTGTGTATGAACTACTGTTTCTGTAATTAATACTTTATTACTGTTTTCGGAGTATTCTAGGTCAAATATATCCCCTGCTAGTACTGAAAATTTTATACCACCTGTCAAGTTTCCCACCATTCTCATTATCTTGTCTTCATAAACATTCTAGAATAATCCAACAGTGGTAATCAGGACTTGAATTATGCATTCTGATAGAGAGGAGGGGATAATGAAAGAGTGTATTTGATGTATATACTAACAGAAATCCATACAAAAATTATAATTCTTACTTTGAGGTTTCAATCTTTTTGTTGTACTTTGGACCTATAGCATGTGGAGAAAAATGTAACCCTGGCACAAAAGAAAATTTTTCATTATGCATCAGGGATACTACCTGAAGAGAGGGAGAACTCTACCTTAAACTGAATCTTGATTATACTACTCAATAGATTTTTGTTGTGATTTCAGATTTCACTAGACTTTTAAATGACCCTTGTTCTTACAAATACCAAGTAGTTAAAAGAAATTTAAAATCATACTATACTACATATTAATAAACTAAATAATTAATTATGAAAACTTTTCTCAGAATTTATGTCACATCTATACATTTTTGGGAGACACGGTTTTCTTTGCTGTGTAGCATATTATCGCAACTGTCACAGACATTTCTAGGAATGTGAATACAGAATTATTAATTGTAATGCAGAAAAGTAATAAAATATGTCCTTTAGAAAATATTAAAGATAGATTTTACAAGGCCTATTAGATCGTCATCATTAGCAACCAATTATCAGCTTTTAACCTATTTACTTTCCTTGCCATTTAATGAACCATTTTAAGGATATTAATGTTTTCACACAACCTCAGGCTAAATATATGAATTTCATAGGACCTAAAAGTTCTGGAATGCCTTGCTGCAACCTAAAATGCCTTAAATTGTTTTTTCAGTTCTTTAGATAATAAATATGTATTTACTGAAAGCTCCCACCATTGTTACTAAAACAAGAAAATCCAAATCAACTTCACCAAAAAGATAGCTATTTTCTGCATATGAAAGTCTAAAGGATAGGCCTGTAGCCTAAACTAAAAAACAAAAAAATAATTGGTGTTAGTAATAAAAACCCAACTTTCTTTTTTCATTTATTATCTTGTACTACATTTAAAGAGTTGTTATATAGTTAGTTGTATTAGTTGTAACATATATATAGGAATAGTTATCCATAATGCAAAAAAATTACAAGATATTCAACTAAAATAAAACTAATGTTCACAAACTTTTAACTCACTAAGCAACCAAAAAATTATCAAATTTAACTTGTCTATTGCTATACCATTTTGTGGGTATAGAAAACCTAGAATTACAGCTAACAGAACCTAAATTTCCAGTCCTAGTCATCACAAACAATTTTATATTTACTCAATGTTTTGTACAATTTTTCTTTCTGGTTGATGTAGCTCTGCATGTTGCTTTCTTTTCCTTTGTTGTGAGATTTGACGACTGTCACACTGTATTAGTAGTCGTCTGTCATTGTATTAACATACTGTTTGTTGATCTTGGTATTTTCTATAAAAGTTTAACATTTTAAAAGCTTCTTGCCTCCTGCTCAATGCATCAAGATTTTCAGAAAAAAAGTATTCAGAAAATGAAGCTTCAAAACTGTTATAAGGTACTTAATAATTATTCTTTCTAAGGCAGTATATGCCCCTCAATTTCATTTAGTAACATTTGTTTAATTTTTCCTCTCTTCATTTCATTCTTAGGTTGGGGAGGCTAATTCAGAACTGCAAAAGATTGTGAACCTCATTCCTAAAATCTACTACAAAGGGCAAAAAGCAGGAGTTCCAGAGCCTATTGACCCTGCTAAGCTACTTCCAGGTAAGCCACTCTAGACAGCAAGAATTTAATTTTTTCTAATGCTTCATTTTAAGAATCATGTTTTATAAAAATACACACTAGAGTCACGTAATAATAAAAGCAAGTTGTTTTAAACCACTGTATCTTTTATTTATAGGCACATTTATTTATTTATAAACACTAAACTTAAACTTCTTTCTAAATACATTTACAGAGTCACTGTCGTATTGGACATATCTTGGCTCCCTGACAACGCCACCATGTTCTGAGAGTGTCATCTGGATAGTGTTTAAGGAAGCTGTAGAAGTATCAGAAGAACAGGTAAGCTTTTTCACCTAGCACGACATTTGTCTTTCTCTCTTTCTATCCCTAGAATCCTGTCCATGGATCCATTATGAGCAATGTGTTTAGTACACTCAATCTGCAATAAACACAGTAATAATTAAAATATGTCCTTAGAAAAATAAATTATGTCTATTTTACATAATTTTTCTTATACCTTGAGACAGAATATTAAAAGACCCCAAAAGAAAATCGTTTATGTGAATATTTGTTAAGAGTGTAATTTGTTTTTGATGTTGGTATGAGTTGGTTAAATGACGAAAACGTGTTACTAATGTTCATTGTTACAAACAATTAAGTTTGTTTAAAGACGTCGTAAATATTTCCATATTTGATTTTAATGTATATGTATAAATATTAGAATTATATGTGTTCCATAATAAAAGTATGGGAGGATGGTTAGGGATCGCTTCCCTAACAATGCGGGAACTATTTGATGAACACATACGCGGATGTACGCAAAAAGAAGTGTAAAGTGGCACCAATTGTCTAGTTATTAGCGTCTATGTGTTTGGAGTAGATGGACGTATTTTTATGTGTACGCGTCATAAAATAGTGAAAGTAAATTTACTAAGTGTTTAAAGACCGTTAATTTGTGTAAAATAAGTGAAACATTAGCTAACTTTAATAAGTTAGTTAATACGAAGTGCGTGATTAAATAAAAGGACATAAAATAGACGAAGTGTAAAGTGATAGAAAACAGTTTTAGCGAAATATCGCTAAATTTTTAGACATTAAATCCCGGCGATGCTAGGGAAGTCGATCCATTGAAATAAAAGACTTTCTACTGTGATACGATTTAAATACTGTGAACAAGAAGGTGCAAATAAAATGTTTCACTAAAGTTAAACCCGAGTGTATGTTCATTCCGTCCAGTACCACGACCCGAGATAACGGAAGAGTCAAAAGCTCATCACCATCACATTCGTAATACATATAAACAGCACCAACCTTTAAATAACATTAAGGAAATTAATTTATGCTACATCTTGTAAAGGTATAGCTTGACTACCAGAGCCTGTATTTCTATACATGGGATGCACCTCAAAAATGAAACAGTAGGAGAAGCAAGTGAAAAAGAAATATCTTCTGAAAATCGGCAACAGAAGGCAATGAATGATGAATTAGCATAGCAAGAGACAGTTTACTGGACCAGATACATTTCAGTGTTTAGTAGGAGGCTATTAAGCACTTTTTTTGCCCGCTAATGTTTTTTGAAGACCAGCGTCTTCATTCTCATTTAGAAGTAAATGAGACAACCTATAGACACTTATAGTTTTACTTACACTTATTTTAGTCCGTTGACGCGTTTTGAAATCTTCATTCTTCTTAGAAGTAAATGAGTCAACCTATAGACACTTATATTTTCACTTTCACTTACTTTTGTCTGTTGATACATTTTGAAGGCCAGCATCTTCATGAAGAATGAAGACACTGGTCTTCAAAATGCATCAAAAGGACAAAAATAAGTGGAACTGAAACTATAAGTGTCTACAGATCGACTCATTTACTTCCAAAACGTTGGAAAATGTTCACTGTCTATATCACTTTGTATATATTAAGTGAGAATTCATTCTTCTCAATACAAGCTACTGTGAAAAATGGGACAATTTTGGGTAACTTAGATACGCAGATTATGTAAGAAAACAACTGAAATAGGCCACCACATTATGTATATGCTACTGTGAGACCTTAGCTTGCAGAATCAATATCTGTAGTGAGATAAATAAGGAAAAATTAAAGCTATTAACAGTGAAGCAACAAGATTCTAAAGTAAGAACAAATTAGAAACTAAAAACTTCACTTATCTTAGTATTATTTGCTGACCCTGGGTTTCAAGCTGTGTCCAGCTCATTCTCAAAGCTAAGATAAGTGAAGTTTTTAGTTTCTAATTTGTTCTTACTTTAGAATCTTTAGTGAGACTTATTCCTTGGTAAAGGATACAGGCATAATAAGTTAGTAAAAATAAAAAAAAAATTAAGAGACTAAAAGCTTCACTTATCTTAGTAATTGCTGCAAGTTCTTGAATTAATATGCTGCTAACATATGTTTAATGATGCCTCCATCATCAAGAACTTGCAGCAATTACTAAGATAAGCGAAGCTTTTAGTCTCTAAATTTGTTTATATTGTATTTTGTTGCTTCACTGTTCACAGCTTTAGTTTTTTCATTGATTATAAGTTAGTTTTAAAAACTGATGTTCTGTGGAAAAGCTACTTAATCCACACTCTGTTCATTTATTTGAGCAGAAAAAGTAGATTAATTTTGAGCTCTCCATCTTGCTCTGCAAATGCAAGGCACTTTGTCATCTTCTGCGCCTAACCAAGGAAATGAGGTGCACCTTGCATGTAAACATGTACTATAGATGTAGAAATGTTTAATCAAAGCTATGTCTTTTTTAGCTGTCAGCATTTCGCAGCCTACGGTGCTACAATGCAGACGAGGCATGTCCTTGTGATGAGCTACAAGGCCTAGTAATCAATAACTACCGTCCACCTCTACCCCTTGGCAACCGTGAATTACGAGAATGTGGTTTTGCTTAACTTTAGAGATAAAGGAAATAGATTCCTTGCAAGTTCTGCATCACACATAGAGTTCCAATTGAATATGTCTGTGATCACTGTATAACACCATGAAGAATTAGAGAAAGGTAGCTGCTAAACATGTTTTAATGTTATTGCTATTTATCAGAGGTGCAATTTTAATATTTAGAAGTTAATTATTATCAATCCTTAGTGATTAAATTTCTTGCATCATTACAGCTGGTCTATTGTAGGAACAGATATTCTACAATCTGATAGTTTCACATACAGTGTTTATATCTACATTTTAATTTTAGGAATGAACACTCAGCAGCAGATTTATGTTCCAAATGTAAGAGAAATAAGTGTTTTTAATCAGTGAATTGTATTAAAATGGAGTGATGCAAGTGAACAATAATTTGAATACTTTAGGACTTGTGCTAATTTGTACAACAGGTTAACGAATATGTGTAAATAATATGCTGGGTTTCTTTTCTTACATCCCTAAATTTCTGTTAAGACTTTTGTCTGTCTCGTGTATTAAATAAAACTGTATATAATAAACATGCATTTCTTTTCCACTTTTCTAGGCAATTTTTGTTGGAAAAGAATTAAATTAAAATGATTTTTAAAATTACTTATTTTCCATGATGAAATTCATTGCAGTGTTCTCAGTTAGCATTTTGTGTGAGCAAACAAAATATCTTTACACAATGTTTTTATGGTGGTTACTATCAATTTTTTTCCATTTCCTCTTAAAATAACAATAAAAAATCTTCATTCTGTAAATATTTTATTATCACATGCTATAAATCCAAATCTGTGCTGATGTAATTACCCAGCAATTTTATTTCAAGAAGCCTGGTGTTAATTCTCTCTTCGTTTTATGCTAACTAAATAGGAATCCAATGAATAACAAATCATTTCTTTCATGGTCTTAGAAAGTCATACTTTTGCCTATTTTATGCTAGGGTAGATAGTTTTTTATTTTAAAAAATAAGTATTGGTAACTTAAACTAGCTGGAAGATCTTCACAACTTAAAAACATAATGCAACCAGTCATATACACTTCAAATCACCAAACCAAACACCAAGTCTGCACAAAATACTGAGTTCTAATAATCAGCATGTGCACTTCTCCTAAGACTTTTATTACAATATGTTGCATTTAAGCGTTAATCAAAATTGACTATTTCCACTTAGTGTATTTCCTATATACTTTTCCACCACAAAAATCTTACAAAAATGGAAAAGAAATGTGTGTTTATTACACACGGTTTGCATTTAACATAAGAATTAAGAAAGGAAATCCAGAATATTGTGTGACAAGTATTGATTAAGCTGTTGTACAAATGAACATGAGTTCTTAAATATTAAAATTCCTGTTCACATGTATCACTTCATTTCTGAGTTAGAGCTAGTCCAAGAGAATTTTATTTCTAACTGATTTCCTTATTAGTTTCTGTAACAAAATAATTGTATATTTATAAAAATGGCACACTTGCTTCGCTATGTTTAAATGGAGAAAACTTGCAAACCAAAATTTCTAACTTTTAATTTTCAGTGAGCTAACATTTTAATGAATTGTGAACAGAATTAGTTAATGATACATGTTGATGTTGAAATACTTAACATCACTTGTATTTGTCTTGACTGGTTTCAAGAGCTACTTGCTCCCATCATCAGAATTGCCTGACTGGTTCTTGTGGATGCTGTCTGGTGTGTTGAGTTTGAGTTGAGTGGAGTGATGAACTTCCATAATGGGTTTGGTGGCGGCAAATCAAAATTCATGAAGCAGAGTTTGTTTTTTATATGATTAGAATCTTCTCCCAAGTATCCATATCTATAGTGTGCTTTCTGGCTTTTAAAAGTGTAATGTTCAGCATAATGATGTGATTGGATGTCCAAAAATGGTGTGCAGCTGCAGATTTATCTGTCTGTTTGTATCTGATGCATTGCAGGTGCTCTTTGAAGACAAATACATGTAAGTGATGTTAAATGTTTCAACATCAACTCAATTTCACAATAATTTAGATTCACATCATTGTTACCAGTTTATTCAAGTATATGAAATACATGTCATATTCAATAAGATACATAACTTAACCAAGAGAAAAATGTTCTGTTTAAAGAGGTTAAATATAAGGCTGTACAGGTGTAAATGTTATATGAGCTGAAAACTGGACATGTGATAGAGAACACAGAAATGACAAACTATTTATGCATACTGCTCTCTGATGTGTTCCCTTACCATTATATGAAAAGTATCTTATTTAAGGTTAGGTGGTTACAAGAAGACTAGCAATAAACCATACTGATGGAGGAGAATGGTTGGAAGGTCAAGCCTATCCGCTCTGTAATACACTTAAACATAATGGTGGTCTACTATGTAGGCTACTTTTGGGTGTGTCCTAAAACACGAGTATCTCCCATTTTGCAGGAAAGAATTTGCATATCAAGAAAGTATCATGACAGCTCAATTTGAGAGTAATTGGCAAGTTCTGTGTATAAATTTTGGCTCATATACATTTACACTTTAAGTATGTGGGCTGATTTGCATTTTACACCTTGTTTTTAATATGTTAGTATACTAAATATAAAAACTGTTTTATAGTTGTAGAAAGATAAGATTATATAGAGAAGAGAATTAAATGTTTATATTTAATGTTATGAGGGATTCATATTGTGCAAATAATAACTTTAAAGTTCATTAATACAATAAAGTCGGTTATTAAATGGTGAGCCTATGAAGTCTTTAAGCTGTAGTAACCATGTATAGAAAGCTTAATACCTAACTCAGGAAATGATATAAATTCGGCTGTGCCTGATTCCAAGGCATATATTTTCTAGTACGTTTTACAGGAGAGCAGTTTGAAAATTCATAAAATAAATATAAATACTTTTTGAAGATGTAACAATCACAGCTGTAGAATCCTGCAGCTCAAAAAAATTAAATAATTAGCGGTCATAGTATTTTAAAAAATATATATACCCTCCTCCTCCTCCTCTCTAATTTATATAGCATTGGACTGCTGGTATGCTCATTAGATTGTTAAAATGTAGTTTCCTTAAAATTAATCATAAAGAGCATAAACGTGGATGAAATCATAGGCTGCCACATATGCCAGAAAAGTATTGGTTTTAGCAGTATTATATACATAGATTTTGATATATAAAAGATATATCTTCAAACTTTTGCCAAGTACGGGTTCTTCCGCTGTTTATAATTGGAATTTCTTGGACACAAAAACAGATGATACCAAAACCTGTCTGCAGTTTAATAAACTAGTGCTACTATTTTGAACATTTTTGGCTATTTCACTGCTCATTTGTTCATCCATGTGCACAGTTGAGGGCAATATAACAATTTCAGTTTGTTTAAGAAAGTTTAAATTGTTGAAATAAAAGAAATATTGAAACAAGGAAAAGTTTTACAAGCCCAAAATGTTTTAGAAGTTAGTGTGTTGCAATCTTGTATCTATATTTATGGAAAATGTGTGGTTTAATCAATTTTGGGTTTGTGGAAAAGAAAGACACATAATATTAATAAAATATGTAGTGAAGCACTTGAATTTTAAACAAGAAAAATTGTGAAGAAGAAAAGATTGCGTTTGTGATCACATTTTAATATTAAGCTTTATTTTCATGTGTGATATACATATTTAAATACAAATGTAGGTAACTATTTTTTAAGTTCTGTAGGTAATATGTATGCTTATTATGTAAATGTTGCTGCAATAAATATATATTAAAAATGTTGCCTCATATCATAGTGAAGTTATTTGGAAATCCTTTACATGAAAATGGGGAACATCCCACTGTGCAGTTCCCATATTCAACACTCAAGGTCATTATAATATATGCTGGACTGCTCATTTGGAAAACCAACAATTGAAATTTTGGATGCTTATCCTGTCTGTTCACCAGCTCATGGTCTAAAGGAAATGAAAGGCAGGGAAGAGAAATTCCACATGGTGAGTTTTGTAAACATCTCCACAAACATTGTTCTGCTGGTTTCGTTGCCAACTTACATCCAATATTGTTCACTCTATGTTTACTCGCTGCTAATTTCTCTTAATTTGAGTTGTAAAATCACAGAAGTCACTAGCTTTATGTCAGAAGTAATGCAAAAGTAGTGTACGAGTAGATAAACTCCAGACTAGGAGTGCTGTGAAATCTGCTATCATATTGCAGCTACAGAACAAAGGGGTTCAGAGTGACGGTTTTATGTGTAAAATAGATATTTATAGGATGATTGAATCAAACAAACCTAATGAGCCTCTTAAAGCAGACACATTCTTGTTTTATTGGGTCACATTGTTGTTTACTTGCCCCCATACATCTGTGATCTCGATCCCATAAAACTAGTTTGGACCAAGATAAAATGATTACTTACAGAAATGTAACAGATAACATTATTACAGCAATTACATGATATAACACTCAAAGATATGTCACTTAAGACCAAAACAGACTGGCAGTGTTTTTCAAAAATGTAGAAAAGGCAGAAAATGATCAGTGGAAAAAAGACAGAATAGGTGAAAACATTGTTTACGTTTTATGAGCTAAATACGCTGCATAAACTGAAAATAACATTTGTTGTTAGCTAATGCTGGATTTCCGACAGTGAAGTAATCAATCCTCTTGCTCTCCTTTCACTGATAGATGGGGTGCTACAAGTGACCGGGCTTATTTGAAGGTGGTCTCGGTCCATTTCCCCTTGCAGATCACATAGAGGACAGAGTAGTGAAGAATATATCCCTATTCTGTTTAAATGTTTTGCCAGACAATCCTGTCCTGTAATAGGGTAGCATAGGCTACACCAAATCTGTATATAAGTATAGACTGAGGAGATAGGCTAGAATAGGCTCACATAGGCTACACCAGATCTGTAAGTATAGACTGAAGAGATAGGCTAGTATAGGCTCACATAGGCTACTCCAGATCTGTATATAAGTATAGACTGAGGAGATACGCTAGTATAGGCTCACATAGGTTACACCAGATCTGTATAGAAGTATAGACTGAGGAGATACGCTAGTATAGGCTCACATAGACTACACCAAATCTGTATATAAGTATAGACTGAGGTGATACGCTAGTATAGACTCACATAGGCTACACCAAATCTGTATATAAGTATAGACTGAGGAGATACGCTAGTATAGGCTCACATAGACCACACCAGATGTGTACATAAGTATAGACTAAGGAGAGAGATTCGTATAGGCTCACACAGGATACTCCAGATCTGTATATAAGTATAGACTGAGGAGATACGCTAGTATAGGCACATATAGGCTACACGAGATGTGTATGTAAGTATAGACTGAGGAGACAGGCTAGTATAGGCTCACATAGGCTATACCAGATCAGTATATAAGTATAGACTGAGCAGATAGGCAAGTTTAGGCTCACACAGGCTACTCCAGATCTGTATATAAGTATAGAATGACGAGATAGGCTAGTCTAGGTTCACATAGGCTACACCGGATCGGTATATAAGTACAGACTGAGCAGATAGGCTACTTTAGGCTCACACAGGCTACTCCAGATCTGTATATAAGTATAGACTGAGGAGATAGGCTTCTATAGGCTCACACAGGCTACTCCAGATCTGTATAGAAGTATAGACTGAGGAGATAGGCTTCTATAGGCTCACACAGGCTACTCCAGATCTGTATATAAGTATAGACTGAGGAGATAGGCTAGTATAGGCTCACACAGGCTACTCCAGATCTGTATATAAGTACAGACTGAGCAGATACGCTACTTTAGGCTCACACAGGCTACTCCAGATCTGTATATAAGTATAGACTGAGGAGGTAGGCTAGTATAGGCTCACATAGGCTACACCAAATCAGTATATAAGTATAGGTTATGGAGATAGGCTATTATAGGCTGACATAGGCTACACCAGATCTGTATAGAAGTATAGACAGAGGAGATATGCTAGTATAGGCTCACACAGGCTACTACATATCTGTATAGAAGTATAGATTGAGGAGATAGGCTTCTATAGGCTCACATACGCTACACCAGATCTGTATAAAAGTATAGATTGAGGAGATAGGCTAGTATAGGCTCACATAGGTTACTCCAGATCTGTATATAAGTATAGACTGAGGAGATATGCTAGTATAGGCTCACATAGGCTACACCAGATCTGTTAGTAAGTATAGACTGAGGAGATAGGCTAGTATAGGCTCACATAGGCTACACCAAATCAGTATATAAGTATAGGCTGTGGAGATAGGCTATTATAGGCTGACATAGGCTACACCCGATCTGTATAGAAGTATAGACTGAGGAGATATGCTAGTATAGGCTCACACAGGCTACTCCAGATCTGTATAGAAGTATAGACTGAGGAGATAGGCTAGTATAGGTTCACATAGTCTACACCGGATCGGTATATAAGTACAGACTGAGCAGATAGGCTAGTTTAGGCTCACACAGGCTACTCCAGATCTGTATATAAGTATAGACTGAGGAGATAGGCTCACATAGGCTACTCCAGATCTGTATATAAGTACAGACTGAGGAGATAGGCTAGTATAGGCTCACATAGGCTACACCAGATCTGTATGTAAGTATACACTGAGGAGATAGGCTAGTATAGGCTCACATAGGCTACACCAGATCTGTATGTAAGTATAGACTGAGGAGATAGGCTAGTATAGGCTCACATAGGCTACACCAGATCTGTATATAAGTATAGACTGAGGAGATAGGCTAGTATAGGCTCACATAGGCTACACCAGATCTGTATGTAAGTATAGACTGAGGAGATAGGCTAGTATAGGTTCACATAGTCTACACCGGATCGGTGTATAAGTACAGACTGAGCAGATAGGCTAGTTTAGGCTCACACAGGCTACTCCAGATCTGTATATAAGTATAGACTGAGGAGATAGGCTAGTATAGGCTCACATAGGCTACACCAGATCTGTATGTAAGTATAGACTGAGGAGATAGGCTAGTAGAGGCTCACATAGGCTACACCAGATCTGTATGTAAGTATAGACTGAGGAGATAGGCTAGTATAGGTTCACATAGTCTACACCGGATCGGTATATAAGTACAGACTGAGCAGATAGGCTAGTTTAGGCTCACACAGGCTACTCCAGATCTGTATATAAGTATAGACTGAGGAGATAGGCTAGTATAGGCTCACATAGGCTACACCAGATCTGTATGTAAGTATAGACTGAGGAGATAGGCTAGTATAGGCTCACATAGGCTACACCAGATCTGTATAGAAGTATAGACTGAGGAGATAGGCTTCTATAGGCTCACATAGGCTACACCAGATCGGTATGTAAGTATAGGCTGCGGAGATAGGCTATTATAGGCTCACATAGGCTACACCAGACCTGTATAGAAGTATAGACTGAGGAGATATGCTAGTATGGGCTCGCATAGGTGACACCAGATCTGTATAGAAGTATAGACTGAAGAGATAGGCTTGTATAGGCTCACATAGGCTACACCAAATCAGTATATAAGTATAGGCTGTGGAGATAGGATATTATAGGCTCACATAGGCTACACCAGACCTGTATAGAACTATAGACTGAGGAGATATGCTGGTATGGGCTCACATAGGTGACACCATATCTGTATAGAAGTATAGACTGAAGAGATAGGCTTGTATAGGCTCACATAGGCTACACCAAATCAGTATATAAGTATAGGCTGTGGAGATAGGATATTATAGGCTCACATAGGCTACACCAGACCTGTATAGAAGTATAGACTGAGGAGATATGCTGGTATGGGCTCACATAAGTGACACCATATCTGTATAGAAGTATAGACTGAAGAGGTAGGCTTGTATAGGCTCACATAGGCTACACCAAATCGGTATATAAGTATAGGCTGCGGAGATAGGCTACACCAAATCTGTATAGAAGTATAGACTAAGGAGATAGGCTTGTATAGGCTCACATAGGCTACACCAGATTTCTATATAAGTATAGACAGAGGAGATATGCTAGTATAGGCTCACATAGGCTACACCAGATCTGTATGTAAGTATAGACTGAGGAGATAGGCTAGTATAGGCTCACATAGGCTAGTATAGGCTCACATAGGCTACTCCAGATCTATATATAAGTATAGACTGAGGAGATAGGCTAGTATAAGTTCACATAGGCTACACCAGATCACTATATAAGTATAGACTGAGGAGATAGGCTAGTATAGGCACACATAAGCTAGGTCCTCCAAATGTGTATATAAGTATAGACTGAGCAGATAGGCTAGTTTAGGCTCACACAGGCTACTCCAGATCTGTGTATAGGTATAGACTGAGGAGATAGGCTAGTATAGGCTACACCGGATCGGTATATAGGTACAGACTGAGCAGATAGGCTAGTTTAGGCTCACATAGGCTACACCAGATTTGTATATAGGTATAGACTAAGGAGATAGGCTAGTATAGGTTCACTGGATTGGTATATAGGTATAGACTGAGGAGATATGCTGATATAGGCGCACATAGGCTACACCAGACGTGTATGTAAGTATAGACTGAGGAGAGAGATTAGTATAGGCTCACACAGGCTACTCCAGATCTGTATATAGGTATGGACTGAGGAGATAGGCTAGTATAGGCTCACATGGGCTACACCAGATATGTATATTGGTATAGACTGAGGAGATAGGCTAGTATAGGCTCACATAGGCTAAACCAGATCTGTGTAGAGGTATAGACTGAGGAGATAGGCTAGTATAGGCTCACATAGGCTACTTCAGATCTGTATATAAGTATACACTGAGGAGATACACTAGTATAGGCTCACATAGGCTACACCAAATCTGTGTATAAGTATAGACTGAGGAGATAGGCTATTATAAGCTCACACAGTGTACTCCAGACCTGTATATAAGTACAGACTGAGGAGATAGGCTAGTATGGGCTCACATAGGCTACTCCAGATCTGTATATAAGTATAGACTGAAGAGATACGCTAGTATAGGCTCACATAGACTACACCAAATCTGTATATAAGTATAGACTGAGGTGATACGCTAGTATAGACTCACATAGGCTACACCAAATCTGTATATAAGTATAGACTGAGGAGATACGCTAGTATAGGCTCACATAGACCACACCAGATGTGTACATAAGTATAGACTAAGGAGAGAGATTCGTATTGGCTCACACAGGATACTCCAGATCTGTATATAAGTATAGACTGAGGAGATACGCTAGTATAGGCACATATAGGCTACACGAGATGTGTATGTAAGTATAGACTGAGGAGACAGGCTAGTCTAGGTTCACATAGGCTACACCGGATCGGTATATAAGTACAGACTAAGCAGATAGGCTACTTCAGGCTCACACAGGCTACTCCAGATCTGTATATAAGTATAGACTGAGGACATAGGCTTCTATAGGCTCACACAGGCTACTCCAGATCTGTATAGAAGTATAGACTGAGGAGATAGGCTTCTATAGGCTCACACAGGCTACTCCAGATCTGTATATAAGTATAGACTGAGGAGATAGGCTAGTATAGGCTCACACAGGCTACTCCAGATCTGTATATAAGTACAGACTGACCAGATAGGCTACTTTAGGCTCACACAGGCTACTCCAGATCTGTATATAAGTATAGACTGAGGAGGTAGGCTAGTATAGGCTCACATAGGCTACACCAAATCAGTATATAAGTATTGGTTATGGAGATAGGCTATTATAGGCTGACATAGGCTACACCAGATCTGTATAGAAGTATAGACTGAGGAGATATGCTAGTATAGGCTCACACAGGCTACTACATATCTGTATAGAAGTATAGATTGAGGAGATAGGCTTCTATAGGCTCACATAGGCTACACCAGATCTGTATAAAAGTATAAATTGAGGAGATAGGCTAGTATAGGCTCACATAGGTTACTCCAGATCTGTATATAAGTATAGACTGAGGAGATATGCTAGTATAGGCTCACATAGGCTACACCAGATCTGTTAGTAAGTATAGACTGAGGAGATAGGCTAGTATAGGCTCACATAGGCTACACCAAATCAGTATATAAGTATAGGCTGTGGAGATAGGCTATTATAGGCTGACATAGGCTACACCCGATCTGTATAGAAGTATAGACTGAGGAGATATGCCAGTATAGGCTCACACAGGCTACTCCAGATCTGTATAGAAGTATAGACTGAGGAGATAGGCTCACATAGGCTACTCCAGATCTGTATATAAGTATAGACTGAGGAGATAGGCTAGTATAGGCTCACATAGGCTACACCAGATCTGTATGTAAGTATACACTGAGGAGATAGGCTAGTATAGGCTCACATAGGCTACACCAGATCTGTATGTAAGTATAGACTGAGGAGATAGGCTAGTATAGGCTCACATAGGCTACACCAGATCTGTATATAAGTATAGACTGAGGAGATAGGCTAGTATAGGCTCACATAGGCTACACCAGATCTGTATGTAAGTATAGACTGAGGAGATAGGCTAGTATAGGTTCACATAGTCTACACCGGATCGGTATATAAGTACAGACTGAGCATATAGGCTAGTTTAGGCTCACACAGGCTACTCCAGATCTGTATATAAGTATAGACTGAGGAGATAGGCTAGTATAGGCTCACATAGGTTACACCAGATCTGTATAGAAGTATAGACTGAGGAGATAGGCTAGTATAGGCTCACATAGGCTACACCAGATCTGTATAGAAGTATAGACTGAGGAGATAGTCTTCTATAGGCTCACACAGGCTACTCCAGATCTGTATATAAGTATAGACTGAGGAGATAAGCTAGTATAGGCTCACACAGGCTACTCCAGATCTGTATATAAGTACAGACTGAGCAGATAGGCTACATTAGGCTCACACAGGCTACTGAAGATCTGTATATAAGTATAGACTGAGGAGGTAGGCTAGTATAGGCTCACATAGGCTACACCAAATCAGTATATAAGTATAGGTTATGGAGATAGGCTATTATAGGCTGACATAGGCTACACCAGATCTGTATAGAAGTATAGACAGAGGAGATATGCTAGTATAGGCTCACACAGGCTACTACATATCTGTATAGAAGTATAGATTGAGGAGATAGGCTTCTATAGGCTCACATACGCTACACCAGATCTGTATAAAAGTATAGATTGAGGAGATAGGCTAGTATAGGCTCACATAGGTTACTCCAGATCTGTATATAAGTATAGACTGAGGAGATATGCTAGTATAGGCTCACATAGGCTACAAGACTGAGGAGATAGGCTAGTATAGGCTCACATAGGCTACACCAGATCTGTTAGTAAGTATAGACTGAGGAGATAGGCTAGTATAGGCTCACATAGGCTACACCAAATCAGTATATAAGTATAGGCTGTGGAGATAGGCTATTATAGGCTGACATAGGCTACACCCGATCTGTATAGAAGTATAGACTGAGGAGATATGCTAGTATAGGCTCACACAGGCTACTCCAGATCTGTATAGAAGTATAGACTGAGGAGATAGGCTAGTATAGGTTCACATAGTCTACACCGGATCGGTATATAAGTACAGACTTAGCAGATAGGCTAGTTTAGGCTCACACAGGCTACTCCAGATCTGTATATAAGTATAGACTGAGGAGATAGGCTCACATAGGCTACTCCAGATCTGTATATAAGTACCGACTGAGGAGATAGGCTAGTATAGGCTCACATAGGCTACACCAGATCTGTATGTAAGTATACACTGAGGAGATAGGCTAGTATAGGCTCACATAGGCTACACCAGATCTGTATGTAAGTATAGACTGAGGAGATAGGCTAGTATAGGCTCACATAGGCTACACCAGATCTGTACATAAGTATAGACTGAGGAGATAGGCTAGTATAGGTTCACATAGTCTACACCGGATCGGTATATAAGTACAGACTGAGCAGATAGGCTAGTTTAGGCTCACACAGGCTACTCCAGATCTGTATATAAGTATAGACTGAGGAGATAGGCTAGTATAGGCTCACATAGGCTACACCAGATCTGTATGTAAGTATAGACTGAGGAGATAGGCTAGTAGAGGCTCACATAGGCTACACCAGATCTGTATGTAAGTATAGACTGAGGAGATAGGCTAGTATAGGTTCACATAGTCTACACCGGATCGGTATATAAGTACAGACTGAGCAGATAGGCTAGTTTAGGCTCACATAGGCTACTCCAGATCTGTATATAAGTATAGACTGAGGAGATAGGCTAGTATAGGCTCACATAGGCTACACCAGATCTGTATGTAAGTATAGACTGAGGAGATAGGCTAGTATAGGCTCACATAGGCTACACCAGATCTGTATAGAAGTATAGACTGAGGAGATAGGCTTCTATAGGCTCACATAGGCTACACCAGATCGGTATGTAAGTATAGGCTGCGGAGATAGGCTATTATAGGCTCACATAGGCTACACCAGACCTGTATAGAAGTATAGACTGAGGAGATATGCTAGTATGGGCTCGCATAGGTGACACCAGATCTGTATAGAAGTATAGACTGAAGAGATAGGCTTGTATAGGCTCACATAGGCTACACCAAATCAGTATATAAGTATAGGCTGTGGAGATAGGATATTATAGGCTCACATAGGCTACACCAGACCTGTATAGAACTATAGACTGAGGAGATATGCTGGTATGGGCTCACATAGGTGACACCATATCTGTATAGAAGTATAGACTGAAGAGATAGGCTTGTATAGGCTCACATAGGCTACACCAAATCAGTATATAAGTATAGGCTGTGGAGATAGGATATTATAGGCTCACATAGGCTACACCAGATCTGTATAGAAGTATAGACTGAGGAGATAGGCTTCTATAGGCTCACATAGGCTACACCTAATCAGTATATAAGTATAGGCTGTGGAGATAGGATATTAGAGGCTCACATAGGCTACACCAGACCTGTATAGAAGTATAGACTGAGGAGATATGCTGGTATGGGCTCACATAGGTGACACCATATCTGTATAGAAGTATAGACTGAAGAGGTAGGCTTGTATAGGCTCACATAGGCTACACCAAATCGGTATATAAGTATAGGCTGCGGAGATAGGCTACACCAAATCTGTATAGAAGTATAGACTAAGGAGATAGGCTTGTATAGGCTCACATAGGCTACAGCAGATTTCTATATAAGTATAGACAGAGGAGATATGCTAGTATAGGCTCGCATAGGTTACACCAGATCTGTATGTAAGTATACACTGCGGAGATAGGCTAGTATAGGCTCACATAGGCTAGTATAGGCTCACATAGGCTACTCCAGATCTATATATAAGTATAGACTGAGGAGATAGGCTAGTATAAGTTCACATAGGCTACACCAGATCACTATATAAGTATAGACTGAGGAGATAGGCTAGTATAGGCACACATAAGCTAGGTCCTCCAAATGTGTATATAAGTATAGACTGAGCAGATAGGCTAGTTTAGGCTCACACAGGCTACTCCAGATCTGTGTATAGGTATAGACTGAGGAGATAGGCTAGTATAGGTTCACATAGGCTACACCGGATCGGTATATAGGTACAGACTGAGCAGATAGGCTAGTTTAGGCTCACAAAGGCTACACCAGATTTGTATATAGGTATAGACTAAGGAGATAGGCTAGTATAGGTTCACTGGATTGGTATATAGGTATAGACTGAGGAGATATGCTGGTATAGGCGCACATAGGCTACACCAGACGTGTATGTAAGTATAGACTGAGGAGAGAGATTAGTATAGGCTCACACAGGCTACTCCAGATCTGTATATAGGTATAGACCGAGGAGATAGGCTAGTATAGGCTCACATGGGCTACAGCAGATCTGTATATAGGTATAGACTGAGGAGATAGGCTAGTATAGGCTCACATAGGCTAAACCAGATCTGTGTAGAGGTATAGACTGAGGAGATAGGCTAGTATAGGCTCACATAGGCTACTTCAGATCTGTATATAAGTATACACTGAGGAGCTACACTAGTATAGGCTCACATAGGCTACACCAAATCTGTGTATAAGTATAGACTGAGGAGATAGGCTATTATAAGCTCACACAGGGTACTCCAGACCTGTATATAAGTACAGACTGAGGAGATAGGCTAGTATGGGCTCAAATAGGCTACTCCAGATCTGTATATAAGTATAGACTGAGGAGATATGCTAGTATAGGCTCACATAGGCTACACCAGATCGGTATGTAAGTATAGGCTGCGGAGATAGGCTATTATAGGCTCACATAGGCTACACCAGACCTGTATAGAAGTATAGACTGAGGAGATATGCTAGTATGGGCTCACGTAGGTGACACCAGATCTGTATAGAAGTATAGACTGGGGAGATAGGCTTGTATAGGCTCACATAGGCTACACCAAATCGGTATATAAGTATAGGCTGCGGAGATAGGCTACACCAAATCTGTATAGAAGTATAGACTAAGGAGATAGGCTTTTATAGGCTCACATAGGCTACACCAGATTTGTATGTAAGTATAGACTGAGGAGATAGGCTAGTATAGGTTCACATAGGCTACTCCAGACCTGTATATAAGTATAGACTGAGGAGAGAGATTAGTATAGGCACACACAGGCTACTCCAGACCTGTATATAAGTATAGATTCAGGAGATAGGCTAGTATAGACTCACACAGGCTACTCCAGACCTGTATATAAGTATAGACTGAGGAGATACGCTAGTATAGGCGCATATAGGCTACACGAGATGTGTATGTAAGTATAGACTGAGGAGAGAGATTAGTATAGGCTCACACAGGCTACTCCAGATCTGTATATAAGTATAGACTGAGGAGATAGGCTTCTATAGGCTCACACAGGCTACTCCAGATCTGTATATAAGTATAGACTGAAGAGATAGGCTAGTATAGGCTCACATAGGCTACACCAGATCTGTATATAAGTATAGACTGAGGAGATAGGCTAGTATAGGCTACACATAAGCTACACCAGATCTGTATGTAAGTATAGACTGAAGAGGTAGGCTTGTATAGTCTTACATAGGCTCACATAAGCTCACGTACGCTACACCAGATCTGTATATAAGTATAGACTGAGGAGGTAGGCTTGTATAGGATCACATTGGATACACCAGATCTGTATATAACTATGGACCAGTATAGGCTCACATAGGCTACACCAGATCTGTATACTCAGGGGTCTCCGTCTAGGGGATATGTGAATAGCGACCACAAGGTACCCAAGCTGAGCTGAACATTATTTCCACTTACTGGTGTTTTGCTCCTCACTGTAACGTTTCTATCTGACCTTACCTTGGTCATCTCTTGTTCTCTTCCGACCCCGATGGTATTAGGGTTCCTGAGGGCTAAGGATTTTTCCAACCTCTCCATTTCTCTATAAACTCTTAACCCCTAACGTGCTGACCTGTCATGGCATGTAATACGTCCTCCGATTGGTAATCAGAGGATATGGTCGGTTAATTTATTTTGATAACTCTCCTGATCATGTCGGTGAGAGCCGTAAACCAACAACAGATATGGTCCTCCAGACATTCTGGGGGTTGTGAGAGAGTGATGTAACCGCCAAAACATAAAAATATGGTGCTCTCTTAAAAGCGGTTACTAACACTGCTAAGTCTCTTCAAAATAACATTTATATGGTGCTATTTGGAGCAAGTTCTTTGCTTTAATCTAGCATGAATACATATTCCAAGTTTGGCAACATTATCGTAAATGTGATCAGAAGCACAACTCCGCTTGAGATATCTCAGTTAATCTGGAATTGTTTACTCACATATTGGTTTTCTGCATTCCTGCCAGGGACCATTAGCTGGTGAACAAACTGTATGCATATGCATATCATTCAGGAAGGAAAAAAAGTAGAATTCAATACGTAAATACCTATTGTAAAATATTAAAAGCACAGCATATCTTACCTCCAGAATATACAGTCAAACTCAATTGGGTACAACAGTTCCTTTAGATATCCTATCCACTGTTCCAGCTTTTCCCAGCAACACAATATCTCCTAAAAATGAAACAAGTTTTTAATTTATTTTCTATTAAGATAGACCATATACAGTTTTTCAAAATTACACTATCTGTATCTATAAATATAAAAATAACTTAGAGACTGTAACTTTCACTTATCTTAGCATCTGCTGCACATTCTTAAAATCAAAGGCAAACTGCAGTTGCTCGAATTATCATTTGCATCATTGGTGCCACACTTGTTATTACACTGTGTAAACAAGTCTGCCTTTGATTTCAAGAACTTGCAACAAATACAAGTCTCTAAGATATTGTTATATTTGTAGATTTATGTTGCTTCACTGTTAATAGCTTCAGTGTTTACTTCCTCTACTGTAAGTAGAAGGAAGTATTGTATTCCAACCAAAAATTCGATGTCAAGATTTCACCTGAAATATATGTTTTGAGACACCCTGAGTCCAAAAAAGCATTTTTAGAAAAAGGTGCGTGTGTCTGTCTGTCTGTGTGTTTCTGTCTATGTGTGTGTCTGTCTGTCTGTGGACAGCATGACTCAAAAATAAAAAATAGGTTAAAAACCAAAGTTGGTATTTAAGTTTAATATCTTTCAAGGATGCGACACGAAGATTTTGAAAAAAATAGCCCCACCCTAAAGTACCCTTTACATGGGAAATTTTTCGAAAATTTTGATTTTCTTGTAAATGGCTAACGATTTTGATTAAAATGTCATATGTTTGAGATGTTTGTATGACAAATGAAATGTATATCTTGAATTTTCTAGCTATACGCCCTGTAGTCGTATTTACTCTGGACAACTCTGCATAACTGGTAAACTGTTAGAGATAGACCAAACCATACTACACAAAAGATGTAGATCTTGCTAAAATACACAATATATGTCTACATAAATTTTCCTGTATGGTGAACCATTTCGGAGATATTCCTTGTTATGTGTCTGAGTTTCGGAAAACTTAAAACTTTTGTGAAATGGAACATGGTTAATTTTTTTATATGTTAAGCATGCAAAGAGAACGGAATCTCAAAGCTTTAAAAGATTTGACTATCACTCAAAGCCTACTGTATTCTAATATTCCCCTTGCACCTGCAAGGAAATAAGCAATAAGATAATTTGTACAAATATTTATCTCTACTAACATGAAGAGGATATAGGAATAAGAGTTGGTAAGAATGGTCAGTAAAAGAGTAGAGAAAGTCATGTGAGTGCAGCACATCAGATTTTTTTAATTATATTACACTCTCTAATCAAAAATACCCAAACACATATGTGAAATTCTATATATATTACTGGTGTGACATTTCCTAATCATTTCCCATAAAGTTGGACATTATATAAGGTGGGTTTACCCTTTACCTGTGCAAAGCTTTAAGTCTGCTAGAACACTTTCAATGAGATGTGTCAGAATAGTAGCCTATTCTTCCTTGAGCCTAAAACAGAGAAGTTAGTGATCTTGGGCCCTAGGGTCTGGAGGGAAGTTGACATTCTAACTCGCCCTCACGATGTTCCATTATGTTCAGTTCAGCAGCAGGTCAGTTCATTTCAGATGTTATTTTCCCAAATCATTGTCTAATAGACATAGCTTTAGATGGGTGCAATGTCATACTGATACAATGATCATCTCCAAACTGATTCTCTACCACGGACAGTATGCAATGGTTTAAATGTATTCATATATTTTTTTTCCCCTTTCCTTAGCCAAGAGCTCTATCGGAAGCTATACGGCCACACTAACTATAGAGGTAGTAATGTGTCGTACCAACAGTACAAAATTGAAGATATCATTAACCGAATGATATTGCGGGCACATTCATAAATGCAGGTTTACTAGATGCTATAAGTAAGCAAAACGTGATTTAGTATATGATATAAAAATACAGAGGAGAAGATCGGAGTAAAATAAAGAGAAAGAAAAATGTCAAAATCGAAAACCACAATGTTGTATATGACGAAAAATCGCCTGTAAAACGCGCTCATTTTTATAGTCAATAAATAATTAATTGACACCGGAAAAACTATAATTTGGGAATATAGGTCTGAATAAAATCGTTCTACATTGTGTGCAAGGTTCGGACATTCCTAATAAAAGATGGTCTAAGGTGGCCTCTTGACCACAGTTGCAATAAGGTGTGGTCCCAGAACCATAGCGGAACAAATACGCCGGAGTGTAGCAGTGACCCACATGCATCCGCGAGAACAGTGAGATGAAGTGATGCGGATAACGTAAAGAAGCAAACCAAGGACGATTGAGGGGCTGCAAGAGTGGAAGACAGGGACAAAAAACATGTTCTGTATTAGTAAAGGCTTCCCACTCCTGGATCCATTGAGAAAGAAGAGAATGTCTGCCAGATCTAAATAATTCCCGTGGGGGTACAGTGATTGGAAAAATTTCATTGGAAAAGCAAGCAGATTTGGCTAATTTATCGGCGATCTCGTTACCATAGATACCAGAATGACTAGGTATCCAAGCAAAGAGCACCCTTGTGATCCCTAGGGTAAGATGGAGCGATTTGAGTGCCTGTACATACCAACAAGTACTCATATCTTTCTGCATTTAGATTTTACTTAAGTGCAATAAGGGGCCACATCCTATCTCCTCCTACCTTCACCATTGACCTAAACATGATGGCAAATGATGTTCATGATGCATGTGCTAAACGCAAGTCTTTCTATCAGATTGCTATAAGGTAAAGCATGATTCATCTTCTCACTTCTCATCCACTGTCCATGGCATTGCTCTTATCACCCCCTCAGGCACTGCTTAGCATGGACAACAGTAATTTTTAGCTTATGGACAGCAGCTCTACCATAATATACCATCACTTTCAATTTTGAGTGCACAGTCATTAGCTCCCTGGACTGTTGGTAGTACATTGGAACTCATGAGTAATTCCTTCCACTGATTTCTTGTAATTGTTAAAACCACCTTTTGCAATATTCATTAGTTCCTGTCTGTCATTAAATGAAGTCTACCAGGTCTTGGTTTAGCTGTGATTCCTTCACATTTCCACTTCACAATCACATCACTTCAATATAGGTCTTGTTGGGCATGAAATTTCTATGATAGATTTGTTATTGTAACAAGCAACAACTAGTCCATATTTTAAAATGCTCAGCTTTCCTCATGTATCAAACTTTCTTACTGCTTATCTATTGACACCACACTATGTGTCTCCTTTTACACTGGCATATTAACCTCTTTGGGCAACTAGGTTTTAATTCTGTATTAATTTATTTTGAAGTACAGAAAAAACAATGGCAATTATGATAACAATAATGAAGACAACAGAAGCAATCATTTTAAGTGCAGAGTAGTAAGTTATTAAAAGGTAATCCAATTATGCTTTAAATAACCAGAATTAAAAAATTATGATAATATTTTACAAAAGTTTAAAGAAGCTATCAATAGACATTACAAACATATAATCTGACAGCACCATGGCCAAATAATTTAGACTGTCTACTTCTAGCCAAGTGACCCAGGCTCAGCTCTGTACCTTAGAATTTGTTGTGAACAGCAATTAGGCAGGTTTAGTCAATTTCCTGTTAATCATTCCACCAATTGCTGTACAATCACCCTATCATTCAATGCACATTCAGTCAAAGTAAGATGCACAAGTTGAAAGCTAACTAACCTAACCTCTAACTCCTTCAAAACAAAACTCCAGTGTTTTAATCAAAGAGAGAGTTGACATATTTTGAGTTTATTCAAAATCGAGTTTTGAGTTATAATTTATAATAACCTTATTAGCATTTTGAATAAACATTTTGCTGATTCAGTGAGGCAACTTTCTCAAAATACTCATTCTTGTTAGTTACATAATAGATAAATTATGGTAGATTATACACATTATTTGTAAAAATACAATGAATCATTAAAATCTTACCTGTTTGAAATATCTTTGTTGCATTCTTAGCTGCTACTATACAAGGAATTCCAAACTCTCTTGCTATTATTGAACCTACAAAAGGTAAAAAAGCATGTTTTCAAAATGAGACTTCTTAATGTAAAAGCTGTTATATGGTTAATGGCACTCATTCAAATAAACATGTCTTTACTAGAGCACGGTTTGTATTATGCTCACCCAGTTCAGTGCTTCAGAGCACAGCAGCGCTCATACTTACTACCTTATGTCTTTCAGCTGAATATTTTGAAGACAATGCTGCATTCATGCATATTACTTGCTAATATACATTTTTCCTAGAAAATGTATTTTAGTATCCAAGAACAGAATAGTTCATCAGGTAATTGCATTACAATACCACTTTAACAGACATCTAGACAAAATTCTACATCATTTGTTATTAATAAAACATTTTATAAAGATAATAAATTTCAATCACAGGCAGAGTTCGAATTAACGGGGGGACTTGTCAAGAAAATTTCCTTCCCTGCCAGGAAGTATTTACTATTACTGTTCTTCGAAAATACAAGAAGACACAGAACTTCATGCAGATTTTACATGGTATGAGTGTGAGCTGTGAGTAAGCTAAAGTATCACACCCCAAGTAAGCTAAACAATAAACAATTTTCAGGTTCATTAGCTGGTTTGGCATCAGGGTCACAATTACACGACAATTACAGCTTGCAGTATTCAGTTCAGTTTCTTGTAGCTCACTGTTCTATTGTTAATCAGCATTGTAAATTTGTAATAACAAGGCAAAAAGTTACAGAAAGTAATGACAATGCTCAGGCTTCAACTTCAAATAATATTAATATTACAGCTTCCAAGGTAAAATGACTGCCACCACCACTACTACCACTGCCACCATCACCACCACCACTTTGTGTATATAACACATTGATGCTAGTACTACTGGTATTACTACTATTATTGCTATAAATATAACACAAACTTAAGTTTGCCCCCTCATCAGAAAGTCTGATTTGAACACTGATCACAGGAACATTAAATTCTGCATCACAGAAGTTAAAAGGACATGCAAATCAATACACATTATTAGAAATCTAACAACTATAAAGGAAGAAGAAAACAATGCCATTGCTAATGTAAGACTTTCTTAATTATGAGGGTGGTTTGATAAGTTCTCAGAATCACCACAAGAGGTCAGCCGCAGCACCACAAGTTGTTCACGTGATATTCATTGGACTGTTGCCTGTAAACACGTGTCACGACAATGTTCTTAGAAGATGGCTGTAGTGGTGACGCAACTGTATTGTTGTTCCCGCATAGTGATTTGCAAAGATGGAAAAAATCGAGATTCCAGCAGTGATTAAATATTTCATAAAAATAGGTATGAAATCAAAGGACATTCATGCCAATTTTATGAATACACTAGGGGAGTCTGCTCCTTCAATGTTTCAACCATTCCCAAGTGGACAAACAAATTTAAATTTGGTCGGGAGAGCTTAGATGATGATCTGCGTAATGGCTGGCCAAGATGTGTCACTACTCCAGAAATCATTGCAAAAGTGCACAAAATGGAAATGGAGGATTGCCGATTGAAAGTGCATGAAATTGCTCAAGTCTGCCACATGTCATCTGAAAGGGTGTATCAAATTTTGACTGAAGAATTAGATATGAAAAAATTATCTGCAAGATTGGTGCCACAACTCTTGACATGGATCAGAAACGTGTGAGAATGGAAGTACCAGAACAACGCTTGGCACATTTTAGGAGCAACGAACAAGATTTTTTGCACCGGTTTTTGACCACAGATGAAACTTGGGTCCACTACTATACTCCAGAGTCAAAACAACAGTCAAAACAGTGGAAGCATGCTGATTCTCCACCATCAAAAAAGCAAAACCAATTTTTTCTGCCGGAAAGGTAATGGCATCAGTTATCTGGGATGTGAAGGGAATTCTACTTGTAGACCAGTGGGCAAACCATTACTGGAGAGTATTATGCTAACCTCCTGAACCAATTAATCTAAAATATAGATGAAAAAAGGCCAGGTTTTGCAAGGAAGAAAGTCATCTTCCATCAAGACAATGCACGCCTGCACACATGTGCCGTCGCCATGGCAAAATTACACCAACTAAGGTATGAATTGTTGTCACACCCACCTTATTCACCTGATATGGCTCTTATCAGACTCCCATTTCTTCCCAAAGCTGAACATTTTCCTTGGTGGATGAAGAGTTTCTTCAAATGAAGAATTGATAGCCAGAGTTAACAACTATTTTGCAGGCCTGGAGGAATCTAATTTTTGAGATGGGATCAAGGCATTGGAACATCGCTGGACTAAGTGCATTAGTCTACAAGGAGACTATATTGAAAAATAAAAAACTTCCAGTGTCGTAAGTACTTTTTTCCTATTCCGTTCTGAGAGCCTATCAAACAACCCTCGTACATAAAAAAGAAAATGAAAATTTCCAGTCTCAACCAGGACACAATGTTGTAAATTTTATATACAACAATGAACATTATTGTTTATCTGGATATTATTTTCTGTAAAACCTATAATTTAATACAAATTATCAAAATAATAGACAGCTGGAATCCCTTAAAATATTGTTACAAATAAATGAATATCTTGAACAAATATTAACAAAGTGTTGCATTATCCCATCACAATTAGTTTTTATCTAATTCTGTACCACCACTATAGTGCTCTTAGAAGTGATGCAAGATAAATATTGTTACCTACAACATCTTTAAATAAGTCCCAACAATTTACTTATTATAACAAATGCAACATTTTAAAAAAAGAAAACTTATAAGGTACATTAAAGCAAATACCACTCACACACTTTATCTTGAGCTCTCAGATGGTGGTGATGTTGAAGATGGCAACAAGGCTTTTCATGTCTTTTATGCAGGTTAAACACATGGCTCCTTCTTTTACTACTTACAGGAGTTTACACTGAACCAGCACTTGAAGCTCTCCTGGTGGCAATATGAAAATACTCTTCTTTGGCTGACAGTCGGAGAAGAGTTATTTCAGGAGTTTGTATTGTTGGCGCTGGATCTTCTTCAGGAATTTAATACTTAAAATTACTATTTGAGTTGGTTGAAACAAAAGTAAAACTGTATGAGAACAGCAAGAAAGGTAACATGATACAGTGAAATCCACAAGAGCATGGATGATGATGCTCAGTTTCTATTTGCCAAAGCACAGGTCTTCTTGAGTCACACTGTTTGTAGCACTAGATTCCAGGGCTAAGATAAAGTGTGCAAGTAGTAGGCAGTTTAGCTGTCATTTGGATACACAACCCCTCAAAAGATGAGTGAGTGAATAAGTAGAACATAACCTAAGATTTTATTAGTTCTCCAGCAAAATATACTTGAGTAGTTACAGAACATAAATAATAGAAAATGAAAGTACTGTCTCTGCTAAAACTTCAAAGCATTATACATTGAGTAAGTATCAGCAAAATATTTAAAACTGAATTTAAAAGTAACTACAATAACTGAATCTTACTGTAAGTGAAATATACCTGGTGAAGCAAATCCACCTAGCTCTGTTACAGCACCCTGTAATAAAGAAAAATAAGGACTCCATCCAAAGTCTGTGCTGTGTGCAATGAGAATGTCTCCAGCTTCTAGCATTTCTATATCTTTCAAGCCTCTCACTACACATGCTCTACCCATTGCAATTCCTGGTGATACAGATATTCCTTTTACATGCACTGCTGCCTTTTTTGGTCTTTGTGCTTCCTAAAAATCAGTACTTTCCATTTATAAACATGCTATGAGTTAGCAATATAAAGTATAAGAATTAATGCAGCAAAAGAATTTGTTTCCATTATATAAGATTCATTGACAACTTACATAATGTGGTTTTGGCAATCCTAAATTTACTTGTGATAATGGGATTTTGGCCCATTGTGGATAAAGCTCCCTTCGCTTTGCAGCTCTGGAAACAAGGATTAATCATAGCTATGATTTAGTGTTAAAAACGAAAAGGTTACATTTCATAGACGAGATCATAACAGGTCTTTAGATTTATTTGGACTTTACCACCAGTCAGTTTAAACAAACAGCACCATTACTATTCAGCAAGCCCTTTGGCTCAAAGGGGAGGTGCAGAATTGTGCCTCGGACTGCATGTATTTCTGATTTTGTAAACAGGTTGATGTACAGTGATGATGCAGAACTGTTTTTCACTAGGACATTTTGTGTATTTTTGCATGCAAGATGGAAGTGACCACCGATTACAGAATTTGCATGGCTGAATGCTACTTACAAACTGGAAGAATATGAGAGGGAGTCTATCATTACAATGTTGACCATTATGTGAATGATTTTCTCTATTCTAAAGTAAGAAGAAATTTTTTTCAGGAAAAAATAAAAGATTGTAGCTTGGTAACAAATTTGTTTATATTGCTTTGAGAATGAGTTGGACACAGCTTGGAACCCAGGGTCAGCAAAAAATAACAGCATTACTAAGATAAGTGAAGTTTTTAGTTTCTAATTGGTTCTTACTTTAGAATCTTGTTGCTTCACTGTTAATAGCTTCAATTTTTCCTTATTTAACTTATTTGATTTTCTCTATTCTTGCTCTAATCAAGTCCTGAGATAAAACATGATAAAAAAAGGATTGAAAGAATAGACATACCTAAGATTACTAATGTGATGATGTTAGATTTCAATTTCTTGTAATGTTGCAACTGTTTTGTGGTTTTAATTACAATACCATTATTTTATATTTGTGTGTTTTTTCTTAATTTTTTTCCATGTAGGTCACTTTTCATTTACTGCTATAAAGAGTACAATCAAGTTTTTTTGCAATGAAAAAGTTGTGCAGTTAAGGACAAGACACTACACTATAAAAACTGCTCAATTATTTTAGTTACATGTCAGTATACATGCTGAGTGAGTTAGTTTACAAGACGCACTAAATACTGGAAAGCTATAATACAAGTACCATTTCACTGATATAACTTGACATCCATCCCTTTCACTCATCTTTTGCTAGTCCTCTGCCAGAGACGTTGGTGATAAACTTGTACCAAAGTACTAGCATCATACACAGACAAGTGATGGCAGGAAAAGCCAAATAAATCTCAAGACCTTGTATTATTTACACTAAATCATGTTGAAATTTAAAGATGTTGCAAAAATAATCTGTTATGATTCATTATCAAGTGCAGCTATTCACTCTAATAAGTTTATATTAAGAAATAAAATTGTAATAACATGAATGTTACCATATTTAAGTCCCATAAGGAATTACTCACTTAAACATTAGTGCAGCACTTCGTGATTTGATGAGAAGACCCAGCTCATAATGTGTGAAGAAGAAAAGCAGCTCTTTATGTGGTATGCGCTCTTCCCTCACTAAATGCTCTGCCAGAGTCCAATAAGCCAATCGTAATTGGTGAATTACAGCAACATAGCTGGCTCTACATTTCTGTTGATTTGCAATGGAACTTCTGCAGAGTTGTAAGAGGAGCTGATGCACTATTCTAGGGCAAAAATGAAAAATGGAATAATAATGAAAATGGTAATGGTAATGGTAATAGTGGTGGTGGTGGTGGTGATGGGAGTGGGGGTGGTGGTGGTGGTAGTGGCGGTGGCAGTGGTGGTGGTGGCGGTGGCAGTGGTGGTGGTACTAGTAGTGGTGGTACTGGTGGTGGTGATGGTGGTATTGATGGTGATGATGGTAATGGTACTGGTGGTGGTACTGGTGGTGGTGGTGATGATGGTGATGTTTTTTTTTTATAGTAAGGCAAAAATCTTCTTAGATGCCACTGCGAGTTAGATTCTTACCAACTAAAATACCCTTACTCACATGGCATGCCACCTGGAACCGCAAAAGTGCATAACTTCAGGATGGTAGCCTTAAAAGATGCCACAATTAATCGGGACTTATCTGTTTAAAATAGCTCTAGCGTATTTGCTCTACAAACTTCCTTTCATCACTCTCTTTGGTTTCAAGGATGTACCTTGCTATTGTTTCACCATTTTCCATGCATCTTTTTTCTTGATCATAACAGTACAGAGGTTATCTACTGACAATTGCTAAAGGTATTCAATAAACACAGTGGTATATACGCTGAGGGCTCTAGAAGGGATTTACCTCCTTTCAAGAGCAGCACTACCTTTGCTATTTTCCACTTATCTGGAAATTCCTGTTTACGTAACAAGTCATTTATCATTCCAAGATATAACTCTGGTGCTATTTTAACAGCAGCTTTAAGTACCTCTGGGTTTATTCCATCGATTCCGGGTGCTTTTCCTGTCTTGATTTTGCTTATTGCCTCATTCATTTCCTCCATAGTAAATAACTCTGCCTTAGCCTTTCTGACTACTGGTTCCATTTGTCTTCTCTTGTAGGGAATAACACCTTAGCTATTTCCATTTTCTTCTCAGTACTCAGGTCAAAAGGAGTTATTTATAATTTTCCCTGTGACTATTTTGTAGCCAGCTCCCCATATGTCATGTTCTAGCTCATCACACACCTTTTGCCAACTAATACATTTAGACTGGTAAATGAGTCTGGTCAACTCATTCCTACATCGCTTGTGTTCATTCTTTGCTACCTCAATTTCTTCCAGGTCTAAGTTTCTCCTATGAAGCTTGGTCACAATTCTTCGTTTTTGTATACATTTTTTCCTTGAATCCTCTATTTCGGTGCTCCACCAATATGGTACTTGGCTTCTATTCGCTCTTGATCTCTTTATCTGACTTAGTTTGCATGCCTCTTGTAAAATCTTAGTCAAAGGTTCATGGGTTCCCTCTCCTATGTTAACATCCTCTCCTTTTAACTTCCATTCAAGTGTGGTTTTTAACACCTCCCAATCATATTCTATCTTCCTCTTTTCTAGGTTAAATTCTTTGCGCTCTCTTGTGCCCTTGATTTCAAAATAAATAAACCGGTGATCACTGAGAGTTTCCTCCTCTAACACTTGCCAATTCGCGATTTTTCGAGCTATGTTCTGTGAAGAGCACATAACATCTATGTATGACTCACAGTTGTCTCTGACAAAGGTCGGTACACCCCCAATATTATGCACCACCAAATCTCGTGTTGCCATCCATTCTGTCCAGTATTTGCCTCTACGGCCTGCTACTGGAGATCCCCATTATAGCAATTTAATATTTATATCGCCCAAAAGGATGCATTCACCACCTGTATGTATACTGTCTTGCATTAGGAGGTCTATTTCACTCTTAAATACATCCAACGGAATATTAGGTGAGCTGTAGCAACAATATAAATTGCACTGCTTCAAATACATGCAAACATAACCTTCTTCTTCTCTAACCTTTAGCACCTAAAGTTTCTTATTAACAAAACATAGTGCTATGTCACCTCTTTTATCCTTGACCCAACTGCCGTCAGACACTCATTTCCTATTTGGCACACAAGCGACTATGATGTCCACATTCTTCTTAATTGCCGTTGCTTGTACCATGTTGTGGCTCCAGCTTGATCTCATTAGATTAGCCTGGATTATGCGTATATCACGTATATCCATCATATGAATTTTAGTTTCCTCACTCTGGCATTCAATACCATCTTTCTAAAGATCAGACATCCCATTTGGTCGAACCTATGTCCCTCTTTTTCACATTTAATGCAAAAGGAGTTGTTTGTACACTCTTTGGCTTGGTGTCCCTCCCCACAACAATTAAGGCAGTCCTCTTTCTTGGGTGGTGGTGATACTGGTGGTGGTAGTGGTGGTGATGGTGTTGGTGGCGGTGGCGGTGGTGATAACACTAATAATAGCAATAACAATAATAATAGTTTGGATATTCTGCAACATTGTGTATTTAAGGCAATGTTTTACAAAACTTTGGTGTGAAATTATTAAATGATAAATTACAGAGAGTCCAAATCATGTTTTTTCAGCTACATAGGAAACAACATATCAGAATGAGGATGCGAGAAGGTATGGGATACAGAAAGATGTACGCCAGAAATACCCCTTTATCACCCATCCTGTTCAACACTGGTGAAAAATTGTTGCAGATTAAGAGAGGTTTGGTGGCAGGAGTAAAAATAAAGATTTGCTAATATAATGGCATTGATATCAGAGAAGGAAAAGATCCTAGGAAAATGCTAATGGGGATATATGGGTATAGTAAGGAGTAGAACCTGAAGATTAATGTAAAAGAGACAAAGATAATGGTTATTAGAAGGAAATCAAAGAGGATACAATTATGAGTTTAAGATACGAAAGTATAATTGAAACTGAATTCTTATTTATGGGTGGTTTTTTAACTACTGTGGTTCTCAGCCTCCCATTTTACATTGAGCGTGAAAGGCCACTTAATTTTACTCAGAGGCCTCATTATCGTGCTTGAAGTTCTTTTCTGTGCCATAAATCTATGACATGAGATCACCAGCTTTACTTCTCTTCTGAAGGAAGCCATGCTAAGGATTTTTACACCCAAAAAATCCATTTGCCTTCCACCAGGTTTGAACTCACGACCTCAGAAATAAGGTGCAATAGTAAATGAATATATAAATCATGTAATATTACACAATGTAATGGGGCATGATGTTGAAATTAAAAAAGAAAGGTACAATAGTAGAGTGAGTAGATAGCTTGAGATATAATAAGCAATGAGGCTAATGAAGTTAAAACAGAGTATCACAATTGTAAATGAAACTTTTAATGCACAAAATAATTTTACATGAACCTATATAGGAATAACTAGGGAAGAGATTATTGAAGTGTGACATAATGTAGTGTAGCAATCTAGAATTAGTAACTAAGGAAGGCTTTTGAAATGTGGGTCTGGAGGGGAATACACTCTGTGAACTTAATAGCAAAAATCAATAGCAGAGGATTTTGAGTGAGTGAGTGAGCGAGTGAGTGAGTGAGTGAGTGAGTGAGTGAGTGAGTGAGTGAGTGAGTGAGTGAGTGAGTGAGTGAGTGAGTGAGTGAGTGAGTGAGTGAGTGAGTGGGTGGGTGGGTGGGTGGGTGGGTGGGTGGGTGAGTGGGTGAGTGAGTGAGTGAGTGAGTGAGTGAGTGAGTGAGTGAGTGAGTGAGTGAGTGAGTGAGTGAGTGAATGAGTGAGTGTCAAAATAATTGGAAAGAGGAAAAGAAATTGTCTGAGATAATGGATGAGAAGAAACTGCTTGCTAAGAAATACACTGGAAGGAAAACATAATGAGAACATATTTTGTGCAGAAATAGTTACTAGATGCAGATAATCTTAGACGAATGGTCTATATAAAAAGAGATAGAGGGAACCAGAAAAGAGAAAAGAAAAGAACATTGAATCCTGAGGAATCCAGGCTTGCAGAATCTGCCTGTGGGAAGAAATTCATAACTGATAATTAATGCAACATTAACTAGCATTATAAAATGGGCAATCGTTATCTGCAGTACATGATTTACTGCAGATAACATCATTTTATTATAAACAGGAATGTAAGGCATGAGCAAAACATTTGACTGGACAATAAACTTAGACATATACCTCCAGTGGTTTAACTTGTCTCTAGGACCATAAACCTGGAAGGTCTCTTCCACCATGGATGGTGGAAAAAATGTTTTGCGTGCAGAAACATCAGAAGCCTACTCATACATGCCTCTTCAGTCTAGCACTGATTGGACAGAAACAGTTATATTTTCTCCCACCTTCCCCAGAACAACAACGAGGGGTGAGTATCTCCAACTCTTTTCAACGTATCTCTTTCTCTTTCTTTAAGCCAGAGACAAGATAAACCACACAGGATGTAGTTGAAAATGTATATTTTTTAAGTGTTGAACACTTGTTCTTACTACATATAGCACTTGATGCATGTAATGAAATTATAATTGAGAACATAAATTTGGAAAGGAAACATTCCAGACCTACAGTTTGTTCATGAGTTCATGGTCCCTGGCAGGAGTGCAACAGTATGTCAGTAAACAATTCTAGGTACACAGCGATATCTGAAGCATGAGTTTTTTTTATTTAACTATATGTGTTATTCTATGGTGTCTCTTTATTTTTTTTTTCTCTGAGGGTGCTATGTTTGTCCGGTACTGCATATGCAACTGGAAAGTTGTAGGTGCATGTTAAAGAATGAGGGTATGGTAGGTCTCCTGACATGATCAATGTCCTGACAGTGACCTCCGGCATGAGGTGGGCGGGTATTCTGTGTAAGACAGCCATGTTCTGAGTACTTCTTTAGGTCCTGAACTGGATCTTCTTGTAGATATAGTTTTGGCCCTGTAGGGATGTCGTTCGTTGGTGTGTGCAGAGGAATGAGGTGGTGGCGGGGAAGGTGTGCATGATGTGCTGGTGGTTGGCATGGAAGGTGAGGCTGTGCTGAGTCGTGAACGGCAATCGAAGCGCTCTTCCTGGCTATTGATGGTGGTAATGACGGCATTGGTATCCCCACTTAGCATTTCGCTGAGTTACTTGTGGGTGGTGGAAGTTCTGGTGGTGTTTACGTAGTCAACGATCTTTTCCAGTTTGTTTTTAAGGTAGTTTTTGTCGACATCTGCAGCCCGCTGGGTTTCGCGGAGTCGGAAGACCTCTTCCAACATATGATGGAGGGTGTCTTCCAACTGCGTTACCCTGCCAACAAGCTCTTGTAGTAGTCTGCTGAAATCTTGAAGTGGTACATGTGTGTTCTTTTGTCTGATAGCTGGTTGTGCGGCTGGTTTAGTGATGGTCTGGGCATTCTGAGAAGGATGCAGCTGTTTGTCGTGTTGATGTCTACTCTGTCGTCTAGGGCACACCGATTGACCCGTGTAGTGACCCGTGTGGTCACAGGTCATGCAGTACATAGGGCGATGTGCTATGTTATGCCCGGTACAGTTGTTGGTCAGTGTTCCGGCGCCACAGTAGTGGCACCAGGCTGTGGCTGTGCAGGTTGTTGCTTGGTGGCCATACTGGCAACAGCGCTGGCATGGCATAAGATGGGCACCCTGGCTTTCCTCCAGATTGAGTTGTGCTGCTGATTTTGCTTATGATAAGAATGCCAACCTTGGAATGTGTATTCATGCTAGATTAAAGCAAAGAAGTCACTAAAAATAGCAGATTTTAAATGTTGTTTTCACTTCATGCAGTATATTTAGCATACAAAATGTGAATGATGTTTTCAATATCATTCCATCTCCCATTAATCGCTTTCTACCTTTTCTATATTTTTCAAAAATACTGCCAGTATTTTTTGGTCACAAGTGACATATCCTCAAACATTATATTGTGCAGTTCCTGTAAGCGTATGTCAACTATTACATTTCTTTTAGTATTAATTCTACCTTGGCCCACGTTAGATCTACAGGATTGAGATCTCACATGTATGGGGGCAAGCAAATAACAGTGTTGCCAAATAAAAGCAAAAATGTGTCCACTTTAAGAACCTCTTTAGGTTTGTTTGTTTCAATCTTCTATAAAGATCTGTTTTATACATAGAATTCTTACTCTCAATGCCTTTGTTCTGCAACCACAATTTCATAGCAGATTTTACAGCACTTCTGTGGGGTTTATCCACTCCTGTACTACTTTTTTAATTACTTCTGACGTAAAACTAATGACTTGTATGATTTTACAACTGAAATTAAAAGAAATTAGCAGCAAGTAAACATAGCACAAATAACATTGGAGGTATGTTGGCAATGTAACCACCAGAACAATGTTAGCACAGAAGTTTACAAAACTCGGGTTACACTACATGGAATAGCTTTTATCTCCCCTTCATCCCCCTAACACCATGAGCTAGTGAACAGAGCAAATTTAGACCACTCTCCTGGCATTCACTGCCAGATAAGAAGCCTGAAGAAAACCTCATTCAGGAAAGATGGTCCAATGGGATATGAACCATACATCTCCTGTTCACCAGTTTGTACTTTAATGATCTTGGCCATCCATATCATAAATGGAAGATGGGTTGGTGTTAATGGAACTGGCCTGCTTATATGATAGGCACAAGGCATTTTACATATTGATATGCTTCATAAAATAATAATTATGGAGCTTAGCTTTACAGTGCGTATTAAGCACTCTTGGTTTGTTATACTTTAGCTATGGAAAATGAAATTTAGGCTTCATTATATTGCTGGAAAATATCCAACAACTGATTTTTCACTTTTTTACATGTGGTGTATCTTCCTGCCTGTTCTCGGCCTTATTTCTTCTGCTAACGTTTTGTAATTATACCTTATTACATAAAACTACATTAATGTGCATTTGTGCTCACCTGGTTTCATTTTTCAGCTTTGCTTGTGAGATCTCCTTTTCTCTCACACTATCTTTAGTACAGCTGTTAGAGTAACAGTAGTCATCAGCGCTTCTAACCAATGACTGCAGGAACTTAATCAGGGCTTTTGGTTGCATGCTCCATGGTTTTGTCATTAGTTCAAACTAGAATTGAAATAAGTTGCTTGCAACAAGAATAATTTTAAAAACTGAAGCTTTTACATTTCAGTATAAATTCAGTAGATTGTGTTATTAATTTATTAAGAATGCTAGTGGTCAGCAAGTAGATATTTATACTAAAACCTTTCTTTCTCTCCAGTGCTATTGAAAGATATATTACAACTAAAATTACGAATATTTATTTAAGAACACTGAGTTAATAAGGAACATGAATGCATAAGAGTGGTACATTATCTACCTATTTGAGCAAGTTGTCAACAAACTTAGTACTGATGAACATGTGGCATACAAAGGCTGGGAAGAAAGCGCCAACATCTCTGCACAGGAATTTTTGTTCAAGCTGCAATTGGTAACTCATGTAGAGGGTTTGTGGAGCTATACAACTCAGATGGTAGTGTAGGTGCTGCAGTGATAGAAGTGGCATGTGTTGAATGTAAGTCATCAAAGTCAAATCACACTGCCCTAAAGCAGATGTTCACCAAGTTTGAACAATGTGCATCGGAGTGCCCCATGGAATAAATGCCACAGAATGTTACTAGGTATGTGATGCATGTGAGAATGAGGTTATGCCATGCTGGACTGTGGCATGTTGGACTGCAACTTTTCATGCAGGGTGTGATAGTGTGCATCAGGAGCCAGGTGAAGGTCGACACGGGGTCAAAAGCAGCATCACTGAATTGATTCAATCTTTGCTACATGTGGACTGGAGGTGGACTGCTAGGGAATTGGCTAATGAGGTAGGAACAACCCACAATACTGTGTTGAATGTGTCATACAATGTCCTTGGTTACTGAAAAATTACATTACCGCACTACCTTATAGATGTTACAAAATTACACCAATATGCCCTCGTCAGTGATCATTTGGCATGTTACAGACAAGAAGGTTGCATGTTCCTGGACAGGATCATTGCATTGGATGAAACATGGGCGTGCTCTTATGAGCCAGGACTTAAGGGCCAATCTAATGAATGGCAACACAGTTCATCTCCCCAAACCAAGAAACTGCGTCACGAATTGGGGAATGTAAAGGGATGCTGATTGTGGCATATAACATACATAGTGTCATTATACATCATGCAGTTCCTCCAAAAGATACCATAAGTGCAGTGTGCTATTGCAGGTTTCTGGAACATTATCTTCATCCAGCACTGTGCAGGAAACAACCCAATTTCCAAGAAAGGGATCCACTCATTGTTTTGCAGGACAACACTCTTTGTCACAATGCAGAAGCTATGCAGAACTTGTTTGCATGATGGGGGTGGGAGGTTCTACAGCACTCACGCTATTTGCTGGATATGTAAATTTCATATGTTCTCTAGGGTGAAAGAACCACTGGGAGGGACATATTTCCACATCATACTTCGAGCTATAGAGTACTCTCTTGTAGACATCAACAAAGTGATCATTGCTGCTGGTATCTTGTGACTTCCTCATATCTAACAATTGGTGTATCATGTGACAGTGGATCATGTTGGAAGACCTGTAGAATGTCATGAATGTACAATAAGTAGTTCTTACAAATTGCTATTTTTTTATGCTTACCAGCTTATGCTGGTGTTTTCAAACACATAAGCCATATGTGGGCAATGTTTGAGAGCTAGAATCAGGACTAAAAAATTGAATGCCATAGCTGGGATTTGAACCACAGATCTTCCGTTTCAAATGCTTCAATTAAAGGTTATTCAAACCCGGGACATAAAATACTTACGATTGCAAGTCATCCTTGGAGTATTTATCTCAGATACCAGATTCCCTAGAGGTCTACCAGAAAAATATGAATTGGTTGGATTAGAGCAGCTGCACGTGAGGTGGAAGACCTATGGTTCAAGTCCTGCCTATGGCATTGAACTTTTCAGTCCTGATTCTACCTCTCAGTTCACACAAAATTTATATGTTGCCACTTATTTCTTTAGGCAGTACCATGGCCAAGTAGTTAGACTGTTCACTTACCACCTAGGTGGCCTGGGTTTGATCCCAGGGACCCACATGTGGTATTTGTGGTGGACGAAGTTGCATCTGGGAGGGTTTTCACCGGGTTCTCTGGTTTCCCCTGCCACTCATTCCACCAATTGCTCCATCATCACCTTTCCATTCATCAATTTCCCCTGCATTTCATATCATCCTCTTCCGCACTATCATACCTTGTGCTGGGCTGATCAATAGAGCTTCCAGTCTTCACTCTGTCTGGTCCATAGGCTCCTCTGCTCTGATCCTAGGCACTGGCTTGTAAGTCCTAGAGGGTGTAAGTCCTATGTAAGGGAAGGGTAATCAGATGAAGAAGCTTATTTCTTTCCAGCCCTTGTAAATGCACCTCAATTTGGTATAAATATCACAAAACTGACCAAAAGTAGAATTATGAGATTTAGTAATTAGACAGACAGTATATCTCAGTCAATAATATCTGTCTTTTCCCTGTCTCTTGCACTTAATGGATATCCCTGTCTCTTGCACTTAATGGATATGCAATCAACATTGTAAAAATTGATTTCTTCTGTAGAAAAATAAAGTGAAATTCTGGACATAATATCTACTCTTTTTCTCAGATTAAAACTAAGAAACATAACTTCTTATAACAATCAATGTCAAAATGAACAGAACTGACCTGTATAGCTGCTATGTTAGCACTTGTGTAGAGTATGTTTTAACCTATGACGCAAACGTTCCTCTATGTCGAAGACGTCGTCTTTAAGACCTATAAGATCTCGTGTTTGGTGTCCAGACTAGCTCTAGCAAGAGGTCCTAATCTACAGGGTATGCGTGAGTGGTGGTAGGAATGGAACTAAACGAAGAAGTAACCAACATTTAACTTTATTGACAAATTTCCAGATTTGTAGAGAACTGCCGACGATATTTAAATAGAATATAACTTTGTAACTTCAACTACAATGTTATAACACTTTAACTTTGTCACCCTTTAGCAACCGCCAAATTATGTATATGCGCTAGCTTACGTATAAATCCCCAATTGCACATGTGTTCTCTCGGCTCGATTCAAGACGAGTGTGTGTTGCTTTGCATTTGTTTTTGCGTGAGCAACACAAAGGAAGCGATTTCCATTGGCTAACTTTAGAATACGTCATGGCAAGATAGGAATCAGCCTGCAGGATCACTATGACTTCGTACAAACAACAATTGTAACCTTATCACTCATTTAAATCTGCCTAGGCTTCCATTATTGAGACTTTAATATATTCAGCTTTATTACGCCTTCCCCTTAACTATTGGCTAGAATCTCCTTTTGTTTTTTTCTATTATCAAATATATATATTGACATAATTTTGGTTTTGCCCCTTAGTTTTTTGGAAGATAGGCCACCCGTCAAATGACATGTGCACTTTAGTACAGTTTTGCACTTACTAAGACATATTGCTTGACATTCTCAGATAAACAAATGCGCCAAATTTAGAGGAACAGCGGTTTAAGGGACCGAATGTAGTCCTCATTAAAGTACCCTACAAAAACATATAACTCGTTTACTGAGAGTGAATTCCGGGTTTACAGCTGGTTTTACAAACTTTTTATTGCAGCATACAGAGAAACGCAATTCAGTAAACACCTCTAATAAAATGGGCGTATCATATAAGTATACCAACATCAACTAAAAAGAAAATGGCAGATTCTTGTACTTAGAGCTGGGGTTGGCTACAACAAATTAGGGGCAAGCCTCATCCACTGTGAACCAGCACAGTCATGATGCAAATATTATTAAATAATAGTTTATTTAAATTTTGGCGTAAACTACTTCTCATACATCTCAAATAACATAATAACATAATAGCTTTTGTCATTTAAGTAATAATAAAATGCCCAGCAAAGGATTAAAGCTGTCTTAAAGGGCTAAATTAGACACAAAACATCACAAAGTTGCAATGGCATAGCACCTGGCATACAGGTTCTACAGTTTAATTTAGAATGTGCTTTTAGTCAAGCCTTAAAATAGTTGAATAGAATTATGATTGCATCCTGTGTGCTAATCCCATGTGCACTAATCCCTTGGCATTATACACATTTTTTTTATGTTCATTAAAACTAGGAAACCGAATTCACAATATTCTCATTTTAAAGTCCTTGAGAGTTTAGGACATAATTTAAATCATTTTTGGTTGCCTGCATTTTGTAATGGAATAGGTATAATGACTTCTGCTCTAGTGTGCTATTATGAATGCTGACTCCATTCTCCACACGTATGATGTTGCACAATATTTAGTGTCAGTGCTTCATGATGTGTTTGACATATGAGTACGTTAATATGCTTTTGATCTACGGAGAAGCAAGAGGCAATGCAAAAGTAGCTCAGCATCTATAACAAGTGAGATATCCTAATAGACAACAACAATACCATAAAATGAAAATAAAACAGTTATGAATTAAAATAATAGCAGCTTTAAAGATATAATTGTTCAACCAATGTTATTTGTAAATATTACATGGCAAAAAAAGGTTAGTACATGGAGGGGATTCGAACCATCTCTACAGCACATGGATTACTTATGAATTGTCTGCTCATTTTAACTAAGCTACCTAACAATTTGAGAGATAAGCATTCTGTAGTATTTGCTGATCACAGAGCATATTTGCAATGGTGCAAACGTCACCTGTCTAACTATGAGTATATTAAAAGGCATTGCTCTAACATCTATATTAGTAGTAATTTGAGTGTGTAACCAAAGACATCCAAGGTAAATACTTGGATAGAGCATAGCATGGGGCTGATGTTCTCATGTTGGAGTATAAAATGCACATTGCATAAAACTAGAAAATAAGGAGCAGCTGACTCACCTGGTATATCCAAAAATAAACAGTGCAGAAGAATTTTTTAAAGCTGTAAATTCTGAATATTCACGAAAGGTTAATGCTGCTCTTTATGCGGCAGATAAGCTAATGTGTAATACTTATGTACATTTATCTCACTTATTTTGAGCCAATGGCTACTGAGTTTTCCAAAACAAATATGTGCCTTGCCACCAAGTTGAAGAAGGCAAAGAGAGAATTTTATTTTCTGCTGATTATTAAAGAAAATTAACAACACAGTTTACTTGATCATAGCATTTATAATGTAAGTGAATATTTTACTACTGTATCCAGTTTTAAGTAACTGATGTTACTATACATATTCTGTAACAATACCAGCAGTAAATAAATAAAATAAAAATAAATGGGCTTATATAGGCCATTCCTTCTTGTATGTGTACAGGAATAAAATTACATATAGGTACTGGAAACAAAATTAGTTCAGTGTTACGCTGTTTTTTAATGAAAAATATAATAATTACTTAAGGTGAGTTGAAATTAGTAACACTAATTTAACTTATTTTATTTACTTAACATGTTCCAGAAAACTATTTACTCCTATCAACAGAAGGTGTTCATAATGAATAGTATTTTAAGTACCTACCTCTGTAATTGACCGATGTCCTTGTTTATGCAAATATTCTTGTAATTTTGCTAAAGCAATGAAACAGTTACTCTCTAGCCAATGACTAGCTTCTTTTGCATTCATTTTGCAGAATTTGGAGGCATTGCCTGATGTAACAATAGAAGACACCACTCCCTAAAAACAAATTTAATATATCACTTCAGTGTGTACTACTTCCAGTTTTTGGATAAATTACTTTTACTTTTCATAAGCTGCTTTTTATTCTTTGTACTGATTTTATTTACTTTTTTTATTCACTACAGAAAAAATCTGATCATGACTTTCTCTACTCTTGTACTAACCATTCTTACAAACTCTTATTCCTATAACTTCTTCGTGTTAGTTGAGATAAACATTTGTACAAATTATCTTATTGCTCTCTTCCTTGTAGGTGCAAGGGGAACATTAGAATACAGTAGGCTTTGAGCGATAGTCAACTCTTTTAAAGCTTTGAGATTCCATTCTCTTTGCATGCTCAATATATAAAAAACTGAACAACTATGTTCCACTTCACGAAAGTATTTTTCCTGAAACTGATACAAATAACAAGGAGTATCTCCAAAATGGTTCATTCTACAAAAAAAATTTACTTAGACAAATCGTATGTTTTAGTGAGATCTACATTTTTTGTATAGTAAGATTTTGTCTATGTCTTATGGTTTACGAGTTATTCAAAAGTCATCCAGAGTACACAGGACTACATAGCCCATAGCCAGAAAATTCAAAATATACATTTCATTTGTCATACAAATATCTTAAACATATGGCATTTTAATCAAAATCATTAGAGCCATTTTCAAGAAAATCAAAATTTTCAAAAAATTTTGCATGTAAAGGGTAGTTAAGAGTAGGGCTATTTAATTCAAAATCTTCATGACGCATCCTTGAAAGACATTAAACTTAAGTACCAATTTTGTGTTTAATCGACTTGGCATTTTTGAGTTATGCTGTCCACAGACTAACACACGCATCTGCACCCACAACCCAGCCCCGCACATACATACCCACACCCCCACACACACCCCCACTGTCACATGCACCCACACCCCCACACGCACGCATGCACGCATGCACACACACACATACACACACACACACACACACAGACCTTTTTCTAGAAATGCTTTTTTTGGATTCTTATCCCATGTGGGCATGTGAGATAAACCCCATGTTGGTAATGGGGATCAAATCCATGTTCCACCAGCCAAAAATGCTGCTTCAGTAGTGAGAGAATAGTCATAATACAGTCTGAATACCTTACCAGGCAAAGGACTTCACAGCATTAAAGTCAGAACCAAAGGAAATTAGGTGAAATTGTAACCGAACTTGATGCTCTGATGCCATACATAGCAAACCACCCCCATCTCTGTTTAGTCTATTGGTGTGTGCAGACCGATCACAAAACCATGTTTTACCTGCCCTTAGTGGTTGCTGTTATGTACATTCTATATACTGATGATGGTTTGAGTGTAACCAGCTTGACACCAACTGCTTCAAAATTTCTTAGCCTGGTCGTTACACATGAAAATTAGAGTGATTCACTTATGTAATACACACCTTTAGAGCTAAAGGGACCTGAGCTGCAAGTCCAGTAGAGCATAATGACAACAGACTAGCAATGTCACTATGATATTCCGGAGTTAGCTCTAAAACACAAGAATTCAAAGCAAATTTTAATAGGTAAACTGTTAATATTAGTATGCTATTATACAAGTAAATTTATTGGTGATTCTAGTACCTAACAGTAAACCTACATAACATAAAATATGGTATGATAAATTCTGGAGGATCATAGCTGTTGATAACATTGACTTTATTGTTTATACCACAGCACATTCAGCAAACACAATAGGTTCTGAAATCAGCAATGCATGTTGATTATCTGGTCCTTTTATTTTCAATGCATCCAAGAAATCTTCAAATGCAAAAAAGGAATATAATTATGCATAACCTTTTATTATAGCAAATTGTCTGAGAACAGTTTTTACTGTACTGTAAAATACAGTAGAAACCCAAAATAGCGCTGTCCGAAAAACCACGGATTTGGATTTAACATGGGAGAAAGTATGTCCCCGAAAACATATTGTTCTTTTTATTTATTTATTTATTTTTGAAAGTTGAGTTTAAAATTTTCTTCAAAGAGTGGTACTGAAATAAACTTTTCATTACCCCTAGCGTGGACTTTGGCCACTGCGACTGCTACATTCATAATGTTGACTTTAGACACTGCATTACTAAGAATTTCCTGAAGTAACGAGACGGAAGAAGATATTATGCATGTTAGTGAAGTGATAAGTACCATAAAGCAAGATGAATCAAATGGTATTCATCTCCATGTTGCTACAATTAAACAATATGCAGAGAAAAAAACATGAATTATGTTGTTGTTAGCTAATGCTGGATTTCTGACAATGAAGTCATTAATCCTCTTGCTCTCCAATATTTTTCACTGATGGATGGGGCACTAGGAGTGGCTGGCATATTTGAAGGTGGTCTTGGTCCATTTCCTCTTGCAGATCACATAGAGGACAGAGTGATGAAGAATATATCCCAATTCTAAAACATGAATTATGCCACCAAACAAAACTTACTGATTTCTTTAAAACAATGTAAAATTAAGTTAGTGTAAAATGGGTACAGTGTAATTGTATGTACTGTTTAAATTAAGATCAGTTACAGGACTGGAATGCATCCATAGCATAATTGGTTTGTACATAACATACTTTACAATGTACTGTAATCTATTATTGCATGAATGTTTCCCACCACCTCTGCAGGATCGATTTTTGTCACATCTAAGCTCACATTTTTATACCACAGAATCGTTATAATGCGAGGTTAAAACGTATTCCCCCAACAATCGAGTTATTTCAGGATTCTACTGTAGTACCTATCAGTTATTGGACAAAAATGTTTAGCTGTGGCACTTGAGTTTTATAATCAATTGTTAACATGCAACATCCAATCCACATGATTTTAAAAGATCACATATTTCATGTGCAATATTCAGGTTTATCAGTGCTTCACATACAATTATGTTAGCAAATCAATACATATTTACATTTTAAAAGGCAGCATTTATTGCATTTCTGTGGCTTATGGTCATGTTAGTCTTAGAAAAGGATGCTTTGAAACATGAGGAAATGAACTTACCTGAACTCCCATTAGTAAGGACAGCCATTATCAACATTTGTAAACATGTACTTATTTGTGATACACGCCCGTAATGTTCAGCAACCTAAAATAAACATTGTGTAATGTGCAATATTCATTTTATGCAACTTTTACAGCTTTTAAAACATAGCACTAAAATGTATAATATTACTAAAGCAAATTTGTGCTTTATGTCTTAGCAACTTTCTTTACATAAAATAAATTTAATACTCAAATGTGTACCTGTCAATTTACTAATATTAACAAATTTAAATCTCTGTTTTGGTTTTATGTTGTGTACATTAAGCTGTAATAGTGCAAAATTACAGAATAAAAATTAAAGTGTACAAATTCTTCACTTAGCATGATGAATTTGTTTTTGCTATTGTCATTGTGCAATAATATTCATTTATTATGAAATGGTCAGAACTGAGTGATCCACTGCAAGAGAGAACTATGCCACTTTATGAAAGAGAAAAAATAGACTTTTGTGAAATACCATACCATATGATACCATAATTATTTAATTATAAAGCATGATATTTTGACAATGATATTTATTCATTTACTGTTGTGGTACCTTGGTGTTTACTTTGTCCACACATATACACACACACTTTCTCTAGGGGGATGGGAAATAATCCTGGCTAAAGAAAATCCCCCGCCCCTTCCAGTCAAGAAAAGAACCTGGGAGAGTGTCCAGATTTGGACACTATTATGGTAAGCTCCAAACTACAGAGGCATTACAATTTGAAATGTCTAACTTCTGTGACATGACAATATTTTTTTGAGCCTGATGAGAAGTTCTTAGAGACAGCATGTAATAAATGGATGGTTCACTGCTGATTGCATCTTATTCTTGGGTTGATTTTCTGGTACATTTCTTAAAGTTCTGACCATATGCCAGTCTTCAAGGTTGGAATATGCATATTATAATATGGTCGCAAGTTTTAAGGTTGGTATAAGTGAACTGCAGTAGGATTTTTCCATCTTGCACTGGAAAGTTTGCATGAATAGATTTTCTTAAATCACTCAGAAGCTCTCAGAATTAGCTGGAGCTATACCTCATACATTCAAATAATGCACACATATTGCATATATATATATATATATATAGATGGCAGAAGCTGTCTTAAATGCTAAAAAATAAGTAAAAAACTCATTTTTTCATGTCTGGCAATGAATGTCAGCATTACTTTTCCCTTGTCACAAATAATTTATGTACCACTGTTCTGCTTAAATTACAATTTCTTGAGCATGTTAGCAGTTAAATATAGTACTATAATATATTACTATCGTCATACTGTAAGCTTCTTTTTTACTCACCTGTGCAAGTTGTTTTAAGCTGTAAGAGATGTGCAAATAGGTTTCAGAAGCAGATTTACATTCTGTGACTTTGAAATTGGATGCCAAATTTCTAACTTGTTGTACCATATATATATTTAGCACTACATCCTTAAACAATAAAAAAAAAATTAAAGGACACAAATTTATAAAAGTGAGTGAATTAAAAATGCAACCTAAATCTTAAAGCATATTTATTTAGTATGACAAACTATGTAAAACAAACTTATTTTCACAAAAATGCATATATAAAAAATAAAAGTATGACATATCACTGACCACATGGGTCCTGAATTACAATACACTAACAAAAATAGAATAGAAAGTAGAAAACACATTACAGACAAAACAGTACCTAATTAAATCAAACTAAAAAACCCAATTAGTACAACAATATAAAAGTAAAACACGTAAGAGCCACAACTAAAATCAATAACATGATATAAGAAGACTATTAAAATGTTTCATATATAGCAATATTTATACTCCATGAGAGAAAGTTATTAAACAAAATATAAATGGTGATGCAGGATTTTGAAAGAATCTTTGTGGTATTTCATGGCTAAATTAAGGAGGCATGGCTCATATATAGATTTTTTCTCCCTATTAATCTCCTTGACTTGCTTCAGATCTCTCTCAAACAAGATAATAGGGTCAATAACAACTGCAGTGTCTTTGAGCTGGTTTAGTGCATCAACATCAGCTCTTTTGGGTAAACCATTAGATGAGATACAATGAACCTGTATCTGGTGTTAATCAGCAGTTTATTTTTAGGGAACGATCCCAACACATGTCCTACAATTTCAATCTCGCTGCATTCTGAAAAACAACAGTGGATTCTGCTGAAACTTTTGTCCGATATATGGCAAACTGCAGTTATGGTGCTGGACATCTTCAGCATATAAAAACCTTAAAACAGGAGTGCCATTGAAGGAGAAATAGTTTTGCCTAGACTTACCCCACCATTATACCTATCCCAGCTAGCCTAGCCTCTCTGACATAAACAAAGCCACCACAATTGGGGTTATCACTGCATATATATTGCTGACTTGCCTGAATGACAAACACAGGTCCATGGTAGCCAATCCATTTCAACTTAACATCACGTTGCATGGAACGGGTGAAAGTATTTAATTCTTGTTACTACTATGATATTTTTCCACTGGTTAATTTGCACTTCCTAAGATTTACTTGAGCCAATAAGAGAAAGAAGAAGGGAATTGGTTGATTTAAGGTATTTATAGGTTATTGTGAAATCATCAGAGACACCAACCAGCAAGTAATGTTGAATATCAAGGTACCTAGTTTAAATTAGTTCAGAAATATTTACCTTCACTATGCTAGCAGCCATCCAAAACTTCTGACTCAGTCCAGAAGCTCTGTTTCTATATTCAGGATGACAATAGACCTTGGGTGTAAGTACTTCACGTCCAAATATAGCAAGGTTTATAATTTTGTCTGATAGCACTGTCTCTACTCCCCTCTTTCTGCTAATAATGTTCTGTTACAGAAATAAAAATAAGGCTGAATATAACTGTAAATAACAAAAATATGAAAATAGAAAACTTGTAAATTAAGTAAAAAGGATCATTAATTGAAAGGCTTAATGAGATAATGGCAGATCTCTCAAAAGTAAGTTTTGGGAGTACATTATGTTTAACTAGAACCTGTGTAGCTCTAAAACAAATGTTTGAAAGACAAAGCATTTACATTTCCACATTGGACCATCTCTCTCAAGATATTACAAGATCTTTTTAGTGTTCATATTCAAAGCTACAATGTAGTTCTTTCTGTTTTCTAATAGCAGATTAAGTTGACACTTAATAGACAGTTTACATAATAGACAGTTTACATAGTCAAATTAAGGCATACTAACTTCTTATTCCACTTTTTTGTCCTTTGGCTAGCTCAAGATTACCACTTTTATTGAAGTGTTACTATGTAGTTGTAGCTATGAAGACTCTTATAGACACAGTCATGGATTATTTTATTCTAAATATAGAGGAAAGAATAAAAAAGAAAGATAAAACAGACAGATAGAAACAGGAAGGAGGGAGGGAAGGAAGAAAAGGAAGAAGGGAAGGGAAGGAAGAAAGAAAAGGAAGAAGGGAAGAAAAGGAAGGAGAGAATAAAAGGAAGGAGGGAAGGAAAGGAAGGAGGGAAGTAAGGAAGGAAGGAGGGACAGAAGGAGGGAGAGAGGGAGGGAGGAAAAAAGATTGAATGGTAATGTGTCCATAAATATATCTGTAGATTAAGAAAAGATAAATCAGAAAAGTATGAATGCCTTTCCAAAAAGAAAAAATACCAGAGAAAACTTACATTAAAAGTATTAATCAGGGGATGATAAGTTGCTAATCCCACATTACGCAGATAACGGTAACTTGTTCTGTGAGGAAGTCCTTGTCTCATGGCTATTTCTGCAGAGCTGAGAGATATTGAGCAAGACAAAGGGGTCACTGCCCCAGGATACATTTCCCTGTAATAAGAACACACAATATTAATAGAATATCACTGATATAATTTTGTTTCTAACATTGATTCTCTACATAGAATAACACATAGGAAACAGTAAAGTCTAGTTTCATTACAATTGATGGACTAACTAGAAGAAGAATTTTACTGCAGGAAAATGTTTTTAAGTGAATATTTCAGTGTTTATAGTAATTGCTACTGCAGTTCATTCACAGTGTTGTAGAGTATCCAAAGAGAAAGCGCCAGTACCTTACATATTTTTAATTACATGATTATATTACAGGATTTACTTAGCTGTTTTATTTAGAAAGAAATCTTTCTGTTAATGTTTTATATGAATTTCCAATCTCATTCATGAGGAACCTGAGGATGGGGAAGGGATTTTTCTTTCAATCCAATGCATCCTGTTTAGGTTCCTCAAATGAGTCTGCAGCAAGAGAATGAAAAATATTCTGCTGCATAAATAGTGACATTCAATGGTTGGACTGAAGCTGTATAATCTTCGTGTCCTGGTTATGAGATCGCCATTTGAAGCTGAAGTCGTTGATGATGTGTTGCCCTTCGATGTAGCTCGCCTCGGCTAGTTCTGCATCAGATCTCTTTATCTCGGGTTTGCGTGAGTGTAAAGGACAACCCAAGAACAACTTTGCACATCAATTTATTTTATATAAAATATTTTCGGGAGATATGCCGATTCTATATGTGTATCTGTAGAAGCATCGCAATCACATCTGCGCAGCATGAACTGCACGAACTCCCGTACTGCTCTCTGGTTGAGTACTGACTAGACGCTTCTCTCTTACCCACGCCAAGAAGACCGTTCGTTCATTTGAATGTCATGACGTCATCCAAGAAAGCCTCGTATCCAAAATGTTATTTCCTTTTCCCGCAATTTAGAAATGTCCCTTTCTATTATAACATGTTCTTTTATGAATTTTGAATATATAATTACCTTTTTAGGATTAACCGATGTTTACTTTATATTTTATTAAATATATCGCGCGACTTTTTAAGGTTGGTAGACTTGACTTTCGAACGTATATTTAAACTATGTAGTATGACGTCATGACTCGCTAATTTCAAACCAATAATGCGTTTATCTTACAAATTTAACGACTATTATTTACTCATCCGGCAATTAAATTAAAACGTGTCTTTTTCAAAAGCCCATTCGATCGGAAATCTAAATTTCGGTATCAAATGCCCCCATTTATGTTATTTTATTATTTTATAATAAAATAATGTAAATGTCTTGCCCGAAAGAAAAATTAAAAATTACTCCTGTATTTTGAATAATCGGCAACACTCCCATTATATACAATTTTCAATTACACTGTTTTTGAAATTGGTTATTAACACATTTTCTCATTAATCTTTTTAACATGACAAACAATTGTACACTTGACTAAACATTAATCCTTAAATACTAATTACAATATGTTATGGTTTCTTCTGTGAAGCTTCTATATAAAGGTTAAATTTCAAGAGTCTTTCTTTATACTTCCTTCTTTTAGTTCATGTTTGCTCACTTCGCTCTCACTATCACTTGCACTGTGATTTTTTTCACTTTTGTTATTGTAACACATATCTGTACTATATCCTCTAACCACTAAAATGTACATATATTTATATAATTCCATTGCACTCTTTACACAAGTTCTTTCTTTGTCTTTCTGTGATAACTATCTATACAGCTAAATATTTTAACAAATGTTTACAAAGTAAATATTCTGTTTTCTCTCTATGCGGAGATGAACATTTTAACAATCTTTCTGAAGCTGTTATTGTGAGCTCTATACAATATATTTTTAAGCTCTTGGTAGTAGATAGCAATTCACATTCTGCATTTTTCATGAATAGGTAAGTACCTGACCAATATATGATTTTCAAGTAAGCTAACATTTACATTTTATCTCAAAGCTGATTGGGCGCCAATAGACAAATGACACTTCCAATTTTTCTTTTACATTAAATCAAGGTTCCAAGGCACCACACGGTTTCTTGTATGGTCGAAGGAGTTGTTTATGCCATCTTCCCAGACATTTTTCATTTTTAACATCTTTTAATTCATAGGTATGATAACCAAATTTTGATATAATTTCTGCAGGACCTTTATATAACAATTCCATCCTTTTGTTCCTACCTCGCAATGCACTTGATAACTTATGGTCTTTAACTAGTACCCAATCGCCTATCTTAGGTTCCCATTTATGTTTTCTACTCTTTTTCTTTAATTTTCGCTTCTCTGCCTTTTTCTTGATTCGTTCAAAAGCAATTTTCGCTCTTTCTTCTTCACTTAACTGAATGTCATTAATTTTCAGTGTTTTTGGTACCCCGATCAATATTGGTTCTGGTTCAATTCCTAACATTAATTTTATTGGTGCAAACCCAGTAGTTACATTAATGGTGTGATTGATAATCTTTTCTATCAATGGACAATATTTCACCCAATCCTTGTGATTATGATGTGTAAGTACACGTAAATAAATTCCTATATCTCGGAGGACACGTTCTGTTGGATTCCCTGATGGAAAGTATGAGGAACAATGATATAATTTTATCTCATGATTTTCTAGGGTTTCTTTAAAGATTTTGCTCCGATGAACTGTAGCATTGTCTGTTAAGATTGCCTGAATCTTGCCATATTTAGGCACATAATCTTTTATTATCTTTCCTACACATGTTTTGCTGCTGATATTCCTAACAGGATAAATTTTAATAAATTTACTAAAAACATCATGAAGAACAAACATATATCTACATCCAAATTGTCCTACTGGTAGCTCCCCATGTGCATCAGCAGTAACTAGTACATTTTTCCCTTCTCTTATGATTGTCTGAGGTTCTATATCAAATTTGATATTAAATGGTTTGGCCCTTTGACATAAATCACAGCTTGAACATATTTTTCTCACTTTCTTTGCCAAATGTTTTATATAAAAATGGTCACTAATTACCATGATTAGCTTTTCACTACCTGTATGAGCTAATGTTTTGTGATAAGCAAGTATAAGTTTCTCTTGTAAAGCTTTTGGTACCATTACTTTCCATTTAGGTTCAATTCTTCCATGAAATTTATAGATTTTTCCCTCATAAATACCTATATTATCTTTTAGATTTTCTGTGATTGGTTGTGCCTTTTCTTTCAATTTCCTAAGTTCATCGTCCTCTGTCTGTAATTGTTCCAAATTTCGAAATTCTTTAGCTAATTGAGTCCCTTCTAAGGTTTTGAAATATAGTATGGTTACATCATGTTTGTTGTCACTAATTGTATCTGGTATTGTATAATTGGTTTTCATCCTTGATAACAAATCACTAAAAATATTTTGACTTCCTGCTATGTGTCTAATTTCTATGTTATGGGATGTGATCTCATGGATATATCTAGAAATACGTGTGCTTGTGAGTTTGCAAGAGTTCATAAATGCCAAACTAACATGATCTGTGTAAACTATTACTGGGTTGTTATATACATATTGCTTAAATTTTACAAGTGCAAAGTAAATAGCTGCTATTTCTTTTTCTGTAGTGCAAGCCTGTGATTCAGTCCTTGAAAGCCCCCTTGAAGCTACAGCAATGAGGTGATCTTTTCCTTCCTCATCTTTTTGTAATATGACACTACCATAACCTAGTCCTGAAGCATCTGTATAAATTATGTAGGGGAGATCTTCCCTAGGTTTTTCCAATAAAATTGACGCTGCAAACAATGTTTTTACCTTTTCGAAAGATTCTTGTTCTACTGATGACCATTGCCATTTTACATCTTTTCTCAATAGTTGTCTTAATGGGGCTACTACGGTTGCATATTCCAGGATAAATCTTGACTGATAATTTAGAATACCAAGAAATCTTCTCAATTGTTTTATATTTTTAGGAGTTGGTATTTTATTTATGCTTTCAATTCTGTCGGGATTAGGCCTGATTCCCTCATTTGAAATAACATAACCTAAAAATTCTGTCTGTTTCACAAAGAATGCAGTTTTACTTGGCTTTATTGTCATGTTTGCTTTCTTTAACTGACTAAGCACATAATTGATATGATTTAAATGATCCTCTATATTTTCTGAAAAAATCACAAAATCATCCACATACTGAGCTACAAATTTCTTTATGGTTTCTCCAAAAATTTCATACAAAGCTCTTAATAGTGCACTACCACTGGTATTCATACCAAAGGCGCAAACTCGAAACTGATATAATATTCCTGAATGTAAAAACGCTGTATATTTTCTTAAATCTTCTCTAAGTGGGATCTGCCAAAAAGATGCTGTAAGATCTAGAGTAGAAAAAATTTTGCCCTTCTGCAATTTGTTCAATATTACCTCTACACTTTCTGGTCTAAATCTATCAGGTTTACAATGTTGATTTAATTTTCTCGCGTCTAATGTCACCCTAATCTTTCCATTGGCCTTATTTACAATACATAGGGGATTCACAAACTCTGAATTCGAAATCTCAATAACCTCATCTTCTAACATTGACTTTATAACTGCATCTACCTCTTCTCTTATTGTACTAGGGATAGCTCTCGCTTTATGTGTAAAAGGTTTGATGGGTATCATCTCAAACGAATGAGTATAAATATTACATTTACCAGGTTTCTCAGAGAATACTTCTTTATTTTGGATTAATATTTCAAACAGTTTATCCCTCTGTTGTTCATTTAGTTGATCAGCCTGAGTTACTTTTTTCCTCAACAATTCTTCTAAGTCTTCACTACTCTCCCTATCATAGTACCTAGTTGCATCAGAAACCCTCAAATTGTCTATGAAATCATTTTTATCCCATTCTACATTTTCTTTATTATCGACAATGTACTCTTTGACATTTACTTCAGTTAATTCCATAGCTCCTACTTTAACATATTCTACAAAGAATGTATCCCCTTGGATTTCTTCTTCCTCTTTTTCTCGTACAATAGTTTCTGAACTACTATCTTCCACAAAAGGCACTATAATGGTCTCATCTTCAACTTTCATTTCTAGAATCATGTTTTTAAAATTCACCACAGCTTCCCAGGCATAAAGACAATCACAACCTATTATAATATCTGTCACAAGTCTTCCTACAATCAGAAATAAAATTCCAAGTATTCTCCCATTTATTTCAATATTTATCATTGCTTGAAATTTTACTCTTTCTTTTCGTTTTCCCACAGCTAGCGAGCAATATATCCCATTAACTGGTAAAGACATTACTTTAAAGCCACTACTTTGTAAATTATCATAAAAATTTTGTGAGCATACTGTGCTATTTGATCCCGTATCTATAATTGCATTGTATTGTTTTCCATTTACTCCAATTTTGATTTTAGGTGGATCTCCTACTGTTTCGTTTTCGTCAATTCTATTTTTCCATTCTCTTTTCTTTTGTATCATCATTTGCCTTCCAGGACTATTTATTTCCGAGTACTTATCACAATCATTACTATGATACCCAGTTCTCACTGAAGGCGCGTTTGACCGGGTCTGGCGTTTCCCTGATTTTTATGTATTGCTCCTGTACTATTTCCCGAATTGTTACTTCTGTTTTCCTGCATTAAATCGGGGTTACTTCCTACCATGTTTTTGACCGTGTTAATGGCCTCAACCATTTCCGCATTTTCGGGGGAATTTCGTCCACTAGAATACCTTTCTCCCTGTCTTGGTGACCTCGGTCTAAACTCATTATCTCCGTTTGTCCAATACCCATCATTTGAATTTCTACTATGTCCAAAATAACGTCCCCGTCTACCTCGATCAAATCTATTTGTATTCATATAATTCACCCTTATATTTCTTCCCCTTAGATTACCATTTCTATTTTGGTGATGCCCTTCCTGGTTATATCTACCTTGATTTTCCCACCGGAATGATTCCATCCTTGGTACTGGTCCTTTATATCTTTCCCTAATCTCACTTCTATTCTGATAATACTGTGCCCCTTGCCCGAAAGAATTGACAGTTTCTTTTCCTTCATATGTATTTCCAAATGCGTGTTTTGGCTTATTGACTTCTAAGGCTGATAATAATTCTATCATAGCTGCAATGCTATCGGGTCGGGCTATGATTAGGTAATGTTGAAGTGTTTCCGGAAAATGTGGAGTAACTATATTTATTAGATCTTTTTCATCCAAGGGAGGGTCCAACATCTTCGATTTTCTCGCTATTCTCATAAAATAGTTTACCATGGATTCCTCCGATCTAGGATTAAATTTTCCATTGCTTAATTCAACTCTTATATTAGCCTGCCTACTAGCTCCCCAATATCTGGTTAAAAAGATGTTCCTAAAGGTCCTGTAGTCATTATTGTTACCCATAGAAAGGCCTAGCCAATTAGCAGCATTACCCTTTAGGCATTTTCTTACTATCACCATCTTGTACTCCTCTGGTATACGTTTCACCGTGAAGTACTCTTGTAACCCTTCTAAAAAGGCTTTAGGATCATCTGAATCTTCATTTTCAAAAACTGGAGGTGTCATTTCATTTAAGACATGGTTAGGCCAATGTAAATTTGAATTGTCACCTATCCCTGAGCTATTTCCGAGATCAGAATGGGAATTACTGTTACCCCTATTTTGCATCGAAATGTCAGCTGATACACCTGGTATTGCCTCGTTTCTTGCAACTTCATTACTAAGATTGTTGTGATTACATGCATTTTCATTTAATTTCAAATTTTCTAAGGCCTCTTTTACCTGAGTAATTTCTGTCACTACTCCTTTTATTTGGTCTGTAACATCCTCCAAATTTCTAGCCTGCCTTTCACTTTCTACATCAGATCTTTCTATTCTAACTTTACACCCCTGTAACTCTTCTCTAATTTCTTCCCTGTCTTTATCTAACCTTTGTACTACCTCTTCCCTTTGTTTGTCTAAACTATATGTTACTCTTTCCCTTTCTTTATCTAATTTATCACTAACTTGTTGACCTAATTTCTTTTCAGAATTCTTTACTTCTTGCCTTATTGTCTCTAATTCTCCCTTAACCTGTTCTCTATTTTCTTTTACTTCACTACTGACTTTATTAATTTCCTCCCTAACTTCTTCCCTAAAGGTTTCTAAAGCTCTCTTCTGATTTTCCAATTGCATTCCCAATTCCTGTTGTCCCTTCTCTAATTTCTGTCCTAACTCTGTTCTTAATTCTTTACTAGTTTCATCTATCTTTTGACTTAACTCTGTACTCATCTTTTTCACTGTTCTTAATTCTTTACTAGTTTCATCTATTATCTTTTGACTTAACTCTGTTCTTAATTCTTTACTATTTTCATCTATCTTTTGACTTAACTCTGTACTCATCTTTTTCATTATCGTTTGAAACATATTCTCTATTTCTGACATAAATGCTGGCCTTTCTGAATTACTACTAAACATTTCTGAACTACCTCTAGGTGTTTCTCTAACGTTCTGATCTTCTAATTCTTGGCATATTCTGCTACCAATTACATTCTGATTAAATTCTTCCATCCTACTAACACTTTCCTGAATTTCCGGACTATTGAAACCTCTAAACTCACTATCACTGTCTTCCATTTCTAAGCTATTTACATGTGTTTTTCTACTCACCAAAATTTTCAGTATTTTCACTATTTCACTTTAACTGCACTTAAACTTGTTCACTACACGTTTCACAGATGTTGACGCGCTGGGCACCTTCTTGTCTGCTGGTTCGATGCTGGCTCGGTCGTCTTGGGGTTTGGTCCATTCTTTCGAAGCCACACGTTGGGAAGCCAATTTGAAGCTGGAATATTGCTTCCTAGTTATTACCTCGCCATTTGAAGCTGAAGTCGTTGATGATGTGTTGCCCTTCGATGTAGCTCGCCTCGGCTAGTTCTGCATCAGATCTCTTTATCTCGGGTTTGCGTGAGTGTAAAGGACAACCCAAGAACAACTTTGCACATCAATTTATTTTATATAAAATATTTTCGGGAGATATGCCGATTCTATATGTGTATCTGTAGAAGCATCGCAATCACATCTGCGCAGCATGAACTGCACGAACTCCCGTACTGCTCTCTGGTTGAGTACTGACTAGACGCTTCTCTCTTACCCACGCCAAGAAGACCGTTCGTTCATTTGAATGTCATGACGTCATCCAAGAAAGCCTCGTATCCAAAATGTTATTTCCTTTTCCCGCAATTTAGAAATGTCCCTTTCTATTATAACATGTTCTTTTATGAATTTTGAATATATAATTACCTTTTTAGGATTAACCGATGTTTACTTTATATTTTATTAAATATATCGCGCGACTTTTTAAGGTTGGTAGACTTGACTTTCGAACGTATATTTAAACTATGTAGTATGACGTCATGACTCGCTAATTTCAAACCAATAATGCGTTTATCTTACAAATTTAACGACTATTATTTACTCATCCGGCAATTAAATTAAAACGTGTCTTTTTCAAAAGCCCATTCGATCGGAAATCTAAATTTCGGTATCAGGACTATTGAATACTTGGGTGGCAGAGGAATTCCATCAAGGAAATAACTTGACTACTAAGTGAGATGGCTTCACAGTAACATGTGAGGCTCACATTTGAGAGGTCATATGTTTGATTCCTGCAACCTACCTTCCTGATCCATAGATTTTTTGGGGAATTTTCCTGCATTACCAGACAAATGCTGGGAAGCATATTTATAGATCCCCTAAATTTTCTGTCCTTTCATTTCATTTCCATCTGACCTTTCAGGGTTGTCTGTCAGCTGCATTGTAAAAATGGCACTTCTCCATGGATGACAACTGCACTCTGTAAATACAGTTCTCAGTGGCGAGGTGGTAGCTGTTACAGGGGGCTATTGGTCAAAATCTGGCAGGTGCGAACCTCCTGTTGAGATGAAGAACTCTCTGTATCTGTAAGGGACCCAACCTTGGTGGGTGTCCCCTTGTGGCTCATTGGCTGGCTGCCCACTGGATACTACTATCTTACCCTTTCATCCGGGGTTGGTCTGGGTGGCTCAGTTGGTTAGACACTTACAGATCCCAAAGTTGCGGGTTCAAATTCGGCCCAGACTGATAGTTTTTAAGTGTGCCTAAAAACGATAGCTCCTTGTCAGTAGATTTATGGGCATGTAATAGAACTCCTGCGGGATGAAATTCCAGGACACCAGCAATGCTGATGTGCTCCTGGCAATTATCAGTGTCGTTAAACAACAAAATAAATTTTAAAATAAATAAACTTTCACCTGGAGTCTGATGTACTAAATTTGAGCATGATATATGCGGAATCCCCTCTGATATAGAATCAATCAACCAACATGACTGCAGAGAAGTGATCATTTCTTCACTACAATCTTCGCAAAAGTTAAAGCCATATGGAGGCGGGCCGTACTGCAGACTACAGCAAATCCTAAGCTTGCCCCTCCTACCAGCGCTGCCGAATATGGTACACGCATCTCACTCGCTCTTATGTAAAGAGCCTCTGTCATACACGCACTACGCTTGGCAACAGCGCTCTGCTTGAGCATTGGCCAGCGTTCACATGCCTTTAACTTTTGTGAGCGGTATAATTCAACTACTGTCAGTGTGCTATATGTTAGATTATAATGAATTGACATATAACATATAGGTTATTCAATAAATATGGTTGTATGTGATGGTAAAACAATAAGAGTATACTTCCAGAGGCAAATCCTCTCAACAAAATTGTAAAATTTACTATATACAAAACACCAAATATCAGAAATTTGCAGCAGAACACAGGTGTAGATTAAGCTTAAACCTATTCAAATCTATGCTAGCCAGACCACAGATGTCCTAATGTAATCAGCTACTTTCCTTGGCAGGTGGAATCACCCAGCGATATAAGGGGCTCTGCTGCATATGCTTCAAAATGTTTATAATGCATATACAAGTTTCATGAAGAAAATCTCACCCTGCAATGCCTGTAGTTAAAACATCATTGTCTCTAATGATCGGTGCATCAAGTTCATGAATAAGCTCAAAATCTGACCATGAATTCAGAGCTGCAATTGGACGAGCTTGTAATAAGTAAACAGTTCCCTGTTGAAGATTAAAATATCATTAGAACATCAGAAAATTGAATAAGAACTTCTTAGATTGGGTGCACACTTGAGATCAATCATTACTTACTAAGGATATGATAGTTATTTTCAGGTAATGGTTATAAAATAAAAAAACTGAAACTATTAACATTTGAGTTATGCACATATAAATAGGTCTCACTAGTACAAAGTTTTATTTTAGAAATTGTAATCCCCCCAGGTATGTCAAAATGTATGCCTACTTGTAGTAAAATCCTATTTCCAATTTGGACTGAATGTACTTCTACCTTAGATAAATGTAGAAAATGAAACAAGGCAAAAACAGTGGTGATAAAAGAAACTAAAACTAAGAATATGTCTATGAATCGCAGGTCTTACATTTTTAACTGCCCACTCTATCTCCCGTGGTTCTCCAAAAAGCTCTTCAAGGTTAATTCCTATCACTCCTAGAGTAAGCATTTCTTTCTCTCCTACAGATATTTGGGAAGATTCAGAGCTTCCTAATGATTTCTTGATAATGCCACCTTCATCTGTTAAGGAAAACCATGATGCCTATTAACGAACAACTTATAAATAAAGGTATATCAATTATAATAAATTAGATAATTTAATAAGAGTTTATATGATTTTTTATACTCTATATACATACAAGGTGGAAGGGAAGTTATTACATTAATTTAAACTAGTTACAGATATCATTATTTGGAACACATTTTGTAACTTTTTCTATGGTCATTTCCTGCAGAGATATTCTAGGTTTTTTGAGAACATAACACAGATATGCTGGGAACATTGTGGAGTTTGTTGACTCATGGTAGTGGAGGTGTCACTTTCACATTCAAAACCAGCTGGAGGACACCAACTAAACACTTGCACTTTTGCTTTCACAATGGTGTGTCTCACTGTTTTATATCTGCTACCTCTTATAATAATTTCATCTGAATCTTCCAATGACATTTTGTAACCTAAATTCACAATCTGGATATTTTTACAAGCTTGTTCAACACTAAACTCCAATCTGTTTTATAACTAATATTCCTGTAACTTAAACAACCAAATCATCTTTCTAATAAACACAAAATTATTATATTGTTAGGCCCTTACCGGATGCTGAAGATATTCCTTCCATTTTACTCTGTTCTATAGTAAGCCAATGGCATGCCAATTATACTTCTTATTTTGCCAAAACATTACAGCACCCTTTCATCATGTTTATTTGGATTAAAGGATGCATGGAAAACAAAATCACTAGCCACCCTTCAGAAAAAAGAGAAAAGTGAGGTAGGCTATGTTTTATAGAACTTATTATGAAAATGAAGTGCTTAGAACAGTGGAGCATGTTATTAAAATCTATAACTTAATGTTGACTTTTAAAAACACTTTTAGTCTATTCCCTTTTAAAAATCCTTCAGGACTAGTTTCAGAGAAGCTCCTGTCCATCATCAACTGGTCAGCTGACTGATTTCCTAATTAGGTCACTGTCATCCCTTCTCCTCATTGTCATTCCTTTCCACTTCAACAAGTCACCTGACGAGGAAATCAGTCCTCCAACCAGCTGATGATGTAGAGGAGCTTCTCTGAAACTAGTCCTGAAGGATTTTTTAAAAGGGTTTTTAAAAGTTGACAATAAATTTATAGATTTTAGGCTAAGTTTTGTTTATGTCTGAAAGCCAGTTCAGAGTGTGATCTACCTCAACCTGTTTGTAGGGTTGCCAAGTTTTGCAGCCACATTATGTGTGCAAAACTGTGCTTGGAACATCCATTAAAGTGATTAATAATTTAAAAAATCATATTTGCTGTCATATACTTACCACCAAAACTGTGTCAGAAATAGCTTACTCTACTCACTTAAAAGTAACAAACTATTATCTTCATACATTCTTATTAACTAGGTCTTCCGGGGAAGGCCGCATCTTGGATGCTGCTGTTGTCAACGTTTTGCACTACTATGTAGGGCTTCTTCAGGGCTGCTGCTCTTCTTGAAAGTACCACAGGAACTGTGCTGGCTAGAGAGAGAGAGGCAGTTTGTCTGTTTATTTATACTATGGCTGTGGAAGTTTGGGCTGGCCCTCTCGCTCTCATTTTTATGCTTAGTTAAAGATAAACAAGACCCCTTAAACAGCGCTGGTATTTACAAGATTGAGTGCAACTGTGAAGCAGCATATGTTGCGCAGACAGGCAGATCAATAAAAATTAGATGGCATGAACATATCAGAAGTTTAACATATCAACCCAAAAAGTCAGCACTAGCTGAACATGCCATATCCACGTGGCACCACATAGATTTCGACCAAATACAGCTACTAGCTAACTCTGACCATTTTACACACAGAATGGCCAGAGAAAGCATAGAAATATTCAAACTGCAAAGCAGCATAAATGGAAGACATCTCAACACTATTTAGCGAATATTAATAAGAATGCAAGGATTGGCGGACCATCAGCCAATAAGAGCAAGAGGGCTAGCCCAAACTTCCACGGCCAAAGTATAAGTAAATAGACAAACTGCCTGTTTTTCTAGTCAGCACCGTTCCTAGTTAATATGGACACCGGCGACCGAAGCCTATGCAGTAAGTTCATACATTCTTATTGAATTAAACCTCTAATTTTAAAAAAAAAATTATTTGCTTTTTCAAAAACTGCTGATCAAAGAACAAGATGCCATTATACTTTTTGTATGTAATACTTCTATGAAACACAAATTACAAGGAATGTAATAAATTCCCATCCACTGAATGTATAGGGCACCTTTTATTACCTGAAATAATTGTCTTATATGACTTTTTTCCACAGATACATTGTGTTACTTTTAAAGCTTTTTCCTTCCCTTTCTGCAGAATAACAACATCAGGTTCCACCTCCGCAGATACAACACTCTGCAACAAAACATTCACTTCTTAAATATTTGAAATAACCTTGTTGTGTGTTAAATTATCCTAAATTAAGTGTTAAATGTAATGTTGTCATTTCTTGGAAAGTTAATTTTGTAGATCATTATCATATTGTATCGCATATATCATATTATGGAACTGATGTGAACAGTGCTATCAGGTTTGAGCATATGTACGATATTTGAGTACCCATAAGAGTTCCACTTCATAAGTGTAAATTGCACAATGTCACCACTGGCTTATATGCTTTCTACCTTCCCTGCCTAATGGAAAAGAAGCAAAAAAGGACTTGGGAAGCAGAAATCTTTTCAATTTCTTAGTTAAACCAATTCTCATGAATGTAATTTTCAAAACTATTTGATTTAGGAATGGTTAAAATAAAGTAAACATAAAGGTTAATCAACAAATTTAACTCATGTAAAAAGAACTATGAAAGAAAACAAGCACTATGAAAGAAAATTTTAACTTTATATTTGAAAAAGCAAGAAAAGCAGAGCAAAACAAAAGAATAATTCTGCCTGCCAGTCATTATTTATTTTCAAGCATCTTCTTTTAGCTTTATCATATGGTGTATACATGGCTGGTGTCCTGACTATTAAATCTGTTTAGTTCTTTTGGACTTGTAGGCCATGGTCTAGAAGGCATTGTAGATACCAATGTTTCACTAAGTACTGTGCTTGGCATCATCAGGGTAACATGATACCAAGCGCACTACTTGGCAAAATGTTGGTATCTACAATGCCTTCTAGACCACGGCCTACAAACCCGAAAGAACTAAACAGATCTAATTTAACATATGGCCTTATGCATCCTTGGAGTACTCTCTCTTGAGAATCAACTGTTTAATGTTATGCACTGTGTTTTTGGTGTATTTCTTGTGGCATATTAATTAAAGGGATTTACATCACAAAAATTATGTGTTAGCTATGAAAAGAGTTCTCAAATCCTACCACTCCCCCCCTGCCCCCTGCAATGTTTTGTTTAACAAAACTTGGCCACAATTAGGATACCTTACACTTAAATTTATGTTTTTAGAAGTCTAGAAATAAACAACATGGTATAGTAGATGAAAAATAATAATTATGTTTAGCAGCTATTTATGATAACCATTTATACTAAAATGTTCACCTGAAGAAGCAATTATAATAATGTATGTTAGCAGTATCCTGTGTAACAATTTCTTAAAATTGAGATTATAAACATTAGGGCTTCAGAATTCTTTAACACTAAGAAAATCAAATCACATAGGTTGATATTGTGACATCAGGCTTGGTACTCAATTAAGGATGAACTTCACGCCACATGCCGGGCCAGCAAGTGGCAAAGACGTTAAAGATCAGGTTGTCTCACACAGCTGCTGTGTGTATGTGACTGTCAACAGTTGAAGTGGCAGAAACAAAAGAGATCAAGAAAGTTTGCAAGACTTCTAGCTGTGTTATTTGTGTGTGTGTTTCTGTGAGAGAGAGACTTGAGAAAGGTCTGTGAGACATCATTCCTAGCATATAAGGAGGCCTGAGAATATTAGTGAGTGAGTGATTGACTTTTAGAACTGAGTCACGGATATGAGTCGGCAAGTGTGTCAGTGAGTGTAAGACAGCTGTGCATGTGTGTCATGTTAGTAATGTCCTGTCAAGATGCACTGAGCGTCATGAGTGATTGTAATGTAATTAGGGTACGAGAGACAGAGGAAATGAAGAAAGACATTAAAAGGGCTGGGCAAGGTTATGAGAAGTAAAAACTGTGAGTTGTGACATTCTGAAGGACTGCAGACTGTGTTAACAATGAGAAGAAAACTGTGTTTGTGGTAAAATTTTAGAAGGCAATAAAATAATAGAAAAAAAATAACCGGACCAGATTTTGTCATTTTGTCACAATATTTTCTTGAGAATGGATGTATAGGTATGTTGCCATGGTAGCTCATGTCACAAGAGTATTCACAAAGAAAGCAGAAGTTCTATGGTCTAGTCCTGTCCGTAGTATCAAATTTTTAATTTGGTTTAATGTTCCAACATAGTGTTCACACATGGGTGGTATGAAAGAACATTTATCAAAAACAAATTTAGATATAGTGGTTAATAGCAAGATGACTCCAATAATGTGTGAGACTCACATTCGGGAGATCACAGACTCTTTTCCTGTTGGGCTGACCACTTGGATTTTTTCCCTGGTGTGCAGACTAATACTGGAGTGGATTACAATAATGCCATGAATTTTACTGCCCCTCATTTCCTTATCATCTTTCAGGTTTTGCAGTTTGTGGCTGTGCCAGATAGGTGATGCAGATGCTTGCTCCAAGAAAAAAGTATTCGCTGTGGACACTGGAGGACCATTTGGTTGCATCGTTTATTGTCCACTCTAGGCAGTTCCAGCTATGGGTCAGGTCTTCAAGATGAAATTATTAGGGATTTCTGTGCATCCCTGTGGCCTGTCTGCCTATAGTCATCTGTACTGTCATTTATTCAGGAGAATATCTTTGTCCTTGAACATGCAATCACACTTTGAAGTGGGGAGCTTCTTGGTACAACGTAAATAGAGTAAGACCATCAGTTTAAAATTATTGTCTACAATGCAGTTGGACTGTAAGCAGTGCTACTGCTGTTACAATATGAATTATGTGTTCTTAAGTCTCCAACAAACATAATCATTAGTGATATTATTGAAAGTATAATTGTTTGTTTGATGCTATAATGTATTAGTGATGCTCTTTTGCGTAATATTTATTGTCCCAGAAAAGAAAGGATAAGTTGCTTTTGAAGCAGCTATAAACCATCAGCGCAAGAGGAAAAAACAACAGCACATCATCTCAGGTTCACTTGTGTCAACCACAGGCTCATAACTATACTCCTAAGACAAATATGGTAGTCTCTTTACTTCATCCTGTCCTCCTAGGGGTTGCTAACAATAAATCTATGTAGATTAGGTGTGCAAGGTGTTCTCCTTCATAGTATATATTCTATCCTAAAGCCCATAAATGTAAAGCATTTTCAACATCTTGAATCGGATGAAAAGGTTTAGTGCATCTACGATTGTCTCACCTGGTAGCTCAAGCAGTAAGAGCATCGGCACAGAGCCAAAGATCCATGATTTGATTCCTAGTCATGGCACTGAGTTTTTGAAGCTGGTTAAACCTACTTTGTGTTTCTGTAACTTTACTTATTATTTTGTAATGGGGGTTACCTTCTTGGTTTTGCAGCCAGTGTAATCTACACTAAGGCTTATAAGATATGGTTACACTGACATTCATCAGTATGTCTCTATGTCTCCTCATCCTGCACAAAATTATACTTTCAGTAAAATGTGATACCTGGACAATCCATAGTAAGCATCCTGGTCTGAACTGAACTGTGACACTGGCCGATGGCAGTGGCAACAGCAAAGGCTTGGGAGCAAGCTGGCTCACAGCACTGGCTGTATGCTGCCTCATGCAACTGTTGTGAACATGTGACAACAATTAGAGCAGCAGAACCAAAAGGGGTTTTATCATTTGGGATTATTCAAGAAGTGTGCGGTGGCCAGCATATTTGTAAAAGTTCAAGAAAGGTCCATGTAATGTCATTCTCGCTATATGAGGAGGTGAAGCAATGAGCAGAGTAGTTAGTTACAGACAGGAGTTAGTCAGTTTTTAGTTTTAGTATGTGTGTCAGCTGTAAGAGTGCAGTCACGTTGTAAGGAAGATCGCAAAGCAGTTGATGAGTATTGAGTCACTGTATCATCCAAGTCAGGTGTTTGAGAGACAGGGAAAATTAAGAAAGACAGAAAGAAATGAGTCAAGGTTACGAACGCACAAACAAATCCTTTGGAACAGGAAAGTGGTATGCAACAGCTATTGTTCCGTACAGCCTATTGTTCAATCAAGAGGATCAGTCATTAACGCAGGTAGCTGGCTGAGTCAGTATACAGCAATCTTCTATCATCTGTAATATTACTGTGGTCATAGTGATGATACTTTGAAAGTGGACCTTGTTCTTCTTTATCTGATTACCTTCCCCACTTACACCCCCTAGGATTTACAAGCCAGTGCCCAGGGTCAGACACTTGTCGGGGAGCACAGGAATCTATGGACCAGACAGAGTGAAGACCTGGAAGTGGGTGGTCAGCCAATCAGCAGGTATGATACTGCTTCAACAATTACTTTCAACACCAGTATAGAGCTACAAAAGTAGACTTACCTCTCCAAGGCCAAAATTAGATGTCATCAGCAAAATGCGTGGATCACCATTCAGAGGATCCTTAGTAAACAAAACTCCCGCACATTCTGCCATCACCATAGGTTGCACTATTACTCCCATACTGGTCCTCACACGCTGGCCACTTTGTCTGTCATCATAAAAGCATTGTTTATTCAACTTACTATTTCATAGGGCTCTCTAATTCTCTTCCTCCAGGACAACATTGAAAGGGACTGTGACATACGAGAAGACTAATTAATTAATGAAATGCCAGATTAATTAAATTATTTCAATTTTTAATGATAAAAGTATTACAAAATGAGTTTATATCTTAGGACCAAAGTTCAACTCTTCTTCCATTAGTTGTAATTTAATGACTAGGATTTGGTCCTAGCTACATGAGGCCTGTATTTAAGTTATGCTTGCAGAGAGGTTTTGTGATGTAGCACACCAGGTTACTGTAGCGATGTGTCACCTTTCCCTTTCCTACCTGCTCTACTGTCAACAAACTTGAAGTGCAAACAAATACAGTAAACTAGCTCTCAACATAACATCGTTTGTAATGCAGACTGGAGCCTATTAATGTCTATAAAAAAATAAATCTGCCAAACTAATATATATTTTTTTGCAAAATGTTTTAACATGTCAGTAAATACTTTTATTTCAAATTCAAACAATCCAAAAGGGACTTCTAGGGAGATTCTCTACATCATCAGTTTGTTGTCAACCACCATTTTAACATTCATGATTTATTTTCCATATATCAGCCTAATCAATGACAACTGACTGTTCTAACACACACAAACCACTTGTAGGTAAACTTTGAAAAGTAGAATCACAAAAAATTGTGAATTAGTTGGAGAATTTAAGTCTATGGCAGCATGTTGCCATAGTTTCTCAGTGGTTAAGAGCAGCGTGTGTAGAGCGCAAGATCCATGGCTCAATTCCCACTTTGGCATTGACTTTTTCAGTTCTGCTTCTACCTTTCATCACCTGTATTTATTATTTATTTCTACACCACATTATTTCTTCTTTACAGATTTTACTCTTAATTCTTCAGAAGAATTAAATGCTGGCTATTTTTTATTCTAAGAATATTGATACTTGAATCTGAATGAGTTGCGCCATTGTTTACCTGCGAGAATAAACAGAGTGGAATGCAAATAATGAAGCCCAGCAAGCTTGAATAGCCTCCAATATATTTTTTGTTTCTTTAGGAACTCCCAAAAGATTTGCATGTTGTACAGATGTACAAAGCTCTTCACAGTCCTCCCCTATTGCAGAAGACCTCACAGCTACAAATCTTGATTCTGAGAAGCATTGGTTCTCTAGTTGAAGTAAAGTTGCCTTCCTAACAGCTTCACAAACAGGTGTACATTCAAACAGGCCAGCAGTCCTGTAAATTTATATGCAGTGCATTAGACCTCTATTGTTTTACACACCTTAATGTATTAAAATATTCAAGAACCATCAGAACATGGTGGGTTATAGGTCCAGAAACTGTTACATCATCAAATAGGGGTACAAGATGCTTTGAGCTCCTTTAAAAAGAAAGGAAAACTGTGGTAACTAAAGACTACAGAAGACTTCGAAGGAAGCAAAGAAAAGTGTGAACTGAATAATAGCTTTAGAAAAAATAAATAACAGATGAAATAACTAACGGGTCAAACAGGGTGAGGGGAAAGGAAGAACTAAGCAGGAGAGAAAAAAAGAAAGAGATATTTCCTTGAAAGTTAGAAGATTAAGAAATTTGTTGGGTAATCCGTAAATGAGGTAGCAGAGGGTTTGCATATGTAGTGAAAGTGAGATTATAGTGAAGTAGTGAAATTGGGATAGTGAAGATTTGTGAAGCATATAACATAAATTGATTAATAAGAGTTACAAGAATGGAGCTTATAAGAAAAGTTTAGAAAGAGGGAAGTGAATAAAAATAGGAAACAAAATAAATCAGGAAACAGAAATTACAGAGATAAGATTAATGAAAAGGTAGAAAGCAAACATTCACAAATTAAACATGTGCAATGTGTATGTAAAATGTAAGCATACTGAAGGGCTGCTCTAATAGCAAAAGGACCAGGGCCCAGCTTAGGGGTAGCCCAAGGTGTGTAAGATTTAGTAGGTACTCAGTAAATCATTCATTCATTTATTATACTACGAAACTAGTTGATCTTGCTCCAAAGCAGTGTTGATTTTACCATGTCTAGTTTAACTATCAAACAGAAGTCCATATAGGCAACATGAGATTTAATCACAGTAACAGTGATAAGTGTTAAGAGGCAATACAATGTCCCCATCGTTGTTAGTGGCCATGAATTTTATATATGGGCACCCAATTCTCTCTATATATCTCTCTGTCTCCCTCCCCTCTGTCTATTTGATTTGGTAGTGTTTAGTATGCATTCTTGCTTTATATGGCACCACAAATGTGGACACTAATGATAAATAAAATGATAGTTGGGAAAGGAATTTGGGAAGGAAACATTCTAGGCATAAGTTATACGCAGTTGTGAGGACTGAGAAAAATATGAAAAAATCTGTAATGAAGGAGCACAGTCCTGACAGGATTTGAACTACAGACCATCTGCTCACAAGTCCACGCTTTAGTGAGCTCAGTAACCTGTATCAGTCCCTCTCTTTACCCCTCTCACATGTGGTTTATTATAGTTATTAATTTTCTTCAATGCTACGTAGCGCATAAACCAGAATGAACTTTTTTACCTGTCACAGTATTGTTGCAAATGATTCAGGTCACATTCACTTTGACATAACTTCTCCAAGGCAGAGATTGCTTCCTCCAATTTCACTGTACATCTGACCTGCTCTTCTAGTGCTTTTACAGTAATGCAGAAGCCTTGAGGTACCTTGGCTGAAAGCTGAATACAACATAATAATGATGTTATATCATCAACATTATAACTGTTTCCACAAATCCTAAACAAAACTTTACAGCTGCATTAAAACAACTTATTCCATAAAATACAAAATAAGAAACTTTGAGCATTACTGTGCTTAACTATAAAAGCTCAGAAATTTGAAGTGCTTTCAACAATGCAAGCCAACTTGGAGAAATGATATATCTAATACAATCTCAGATGACCTTGAATGTTTACCATTAGAGGATTTAATGCATGAATAGGTCACCTATGAAATATAAAAGAAACCAAGTAATTACAGTTCATTATCTCTGACCTGATTTTCACTCAGTGAAGACATTAGGCCCAGAGACGCTGCCTTTTCTCCAACTATTGCACTGCTACAACAATATTTATCTTTAAAACTAACTGCCAAAGGAACATCATTCTCAGATCGGAGTTGTAAATCTTTCAGCAGTGGTGAAAATGGGTAACTGAAGTTTGGACTTGGTCCAGAATACCTACAGGTAAAACACAAAATAAATTAAAACCTTATAATAAATTAATATGTAATATTAATTTGATATTTCTTAAAATGGTTAATATTTACCTCGCAGTATACAGGTGGTGCAAAATAGGAGTTAGAAAATTTGTGTTTACTATGACATAGTAAGGGGTTGTAGTATTCTCACACATATGCTATAGCATATGAAATTTAATTGAAATTGAAATTTAATACAGAATGTTTTCAATGAATGTGTAGAATGTGTGTGCAAGGACTACATATTAGGGTGCCATTCCACACATGTCCAGTGCAGTTAAGGCTTCCAGGGCAACAACATAATCTCTTAACATTGCATGAAGGAAAGAGAAGACTTTCACAGTTTGGTGTAGCTGTGCTCCATCCTGCATAAACCAGTAGTTTTGGAGCATTAGACAGTGTTGTGCAGCTGGTTTGAAGTCCTGTTTGTATTTGGTTGCTGTGACAGTTCTCTTGATGAAAATGGGACCAATAATGCATTGTTACACATTAAACAGTGACCTTTTATGGATGTAGTGGAGCAGCAACATGAGCATGTGGATTTACAGTACTCCAGTGGTGCCAGTTGTTTGTTTACGCATTCTAAGATCTATTTTGTGCCACCCCACACAAATGTTTCTATTAACATTCTTTGTGATAATTTTAAAAATATCCACGAGATTCAGGGCTCAAATTAATAGGGGGATTTACCCCTCTCATTAATTTTCCCAGCTCATCAAAGAAGAATTCCTTCCCTGCCAGAGAATTATTTTTTCTTTTTATTAAAAGTATTTACTGCTGCTGTTCTTTGAAAATACAAGAAGACATGGAACACTTTTGATACACAGTGTACATGGTACAAATGTGAGCTGTGAGTAAGGAAATGTATCATATCACAAGTAAGCTAAATAATAAACAGTTCTCAAGTTCATTAGCTGGGTTGGCATTCAAGGTCACAACTACAGCAATTCTGCATCAACAATGACGACTGCAGCTTGCAGTATTCAGTTCAGTTACATTCAACTCACTGCTCTATTGTTCATCAGCATGGATAAATTTGTGACAAAAAAGTGAAAAGTTGCAAAAAGTAATGACAGTGGTGTATTCCAGTTTGAATCTCAAGCTTCAACTTCAAGTAATATTAATATTGCAGCTTCTGAGATAAAAACTGCAGCTTGGAAGTAACACATGTCAGCAAAAATAGTGAAAGTACATTACACCAATGTGTTAAATTCCTAGAGACAATTATTAAACCTTCTTCTTTATTTGAGTACCCTCTCTGTATGGAGGACTTCCAAGCCTGTACCTAGGGTCAGACACCTATTAGGGAGCAGAGAAACCTATGGACCAGACAGAGTGAAGACTTGGAAGTGGGTGGCCAGTATGAGAGTGAGGAAGAGGATGATATGAAATGCAGGCTAAATGGATGAATGGAAAAGTGATGATGGAACAGTTGGTGGAATGAACTAGATTTGAAAAATGTAAAACAAATTGTCCCTGACTTTCATCAGTTCTGGAAGAGTTACATAGCTATACTGCTCAGAAATACAAAATCACGGTGCTCTTAAAGACAATAAAATGCATATTGCTGCTGCTGCTACATTTTATGTATATAACACACCAGGCCCGAATTTAGGACCTCTGACGCCCCTGGGCAAAAAAAAAAAAAAAAAAAACCCACATTTACTACCCCCCTCCCAACTTGCAATACATATATTACTTAAATTTTCACAACATAGAGAATGGTTTCACTAGTTTGGATACTTAAGTATGAGTGCCAAACACCATAAGTGAGGTTATTAAAATTTAAGTAGGAACATCTTAATAGAAAGAACTTTCACTAAAGAGGCATTACCCCATATTAGATGTCAAAACATATACTGTTTAAATAACAAGAGGCTTCCTCCTTGCCCTGTCATTTGCAAACAAGTTTATGAGTTCGTCATAGTCCATTTTCACTGGTAAGTCAGATTCAATTGCAAGAACACCAAGATAACTAAGACGATCCTTCACTTGTGATGTTCTTAAATAATTATTTATGTGTCTTAGAGCAGAAAATGATTTCTCAGTTGAGCAGTTGGAAGAAGCAGGAGTGCTCAAGTATATTTGTAGAGCTATGTTTAAGTTTGGGTAAACACTCTCTAGACAGTTACCTTACAGCTGTGTAGGAGAGTGCGTCACATTTTCATTCTTTTCTATGTAGCTTTTGAAGTGTAAGCATTCAAGCATGAGTGTCAGCAGACTTTTTTCCAGGGGGGGGGGGGGGCACATGTTGGAAATTTGCAATCATATAATATTAAATCATTATTTTACTGTCAAAATTTATAATATTTGTTGCAGATAACCGTATTAATTTGTGCTAAATAAAAATTGTTCTTTATATCAAAATTAAAATAATAGTTTAATAGTCAGTAACTGACTGCACATTAAGTTCACCAACTTCCAAGGGGGGGGCCGTGGCCCCCCCCCTTGCCTCCGTTTCGCGACGCCCATGCATTCAAGTACAAATGCTGAATCTTCAAGATCCGAACTGTAGGCTTTCTGAAGTCTGGATGATGCTTCCTGAATTTCAAGTGGACTAAGCATCTTCAGATTTGTCAAAAACATAAATGGTTCACTGAATTCCTTGTAGGAAGAAACTCTGTTGTTCAGTTCTTCAATCAATTTATAGAATCAAAGGGAACTTGATGTTTCATGTCTATGCTTTTTTTTTTTGCTGCAGCTTTCCAGTAATTTTGCCGCCCCCTAAAATGTGCCGCCCTGGGCAGTTGCCCGGTTTGCCCTTACGTAAATACGGCCCTGAACACACCAATACTACTACCACTGGTATTACTACCATTATTGCCATAAATACACAAACATAAATTTCCCTCCCTTGTCAGAAAGTCCAATTCTAACACTGATTAGATTTGAATCAAATTGATGAAATAGCACAGCAGCTGCTTTAGCATATCCATACCCTAACTCTGTAAGGTCATATCATACCGTCATAAAGCTATAAAGTATGACAGTAAAAAAGTAAATACTTCATTAAAAAAATTTGATGTATTACATTCACATTACTTTATCTACCCTCTATGTCTTATTAGTGGAATATAAAATAGTCTTATGATAGTTTATTTTCCTTGACCCTAGGCTGGCTTGTAAGTCCTAGGGGGTGTAAGTCCTACATAAGGGGAGGGTAATCAGGGAAAGAAGAAGTAATCAAGAGAAATATTTTACATAAATAGCTGCATTGAACATTTTTTTATAAATAAAAAGGGAATAGTGACAGTTAAATGTTTTAGAACTGCACACTGTATGCTGGCTTTAAAATTTCATACTCTTTCTATGCAGTCATGATAAACAACTGAATGTCAACAGAACTTGTCAAGATAATTAAATATTGAACAATTTGAACCATTAATAATGGTTATCTTGGAAATGGATGTTGCCAAAGTTATTTGAAATAAATTGCATATTCAAAGAAATCTATATTTTTTTATGTACGTTCTCATCTATCACTTAACATTAATGAATTAAGCAAGAGTAATAAAATTCCTTCCAAGTATAGAGGACTTCATAGGCTATTCCCAGCAAATTCAAGAAATGCATTTTATTTACCTTGTAAATATCTGTAATATATTGAGTTTTAATAAAAATCATTAGAGCAGTTTCTCAGAAAATACAAAATTTGAAAAAATATTCCATGTTATGATTAGTTTGGGGTTGGAGGATTTTCTTGAAAATATTTGTGTTGCATCTTTGGAAGATATTGAACTGAAATGCTAAATATGGTATGCAGCTGACCTATTGTTTTTGATTGCACTGTTCACATACACACACACAATGCAGATGGATCTTTTTCTAAAAATCCTTTTTTGAGATTCATAGGACCTCAAAGTATGTATTTTTGATGAACTCTAGATATCACGTTTCTGGGTGCAATGCAATACCTTCTCTCCTTCTATATGCAGAAGAACACTGATTAACCATTATAACAGAGGGGATGGGATTGACAGTTAACCAAAAGGACTGCATAATCCATTTTATCAAATATAAACAGTAGGTTCAAGGTAGGTTCACCAATGAAATTTGGTGAAAATTGACAAAAATTTTTATCCTTGTTGCATTTTTTATTATGCTTATACTTTACTATATTGGCACATTCTTGTTATCTCAATATCAGCCATTTTAATAGCTCCAGGAGGGAATTTAAATATTCTAGTGCATGTAGGTATTCATTGCTAATTATTATTTATTTATGCCAACAAACTTACTGTTGGTGTTTTTAAACACACAAGCCGTGTGTGGGCAAAGTTTACCAGGAGAAATACGAACTGGTTTGAGAATTTAATGCCATTCTGGCAGTTTGTCACAATAGCTCAGTGGTAGAGCATCCGTTCGGTAAGCGGAAGGTCTGTGGTTCAAATCCTAGTTGTGGCATTGAATTTTTAAGTTCCAGTTCTACCTCTCATTCATTGCTAAATTTTGTTGCTGCGGCTTTTAAATGTAATTTTTGTTTTCACTGGCTTTGAGTTTAGCAGGCATTTCTCTTAGAAGGACTTATGCTTCAGAGAGGTTGTGAGTTGGCATGCTGAAATAAATTCGATATATCAAGCTGAAATGCCTGAATCTTACACAAGTTTTGCTTGTTAACAGAGAAGTGCAGCCAGTGTTCTGTAATTCTAAGTGTTGCCAGGTTATTTCAGTGTTCCAGTTATATATTAGAATTGTTTAGGTATTTAATAGATTTTAAGTTGTTTGTTAGTTTATAGTAAAGCAGCAATAATAAGAATCGGTCTGCGTGGCTCAATTGGTTAGATGCTGGTCTACTGATCCCAAAGTCGCAGGTTCAAATCTGACCCAGACCAATGGTTTTTAAGTATGCTTAAAAACGACAGCTTCATGTCAGTAGATTTACTGACATGTAAGAGAACTCCTGCGGGATGATTCTGGCACACTGGTGACGCTGATATGATCTTGGCAATTGACAGCGTCATTAAACAACAAAACAAAAGGGCAGTAATAAATAGATATTCAAATATTTTATGACTGGTGTACAAATTGGTGAAAGTGCATAGTGTAGAGGTAAGCTAAGAACAATACATCTCTAATGTGAACAATGGGAAGGTGAAAACAAAGTTTTCATGTTAAGAAACAATCAAGAAAACTTAAAATTCTCAAAAACCGCTACTGAGGCCAAGAAGAATGCAGCAGAGGGTCACACACATGATGCTGGGGAATTTTAAGTTGATTAGATTTAGGTAAAGAACAAAAACATATTGTTAAACTTTAAAATTTATTATTCTCAATTTTCTTTCCACTGTTCAAAATGTTCCTTGGATCCTAGTTTATAACTTTTAGCTTGAAATTTTCAAGAGAGCTTCAGAGATTAAGGCACTGAAATTTGTCATACACTAGTTAAAAATGTTAAATAATTGAGCTGAAATTAAATATTTTTCATAACCCATATAGAAAAAATAGAAAATATCAATAAATTGCACATAAATATTCTTTTTCTCTTAAACTAATTAAATTTAAGCAATGGCTGTATGACAGTTTCTTTATATCTGTATGCTGAGCTCAAATTAAAGATTTAGGACAGATACAATAAACTGTAGGGTCCAAGGATCATTTCATATTAGCACATCAAAGGTAATGTATTAATCTATTATTAATAATTTAATATTAATAACATTTAATATTATTAATAATTTAAAAATGAGTAATCCTAAGTTTTCGCAGCCAGAGTTAGAATAACATATAGTAAATTCTTCCGGGTTGATAAACCGTGCTCTGCTAGCATTTTGATGTCCAGATATTTCGTCCACATCTATGGTGAACATCATCAGTGGCATGATCTCAATCTTCTTAATTCAATTTAAGGAGATGACCATCCTTTCTTCAATACAATACTATCATGCCAGACCACAATGCAAAGCAATAGAAATCTATGAGCACCCAAACATTTCAACAAAAGAGAAGAAGCTCTCAAACTGAACAAAACCTGGCTTCCAATACTTGGACACATTAAACAGATATCTCAAAACAAAACGCATGCCAGGCAATCAGTGACCAGCAAAAATGGAGAAGACAAGCCCCACCCACCACAACCACCTTTAAATCTGCTGCATTTCCAACGGTTATGGCCAACGAATCAGTTGTGACTAAACCTTTACCAAGAAGATTGAGACCATGCCACTGATGATGCTCACCACAAAATGTGGACAAAACATCTGGACAACAAAATGCCAGCAGATCATGACATATCAGCCCGGAAGAATCCAATATTCATAATTTAAAAAGGTTTGACACAGGACATTGAAATTTTGTGTATACTATATATTTTATGTTCTGAGTGTACAGAAAAAAATTCAAAACAATCAGAAGAAAACTGGATTTTTTGAAATAAATTATCTTAAGCAATTACACAAAAAACTAAGTAAAACATAAGTCCTATATCACAGTTCTTGTGTATTTGGAAAAAATTGGTAATAAAGGAGATTGTTTGCAGGGCAAGCAGTACGATGTAAGATACTTCTGTTTTATAACACTAATAAAAGTGCACATAATTATGCACTTGATACCATTTTTCTCTACTTTGTAGGTACATCTCTCCCCTCCCCCCCCCCCTCTCTCTCTCTCTCGGTATCATCAGTGTCACCGCCTGCGGTGCCACATGTAGTAAAAGCGGGTGTTAAACACTAGCACTACTCTCTCTCTCTCTCTCTCTCTCTCTCTCTCTCTCTCTCTCTCTCTCTCTCTCTCTCTCTCTCTCAAAGTATGGACTAATTCCTCTCAATGGTTTTTTGCTGAAGTACATCTTTAGCCCATCTTCTTCCTAGTACCTCTTCATAAGTTCTCAGTTATTATTGTTTTTAAGAACTTTAAAGAGATAAATATAGAACAATCTTTTACTTAATAATTATGTTTACCTATTTACTGACAAATGATAATAGGTTAGAGTGGGTAAAAATATCTTTCTTTGAAATATAAACACATGATTTCACCAACAACCAATATAACCAATTTATAAGCATAATTAAACCTGTTACAGAATTATTTCAGAGCCATAACACTTCAAAAAGTACTTGACTCTTTTTTAATTATTATTCTGTTTGTTTAAACAGTAACTTACCTGTACCAATACACAGCTGTTCCTGTACCCATTTGACCATCAAGGTTGCAGCGAATCATAAAAGAATGAATTTCACTATTCAGTGGCAGGCCATCATACAACCTGACTGCACTCCAGGGCTCACTGTATAAAGTTGCAGTGTAACTTTTTCCTCCAGCTATGACAAACACAAGACTTATTGCACGTTGAATTAGATTGAGCGTACTACATCCCATATGAGGTAAGGCCTCCTGCTATTGGCCGGGGAGCTCAAGTACACTCATTACGGGAGCTACTCCTATAGAGCACATTTGTTCCCTGGCACTTTGCTTTTATGTATTTCTAATTAATTATTAGTGTTTTGGATACATCTCTAATATATGCTTCTTTCATTTAGCAGTATTGGTACTGACTTCTTGTTAACATATAAGCTTAATGTCTTAAATTTAGGCTGCAAATGAGACCAAAAGTCATTAACTAAATAAAATATGCATTTCTAAAAACATGCCAAAATGTTGTTATGTTACAAAAACAGAACAGATGTTTACAATATTAAACATAGCCATCTAAAAAATAATTTGCATAAAAATGTACCTGAAAACCTAAGGGAAACAAATCTTGAAACATCATTTGGATGTTCTCTAACATCAGGCAAACAAAGACTGCAAGAATCCACTGCATATAGGCAACCATCTGATTGGTACACTTGACCAATTATGGCACTGGAATAAAGGAAAAGCAGTAATATTATAGTACTGCAATCTTATTGAAATTATGCAAAACATGCACTGTGTTCATTTAAAAGCCCATAGCTTGCTGCAAATAATGGTAAAGAACATAATCTGTAGCACTACATTTGAGGATTTTTTATATGTGCAGTGTCACCAACAATTAAAATAGTTTTACTGATAAATGAACTTTATCAATTACATTTCATAATACTTTCTTTGTTAGATGTAATCATGCCTAAAAAAGGAAATAAATTCAGTGCACATTGTTTTTTATACACTCTAGTTGATGAGCAAATTTCAAATGTACATAAACCTGTAGAAAAGATTGTAACATCACCTGGAACACTGATTTATTCTGCTAATTCTTTGGTAATAGCAACCTAAATGTTTAATTATTTCTGTCTCTCTTCTAATATTTTTAATGATAGGACATTCCTGTGCAGTTTAAAGGTTGGGATTGATAAATGCTGCAGCTTTCTTGTGATTTCTAGCATGATGTTATCAATTCATGTTGTGTACAAAGGTTATAACAAGAATTCCTGCTGCTGAGCTTAGGTGAGTGAGAAACAACACTTTTACGAGATATGCTGCCTGTTTAAGAGCAGAAGGTCAACATTTCCAGCATTTGCAATAATAAGAAGGATTTTAATGTGCCTCTGATGGCAAAAGTTTCTTGGCGACTCTCAGTTCTCTTGAGCAATGGAGAGTGTCTGCAGAATGGGTTACTACATGTATTAATGATCCCATATTACTGCAATGGCCGCAAAATAAAACTATAGATGCTTAGATTTGTATCCTCAAATGCTTCCATAGTTTTATTCTGCTATTGACAGGCATTTCTTTACATCTTATTGGCAAAGAGCTGATCACAGCTCTGTTTTACATTGTTTTTCTGCATCTCACTTCTTGCATACTATACCTACATTGGCAAACTCTCCAAATTACCACCCTAGAAAGGAATATAAGTCCTTTCACAGTTCTTCTATTCTAGCTCTACAGCCCTCGATGAGCTTTGCTCTCCTGCATAATCTTCCTTCACAAATCTCTTATCTTCCACTTTACTTTTCCACCCCCTAATTCCAATCTTTCTTAAATCTTCTATTACATCATCTAACCATCTTCTTTTTGACCTTCCTTTTCTTCTATCATATAACCTTCCTTCCGATTCCACTTAATATATACAAAGTGATATAGACAGTGAAACTTTTCCAATGTTTTAGAAGTAAATGAGTCGACCTATAGACACTTTTAGTTTCACTTACACTTATTTTTGTCCAGAGATGCTGGTCTGCAAAACGCGTTCAGACAAAAATAAGTGTAAGTGAAACTATAAGTGTTTATAGGTCGACTCATTTACTTCTAAAACTTCCTTTCAATATTCTTTTTTAGGGATTCTATCTCAACATGTCTTAGCCATCTTATTTGTGCCTTTATAAACCTGACAATGTCTTGCTTATCTATCAGCTCTTCTAGCTCATAGTTATATCTTATTCTCCATTGCTCATTGATCCTTTACTGGTTCAAAGATTTTTCTCAGCATTTTTATTTCAAATCTTCATAGTATTTCCTCATCTGTGTTGTTCAGAGTCCATGTTTCTGCAGCATACATTGGAGTTTAAAAGATCTGAAAAGTTGTTACACGACTTCTATATAAGTACCCCCTTGCTTGGTTGTACACAGAGTATATACATTCCATACTCTGCAATTAGTATGGTGTCAGCATGCATGAGGGATGGTCTTCTACTCTTATGAGTAGCTTGCACATGTATGCACCCTATGCTTCTACTGTAGTACACTTAAAGGCAAAGCAGTGATTTTCAAAGTTGTAAAACAGATTCTTTTAAAATAAAACTAAAATAAGTTAACATGGATTTGTTTAATCAACTAATAGTATAGCAATTAATTTAATTTACATTAATATCTAACATTACTTACTGTGTGAGTCCTGGTTTCATACAACTGATGCCTCCAAGAGCAAACATAGTCCCATCAACAGTTACACCCACATAACTCACAGCTCTACGTTGCCAAAAAATGTTGTCTTTGCCCCAATATCTTTGTCGTATGCCACGAAGGTAAAGCTTTTTGGATGTATTTTTAATACCTCTTATTTTTATCATGCCATAAAGGGTTCCCCATTGATCATAACCATCTCCAATTTGTTTTCTATAAAAAAATAATCAATGAGTATGAATGTCATGTTAGTAATTTTGCTTAATATCAATGATTTATTTTAATCTTGTCACAAAATGGAATCTATTTCTATTCTTAAAATTTTTTAATTGTTATAACTTAACTCCAATGCCATATTCATCACCATCACCATTCTTATTAATTACTTTTGATTTCTAGGCAATCAAAATCAGAGGTATGCATAATTTTAAAATGTGTCTTTAGAGGAATCTTGAAGACATCTGCTCTAGCAATGAGTTTGACTCCTAGCCCAACATCAAGTTGATGGGCTTACTCAATTAAATATTTGTTGAAGAAAGAAGAAAGCATACCTGAACTACCAGAGAACTTAAAAAAATATCCAGTTATTGCTTTGCATTGTACTGCACCCCGAACTGTAGTTTGGTGTTAACTGTACTGGAAAATTTATGAAATACCATGCACAGCATTTGCCTGGCTGTTCTCAGTTGGATGGAAGCAGGTGAAGTAGAAGAGCATGTTAACTGTGCCCAACATCAATTAGATTTTCTATTGTTTTTGATAAATTTCCATCACACATTGCTCTCTCACAACCCCCAGAATGTCTGGAGGACCATACCTGTCGTTGGTTTACGGGTCTCACCGACCTGACCTGGAGAATTAGCAAAATAAATTCACTGACCATATCCTCTGATCACCAATCAGAGGACGTATTACATGCCATGACAGGTTAGGGGTTAAGGTTTTATAGAGAAATCAGAGAAATGGAGAGGTTGGAAAAATAAAGACTCCCTAGCCCTCAGGAACCCTAATAGCATCGGGGTCAGAAGAGAACAAGAGATGACCAAGGTAAGGTCAGATAGAAAAGTTACAATGAGGAGCAAAACACCAGTAAGAGGTAACAACAGTGAAAAAGCCTACATCACGAAAACTAAAAGAAAAGATAAAAACAAGCAAAAGAACATGTCAAGAACATAAAACAAGAACAGGAAGGCAAATCAGCAGTAGCTTGGCATTTTTGGAGAGACCAACACATCATAAACAGAAATCTGATAATACTAAAAAACATCACGGAAAAAACACAACTCAGTTTCAGAAAACACTTACATTTGGAGAAAACAGAAAATGGATTTTCAATTTTGAAATAAAACATAAAAATATGGTGCTCTCTAAAAAGCGGTTACTATTACTGCTATTGTTCTCTTCAAATATTGGAGAGCAAGAGGATTAATGACTTCATTGTCAGAGATCCAGCATTAGCTAACAACAAATTTCCATCACAAGCAATTAGGGTTGCCAAGTCTCGGTTTTCCCTGTAAGTTTTATGTTTTTTGGGTTAATCTTACAGTCAGACTGTTTTATGTTTTTCCCCCTCCTGTAAGGTAGATTTCTTCTATTTTTATTTTTTTTTTTTTACTTTTTGGGAGGTAAATTAATTTTTGACTGCAAAATGCAATTAGCAATGTTCTGATAGATTGCACTGCTGTGTAACCATATGCTTATTTTGAGAACATTGGTAACAGCAGTAAAATATAGTTGACTATTCTGTACCATGACAATGCATATGTGCATCATGGTTCATTATGTTCTCGATCTTGTACTTGTTTGATATAGCTAGAAGATGGATGTGTTTATTTGTAGTGTAGATCGCAGAACCAAGCAAACCGTTAACTGAAGAACAAAACTACATTTCTAATATATGCAAGGTTAAGATAAGTAATAAGTATTTGCTTAGAATAGCAGTGTTGTAGTGGATACTAAAGTTATTAAATGTCTACGAATACATTATTTTATTAATCCAGTTAATTTTATATTTCAATTTTCATTTCAATCATTTAATTTGCAAAATGAATGCATTTTCACTGATGTGAGAAGCAGATGCACTAAGGAATACACTGAATCAGAATTACAGATGGTTGTAAACTTTCCATAGTCATGCAAACAATATTTTTGAAATTGCAAAATGTGATGCAAAATTGTTAAAAAGAAAGCAAAATCTGAAAATATATATAAACAATAAAAGTGCTGATAACCATTGTGGTGTGTAGTTGGCCAGTAAAAAAAACTTCCTTTTTTTCCTAAAAAAATGGAAAATCTTCCTTTTTTTTCATAAACAAAACCTGGCAACCCTACAAGCAATGTAAATGTTGTAGCAAGCCCACAGAGGGCAAGCCATAGGAAAAACATAAGTTATCAAGTGACTTAAGTAATTTCAGGAGGATAAAAGTGATTTTGAGGATGCTCCATACCCTGGAATACTGACCTCAATGGCAGCACAATTAGTTACATGCTGCACCTTTATTATTACCAAATACTGAAGAGATTATGAATATATCCTATGGATCAGCTGAAGACATTGTACTAAATGCTCTAAGCTACAGAAGAATTGCAGCAAAATGGATGCCTCATGTGATCACTGACAAACAGAAGGTTCACTGCATGGAAAGGAAGGCCTCGGTGTGAACCAGAATTTTTGGTCAGTGTTTTCACATGCAACAAAGTCTGGTTTCATCATTATGACCTGGAGACAAAACAGGAATGTGTCCAATGGAAACATCCTTCAAATCCAAAACCCAAAATTCAATCAAGTGTGGGAAAAGTCATGCACCTTGTCTTTTTCAATAAATAAGACTTTGTGTATAATCATGTGGTGGACTACTATTGTGAAGTATTGACAGGACCATTGAGGAAGAAAATTGCTAAGAAAAGACCATACCTTGTGCAAATGGGATGGATCCTTCATCAGGATAATGTGCCTGCTTATTGTACCATGAAGACTCCAGAAACAATCACAAAATTAGACATTCAGGTGATACTATACATCCACCTTATTCACTGCACCTAGCACTGCATGACTTTCACCTATTTCCTACAGTGAAAAAAGAGCTTTGGGGTTGTTTTCATAGTGATCGTGAGTTAAACCATGTGATATTGGGTATACTCAACAGACTATCCAAAAGGGGCTTCAGAGATGTTTTGAACAGTTCACAGAGCATTGGAACCATTGTATGATGTTCAAGGGAGAATACTTTTAATTAGAGAATTAGAGTAAAGATGAGCAATGTTTTCCAGCAAAAAATAATTCTGGTATTTTTTTATATCCCTTCGTATAATTCACTGTGTAATTAAATATAAAACAGAGCACAAAAATGTCACTATCACTAATGAGCAAAACACCCAAGTGGATTCAAGTTCAATAGGTCACTTAGTAATAGTAATTTATTCCTCCTTTAATCATGTTACATACTCATTAATATTGATAGCCATGCTTTTATTCTGGATGAATTGAATAATATTTTAACATGATACTGACTGAAAATTATATAAAGATAAGCAAAAATATGCTTTGAGTAACTTTGGGTCAAAATTAATACTTTTGAGGTTTACTAACTTTTACTTATGTAGTGCCTACATATGTTTTGCAGACAATGCATCATCAGCTACCTTCAACCTGTGTACTACATATGTACTATTTAAGTAAACATTAGGGAAGCTCAAAAGTATTCAGTAAAGTATTAACAGTTTATTGGAAAATTTCTATGGTCCAAACAACAATGAATACCTAAATTACTTGAATTAATTGTTATTGAAATATAAAAATGTGATTAAAAGAAACATGTATATTTCTTAAAAATCTCACATTGTAATTACCTATAACTTCTAACAATAAATTCCAAGCTAGATTGCATAGCATATCTGTAGCATTGTATTCATAACAGACCATATTTGTGCTCCAAAAGATTTTGCTGTTACTGCTGGTTCATTAATAAATATTTATGTGCTTAATTCTTAACTTACATTTTAAGTTTTTATGTAGGTATTTATTCTATGATGTTAGATACAATACCTGAATTACAATGAATACCTGAATTACTTGAATTAATTGTTATTGAAATATAAAAATGTGATTAAAAGAAACATGTATATTTCTTAAAAATCTCACATTGTAATTACCTATAACTTCTAACAATAAATTCCAAGCTAGATTGCATTGCATATCTGTAGCATTGTATTCATAACAGACCATATTTGTGCTCCAAAAGATTTTGCTGTTACTGCTGGTTCATTAATAAATATTTATGTGCTTAATTCTTAACTTACGTTTTAAGTTTTTATGTAGGTATTTATTCTATGATGTTAGATAAAAGGTTTACATAGTCTTACCTCATGTCTAGCCATTTTCCACTTGTCCAATGCTCTCTGGCCAAAGCTTCACCTAGAAGATACGAGCTCCAGTTATTTTGTAGATGGAAAACATCACTGCATGCAGTCCAACTAAGAACAAGACAAGGTAACACATAGCTCATTTTCATCTGTCAGTGTTTACAAAAATTAATTTATGCACAATCTTCTGTTTTAAATCAGAGTTTTTTTTAAATCAGAGATAATGCAACCGGATGGCAATGGTAATTATAGTTTAAAAACTATAGGATTGACACTAGCAAACAGTACCTACCAATGGGAACTATGCAAAACCTCTACTTTGTCGGAAGTTTTATAGAGTGATTAAAGATAATATACGTGAGTCTTTTCCATATATTAGGCCAATCAATGATAACTGATTGTTCTAACACACACAAATCATCTGTAGGCAAACTTCGAAAGATAGAATCAGAACTGCAAAATTCAATGCCATAGACAGGATTTGAATCATAGATCTTCCACTTAAGCCTGGGACTTAAGCACTTAGGATTGTAGGTCACCATTGGGGTATGTATCATGGTTACAAATAACAAGATGCATTCAGTTATATCTTTCTATGGTAGTGAATGATGGTGCCTTAATGTTGGCCATGTAAGTTATATGTTACTTTCTCTACCACTTATATAGCAGATAGAGAAGATATTGGATTCCATCCAACAATTTGATACCAAGATTTCACTGGAAATGCATTCATAAAAAGAATTTTTAAAAAAAATGTCTGTGTGCATTCATGTGTATGTGTATGTGTGAGTCTGTGAACAGCATAACTCAAAAACAAAAAGTACATTAAGTACCAAACTTGGTATTTAAATACAGTATCTTCCAAGGATGCCATGTAAAGGTTTTCAAGAAAATCCCCCACCTAGGACTACCCTTTACATGGAACATTTTTTGACAATTTTTATTTTCTCACAAATGGTTCTAGCAATTTTTATTAAAATACCATATATTTTAGATATTTTCATGACAAATAAATTTTACACAGTGACCACAAAGGAATCTCATACTTGAGACATGTATCCCAATATATCTGGCTATTGCCATGAGTCTGTTAAGGGCGCTGATGACCTAGAAGTTGAGCGCCCTTAAACCAAATCTAATCTAACCTAATGTATCCCAATGGCAACTTACATTCATAAGTACGAGGGTCATCCAGAAAGTAAGGAACGATTGAGCATGGTTGAATCAAAACAAAAGATATCAGCACCAAACTTTATTTTTAAACTTGCAGGACTTTATGTACACTACTTTTCTATGTAATCACCATAATTGTGAAGACATTTCTGTTATGTAGGAACAGGCTTTCAATACCATTGTTGTGCTCATCTGCCGCCAAAGATTTAACCCAGGCTGTCACTGTTTGCTTGAGTTCCTCATTGCTGTTTTCCACCTAAAATTTTTTTAAGTTTGGGCAATAAGTTATATCACTTGGTGCCAAGTCAGGGCTCTAAGCGGGATGACCAAAGATTTCCCATTTTAGGCATTAAGTTCCTGCTATGTTCGTGCTGATGCATGAGGCCAGACATTGCCATGGATTAAGAACACTTTTGCCAACAGCATTCCATGTTGCTTGTTTTGAATTGCCTGTCAAAGCCTTGAAGAGTTTCACAATAGGTCTCTGAGTTTATTGTTTGCTCCTCTTGGCATGAATTTGACATGTATTAAACCCTTTTGGCTCCAAGAAACCATTGCCATGACTTTCCGGGTGTTCAAATTTAGTTTTGTGGGCAAGTTTGTATGATGCCACTCCATTGCCTGCTGCTTCTTTTCTGGAGACTTGTAAGAAACCCAAGTTTCATCTCCTATAACAATGTAGTCAAGCAAGTCATCACCCTCTTTGTCATATTGTGTCAAAAATTCAAGGGCTGCTCCCATGCAATTCGCCTTGTGGCCATTATTCAAGATTTTTGGTACCCATTGAGCCCACACTTTCTTGTAACCAAGGTGTGCTGTCACTATTTCATGCAGGAGCGAACATGAAATTTTTAGAAAACATTTGTGTAATGTGCTCAAAATGAAACACCAGTTTATCTAAATTATATCAACCTTTTTTTCAGTTCTTCCGTAACAAGTGATGGCCCACTCCGATCTTCATCATGCACACTGGTTCTTCCTTCATTGAACATAATGCACCATTTCCTCACTGATGACTCATTAATTGCACTTTCACCATAAACATTCCTTATTTGCCTATAAATGTAATAAGCTTAATGTTTGAGCATTCAGAAAACAAATGACAATTCCTATTTCACATTTAGCGGGATTTTCAATTGGCAACACCATTTCAAATCACTGCAAAACAAACAGCATGACCACACAGCAATGAGGCTTGGCTCATACTAAAAACAAGGAATAAGCCACCTGCCTATAATACAATGACAGTGGTGGGGGGTCTGTGTGGAGCACAAGGTGCTATCGTCCTTTACTTTTTAGATGACCTTCTTACATAAGTCTCTGGTTTTAAGGTTTTAATTAATAGTTTCCATATATTAGGCCAATCTCAAGTATGAGATTCCCTTCTGGGAAAATTCTGGGAAAATGTGAATCAGTTGGAGAATTTGAGGCTATGCTGGCATGTTGCCATGGTAGCTCAATGGTTAACAGCAGCATCGCATATAGCGGAAGATCCATGGTTCAAATGAAATTAAATCATAGGTACTCCAATACCTCTGATCTTACAGGTCTGCTTGGTTCATCATCTACAATTGCCTTTATAAGCCCCTGTTGGACTCAATTAAATATTTAGTTTTGTTCCTAGTGCTGTGTGTATAAATTAAAATGGTATTAGAAATATGAAGGAACACTTACAGGAAATTGAACCTTATATGCTGAATGTTCTCTTCTTCATCACCCTGAGGAGCATAGTTGTTTGCATTTTCAAGTCTAGAAATAAAAATATGTACAAATTATGACTTTCATAACTAACTGAGCTAACCACATGATGGCTATCTGGAATAAAATTTAGTTTCTAACATTACATCCACTTCAGTATTTTTATTTAATATTGCTGCACTATTAGGGTAAAGAGAATATTGATTTTATTAGTAGGTAGTTTAGTGAAGAGCAAATAACAAAATAGCATAACATAGTTTTTCCAAAACTGGAGCTAAATTTCAGTTTCTAGGTTACCTTCATTGGAAAAGAAATGTTACATTTTCTCCCTAGGGAGATAATTCAATACAGTATAACGTCATTAGTGTGAACTCACTTATGATGAACTCATGGTTAAGCCAAATAATGAACTCTTTTACAGTTGCTAGTATACTTAGATTTCATTGTAACACACAAACTTCCGATACTACAGTATTTTTAAGTGTTAATTTTTTTCCGAAATGAATGCAAGAGATGTAACTACAAAGCTAACTACCCATTGTTGATTCATTTCTAATGTATTGTATGTTGGTAGCCATGATTATTGTCTCAACAATGAGCTGCGCAGTACATTTAAATAAATTCTATAATGTGTGCTTTAACATTTAGAAATGTATTTGATTTCAGGTATTCTTTAGCCAAAATGAATTAAATACTGAATACAAGTCTACAAATGATAGCACGTAAAACATGGCAAAGAGGAAACCTGTATATGTACAGGTAAAGCTTAAGATTCTAGATGAAGTGGACCATGGTACAAATAAGACAGCAATTGCAGAGCAGTTTGGAATTCCTAAATCTTTTTATCTACGATCATTAGGAATCAAGAAAAAATCATTAATGCTGCTGCATCAGGTTTGAGAAACAAATTTAAATGACTTTGTAGCACTAAGTATGACGATGTTGAGACATCACTGCTGGGTTTATGGATGCTATAGTTACAATTTGTTGCAAAATTACAGGATATTTTCGTTCCCATGAACGTCACCAAACCATGTTTGAAGTTTTTTCCAAGAATATAGTGTAATTTGTACCTGTACAGTCACTTTATTGTGTTATAAATCTACAGTAATGTAAAGTGATTGATGGATGTGATGTAATGATTCTTGAACATGAAAACTATATTGATATGACAATCACCTTAATAAACGTGAAGAGCAAAATGTTGGCGTGTTGTTAAATTCCTTCAATTTCATTTATACCTTGTTCTTTCATATGTATATTTTAGATTTTTCACCCATGCTCAAATTCTCACACAAAAAAATAGTTGCCATGACTTATGCCCCATCCCTCATAATTTATACACAGCATTCACTTTTATTTCTATCTTTGCTTTCCAATTTATGGTGTCACTCTTTGAAGCAAGTCTGGAGTTACCTACCTAGAAATGCACTTCCGCTCTGCACCATCTAACGAGTATAGTTGTGATACTTCTATCAGCATTGGCAGCTGAATTGATGGTTGGTGCCTGGTGAGCTTGTACCAAGAAGTATTAAAAGAGCACTCAAGAAAAAACTTCTTTGCTAAAGAGTTAAAGAATTACCTAATTGAAAAGTGCCCATACAGGTTAGAAGAGATGTTAAATTAATGTGTACTCTTAATGTATTTTTTGTATGTCAATATTTAGTAATTCCTGAGTATCCTCGAAAAACAGCAGTTGCAACCGCCAGGTTGATTACAGGACATGATTGTCTGGCAAAACATTTAAACAGAATTGGGATATATTCTTCACCACTCTGTCCTCTATGTGATCTGCAAGAGGAAATGGATCGAGACCACCTTCAAATATGCCCGGCCACTTCTAGTGCCCCATCCATCAGTGAAAAATATTGGAGAGCAAGAGGATTAATGACTTCATTGTCAGAAATCCAGCATTAGCTAACAACAAGTATATCAATATTTTCAATATTCCATGTTTGTATTATGATATATAGATCATTTACTAACCATAAGTCTAATTATGTGCCATGATGTACTTTTTATTCATGTATTAGCATTTGACAATGATCCATGCTTGTATTACAAGTTTTATGAGCAATAAATTTGAAAATTTGAATTTGAAATTTGTAGTATTTTTCACTTGGAGCTGCCCCCTACCAACTGTTTGTGGAATTTACATGACTATACTATGAGAGCCTCTTTGGCCCTGTCCGCATGATATGGAAACAGGTTTTCACAGCTTTGAGTACAATGAAGCATATCATCACTAGTAGGAGGCAATTTTTACCTGACAATACAGTACTGTATCTACGTATTGTAATGCCACTTTTGAACTGGAATGCTGAACGAAGGGGGATATCAATATGATATGAACCACTGTATGGTGGTTTTCTGGACAGCTATGAGAAATTTCAAGACACCTTGCAGAATTCTAAGATAAATGTTAAATGGTAACCACAATTATTTTACATTACTTTATAATGGCATGGCATACATAAATAACACACTAGTATACACACAGGTATTTTGTATCTTTGAGATACAAAAATAAGTTCATTCCTCACTTTTAAAACATAGTTTCATGTGGAAGATCAAATGCTTAATTTAAAACATCCCCTTCTAAACAATGATGTACTTTTCATTATTTTTCCATGTATGGTTCTGATGCTCGAAAACCAATTACTGTAATGTTTTTATGAGCACTGTTAGCATCTACCTAACACAAGTAGCCTGGTGAAAGTCAGAACAGAAGTTGGCGAAACATTGCCTCTTCAAATTGTTTCAGTGCATTGTATCAAAAGAAGATCACGGATTTCACTTCTTAAGTATTGGTTTGCTTTTCCATTTTGTTTTCTTGTTAATATAAAAAAATTGCATTCAAACTTTGTTATGCACATTGTTAGTAAGTCTGGGCCTTCTATTTTTTTAGTTTTTGTATACAATACAGCTGACAGATTCACTGTTAACTCCTGTAGCATTTATTTCATTTTTTTCTGTGCAAATAGATCTATGTTTTTATTTGGAGAAACTAGTTTAATCTTAGTCTCTATTTCTTCCTGTTTTAAAATTCAAAACAAATTTGGTAGTTATCTTTTCCTAGCCCTGTTAGGATTTGGCAGAATTTTGTATTACCGGGGTTCGCTTTGGTGGGACTACTGTGTTAAGTATTCTATGTAATGAATATTCATTGAAATCTCTCCAGGCTTTACCACACTAAATGTTTTTAAAACTTTGCTACACTAATATGTATGAACATGTTCTTTACTTCTAAATTTTGCTGTCAGAAAGTCTTCCACTAAACCGCCAGAAGCATGCTCTATAGGAAGCTTTGTGAACACGAAAGTGTAGGCTTCGACAGCCGAACTAAGCATCTCTGCAACATTCGACCTGAGCACACTCAATGTAGTCACACATGTTTTCTTCAACTTATTGCAACTAATGGCTCACTAGACAGTGGTAACATAATACTTCACAATCACAAAAACAAATAAAAATAAACACCTAGTACTATTAAAGATATTTGGCAAGCAATGAATGATGCTCAACACAGGAAAATGAGCTAGCTGACCTGAGCAAACCATTGAACGTTAATCTCCACCTGCGAAGTGGTTCACATAACTCCAACCTGATGCCAGCTCCACACCAAGCTGTACTGCTATGAGCATGCATAACTCCATGCCCTGAAACACAAAATATTTTGACAATAAAAAATTTAGAAAATTGAGGAATCATTGTTACAAACGTAAAGAAACCTATATAATTTAGAGCCTGTAATTTATTTTACCTGGCAAGCGATAAATGGAACCATCTTCTAATACTATATGTAGACGTACAGAAATTTTGTTTACGAAACTTCTAGTTATGTGCATTAAAAGTGCATTTCCCTTGTGATCTGTAGCTCTAATTGTCATCATGTCCACCTGCAACAGATAATATAAATTTCTACATTTGAGAAGTCAATGTGAGTGGAAACACTGTAAGAGAAAGAACTGCAGCACAAAACCTTCAAAGTTATTTTGAAATTCCCATGTACAGTATAGATGACTATCTTTCTTTATCAAAAGCCATTCCAATTTTTAATACTGTTTGAGAGTGAAAAATTATTTGTTTCTTAAATAAACACAGATGGCATCTTGTTGATGCAGTGGAAGAGAAAGAGAAGATGAGAAATTGGTCCACAAGTAAGGTGTTCCGAAAGGAAACATAAACATTTATTTTTGAAATCAAAAACAGTAGTACAATAGCCTTATTAATGTGAATAAATACTGCATATCTTACTGTTAGCAGATTTTTAAAACATGCTTTGCACCAATTTGTTAAAGCTTAATACCACAGATACGTTTTTATAATTAATGTTGACCTAAGCAAATAAAGATTAGTGCAGCATTAGAATTTGCTATGTTTAAAATACACTCAACACTTTCCTTCTTCCTCTTTATTAGAAGAAAGGTAACAACTTGATTATGTATTACCAGGACCAATTAAACTGATTATTAGCACTATCCTGAATGTTTTGAAAAAATATGTAGTGAAGTCATACATTGCCATGGCATGCAGTAACAACCAAATGTAGCTATGGGACAGTGCTGTTCAGTGTTCCAACTTGCTTAGCAATGGAAAAATATCCACCATTCAAAACTGCCCGCCTCGATAGTGTGATGGTTAGGGTGTCTGCCTCACATTCAAGAGGTGGCGAGTTCGAATCTCGCTTAGGGTAAGTTATCCAGGTAAGGTTTTTTTCCGAGGTTTTCCCTTATCCTGAGAAGACAAATGTCGGGTAACTTAAAGCTCCATGGACCTCAGGCTCATTTGAGCATCATTTCACCTGTTTCGTTCATTCACCATTCGATATGACATTACGTTGGAGGATGTTAATTTAAACGAAAAACCCAAAACCGGAAATTAAATGCTTCAGAAACACTATTCTGTCATAATAAGTCATATATTGACATCTGCATTTTGAAAGCATATTCTTAAGAATATGCTTGTAAAAATAGAAAAATTATTTATTAAGAGCAAAACTACAATATTTACTGATTTGCATAAGTTCATAAAGAGGCTGTTACTGTTTTCAGTTTCGAAAGAAAACCTTAACATGCTGAAAAAACAAAATACAAATTTCTATATCAACACAAAATAAAACTGATATCCTACACACTCTTCTACAAACTTATTACTTTCTCTACTACGTAAAGTAAGTAGAGGAAGTATTGTATTCCACCCAAAATTTTGATGTCAAGCTTTCAAAGGAAATATATGTTTTGAGGCCCCCTGAATCAAAACCAAAAAAAAAAAAAAGCATTGATGACAGCATTGTGGACAGCATAACTCAGGCTAAAAACCAAAGTTGGTATTTAAGTTTGATGTCTTTCAAGCATGTGACCCTAAACTACCCTTTACATGGAATATTTTTCAAAAATTTTGATTTTCTTGAAAATGGATCTAACGATTTTGATTAAAATGACATCTGTTTAAGATATTTGTGTGACAAATGAAATGTATACTTTGAATTTTCTGGCTATAGCCTATGTAGTCTCTGGAGGACTTTTGAATAACTTGTAAACTGTAGGAGAGAGACAAAATCTTACTATACAAAAAATGTAGATCTCACTAAAACACACAATTTATGTCCAAATAAATGTTTTTGTAGAGTGAACCATTTTGGAGATATTCCTTGTTATTTGTGTCAGTTTTGGAAAACTTTTGTGAAATGAAACATTGTTGTTCATTTTTTTATATGTTAACCGTGGAAAGGGAACGAGATCTTAAAGCTTTGAATGATTTTACTATCGCTCAAAGCCCACTGTATTCTAATATTCCCCTTGCACCTACAAGGGAATAGGCAATAAGATAATTTGTACAATTCTAAAGTAAGAACAAATTAGAAACTAAAAACTTCACTTATCTTAGTAACGTTGTTATTCTTTTGCTAACCCTGGGGTTTCAAGCTATGTCCAGCTTGAATGAGAATGAGAATGAGCTGGACATAGCTTGAAACCCCAGGGTTAGCAAAAGAATAACAACATTACTAAGATAAGTGAAGTTTTTAGTTTCTAATTTGTTCTTACTTTAGAATCTTGTTGCTTCACTGTTAATAGCTTCAAGTTTTTCCTTATTTAATTTGTACAATGTTTATCTCAACTAACATGAAGAAGATATAGGAATAAGAGTTTGTAAGAATGGTTAGTACAAGAGTAGAGAAAGTCATGTGAGTGCAACACATCAGATTTTTCTATTTTAATTTTACCTTTCAAAACAAATTTGGTATTTATCTGATATTTTGTTTCCTTGTTTGCTGTACATGTGTGCACACATGCATACTCACATATACATGCAAGAACATTTTTCCATATGTGCTTAGAATTACAGTTTGGTTTATCATATTTCCAAAATCCAGGGATTTCATTTCAGGCCACACTGCAGTGCAGAACTTACAGGGACTGCTGCAAAGCTTACCTCTTGAAGCTGAGTAAGAAGCCTAGGTTTCTCTAGCTCTTCGTCTTCCTTATTTGGCATGAATGCAGTCATAATATCCACCTCAGGAGAACAATGATAATGTTTTTGCCTCCAGAGTACCCATTGAACCCACCATTTCTTCAGAAAAAAGTACCAGGCTTTAAAACAAAAGATAGTACTTGTTACAGTTTAGATAATTTTTTCTACTTTAAGCAGCTATGAACTGATTATTATTATTGGTTGAAGTTTTTATGAAAGAATGAATGATTTATTGAGTACCAAATCTTACACATTTTGGGCTACCCCTAAGCTGGGTCCTGGCCCCTTTGCTTGAACTTTTTAGGTATTTGTGTTGCTATAAAGATTCATAAAATACTGAAATGTTGTCCTGCTCTTTATTTATACATTTAATAAAATTACACTTTTTAAAGCAACAAAAATTACTTGTAAATGTGAATATTTTTAAAAACATCTCAAAAAAGGAGAAAATAGAAGCTGGATAAAAGCTATTTTAAAGCTGAAATCTTAAAACTAAAATGACAGAGATGTATTAGTACAAAAGGAAACAGATGAAAAAAAAGCAGCTTCTAGACTCAGAAGGATAAAACCTTGCAATACTTAGCTAGTAAGTTTTAAACAAAAGCTTCTGATTACATGCTGAAGATAAATGATCTTGACATCATCAAAAACTGAATTTTGCAGTAACTACTTTAAAGTGTATCTAGCAAAACCTTGGAAAAAGTTTGGAGTTAGACAAGGTTTAAATATTTCGGTCCTTTTTAAGACTTATAAAAGGTGATTGCATTTGTGCAGTGTCTGGTTGACAAAATTAATTAAGCACAGGTTTTCAGTGTTCACAGCTGTGAGCTCAATCCTGGACCAGGACAATAGCATTTAAATTGTAGCCAAAGGATACTATCTGAATCTACATATTATATAAAATCTTAAGAAGAGCACAATCCAAAACATCTCGTGGAATTCAACTATAAAAAATACAAATAGTGGTTTCAGTTGTATGTTTTAAATGTATTTGTGGGAACCTGAAAATCTACTACCTAAAATCATGACATTGCATTGTATGTAACTGTATCTTAAGGGCCTCTCCAATGTGTTCACCTGTCACACTACCGAAGCCAAAGGGCTATCCACTATAGTATCATATACTCAAAAGTTGATCATGGGAGGGCTAAGGGGGTTGGGGGGGCTTTAGCACCCACTCTAATAACATCAAAATTTAAAATGTTCTTGTTTAACGAAATTAAACTTAATCAAACAGGGACTGTATTTACTAGAGGTGAAATAAATAACAATAAATTAAAACTAAACTAGCATTTACTGTACTATAACAGCTTCCTTAAAATAGTTAAACGCTGGCCTACTATTCCAAGGTCATGGGTTCTAACCTGGCCCAGACAATGATTTTTAAGTGTGCTTTAAGGCAACAGCCCCATGTCAGTAGATTTACTGGCATGTAAAAGAACTCCTGTAATTCTGCCACACCAATGCTGGTAAGATTTTAGCAATTGACAGCATCATTAACAAACAAAATATTTACTTTTCCTTAATATGAACTTTGTATATTTCAAGTAAAATGTGCCAATTACTCATTTTTTCTTTGTGCTTCACTTGGTTAGGCGCTGGCCTACTGGTCCCAAGTTTGCAGGTTTAAATATAGCCCAGGCCAATAGTCATTAGGTATGCTTAAAAGTGACACCCCTATATCAGTAGATTTACTGGCATATAAAATAACTCCTGTGGGACAAAATTCAGGCACACCAGTGCACTGATTAATCCTGGCAATTAATAGTGTCTTTAATTCATTTATTTTTGTGGTAATGGCATGATATGGTAACACTTTTTATAAAAAGTAGTTAACACTCCCTTTAGAGAATCTTGGATCCACCTCTGACAGAGCTTCTAATTGGAAATTACTTCTATAGACCAAGCAAACATGGATCTGAGAGAATTTCAATAAACAATCCTGATACCAAAAGAGTTCAATTAGTCAGAATAAATAAAGAACTTTATGTACTAAAGAGTACGTAATAATCTTAAAAATTAAACAATTATCATTTAATACATATGATTTCTGCACTATTCTGTAAATGGTTTATTATATAGGATATAATTAAAATAAGTTTCTATCAGTAAACTGGTGAAACTAAACCTCCTCTTTAACATTCTCTATTAAAAATGTTTTCTTCTTTCTTTAAATTTAAGACTATGTGTTTCTAGAGTGGATAGGAAGGTGATATATCACTCCACAATCAGCAAGTTTCTCAGATTTTGTTTTGTTTTTATGCATTTCGCATAAGGGAGTAGGTAGGCTTGTCATAAAGTATAGACTATTTGGAAACATCAACAAAATATGTTTTCATGTTCTTTAAAACCAGTGAAAAGAAGATATTATTAACGTAATTTTAATAGATCTACCTTTCCCAAAAGCTGTGAAAAGATTCAGTTACACCTGTATATACTCAGTTTATAAGTTCATATTTAGTCTTTAAATAGCTTCAAAAGCAAAATGTTAATTTACATACCTGTTCTGCTGTATACATCAGGATTTCCATTTCGGTTGCTTTTTTTCTTGTCCCCAAAGAAGAGGGTGTAAACAATAAATATGCAGGCACATAATGCTACATTCTGCAGCAAGCTCATAAAAAGGGAAAATATATTATCCATGGTTGTGTTGTTTCAGTAGGTACCATACAAAGCTTTCTCCTTGTTCTGAACTTTTCCATAAACCTAGTAAAGTATTTTCATTTTATCAAAACAGTGATAAACCCAATTTGTTTTTAGAATTTTCTGAAAGGTTTTTAATGTACCTATGGGCAATAATGTAATTTCAATTATGGATATTACTCTCTGTTACACAATGTACCAAATATCAAGACAGTATAATGCACATAAAAACTTTTGGTAGTACAAGGGGCATTCGATAAGTCTTTAGAAAAGCCAAGAAATTACACTCGTAGAATCAAAAAAAGTTTGCATTTAGTAACTGTCATCTCTTACTCGATGGTAGTTAAAGTTTCAGTTATAACTATTTGGTGGTTTCATTGCCATAGGCATTAAATCAACAAACTTGTGCTTATTGAGAAAGATGGGAAAAAATGAGTATTGTGCAGTGATTAAACACTTCTGTTTAAAAGGCTTAATACTGAAGGAGATAAAAGCTGAGTTGGATGAAGTTCATCGCACATCTGCTCCTGTATTTGCAATAGTTTACAATTGGATAAATGAATTTAAACGTGGCCTTACATCCAAAAACGATGAACATAATTCCAGTTGTCCAGTAGAAGTGACTTCCTCCAAAATGATTGACAAAATCCAAGATATGATTTTTAGTGATCGATGAATCAAAATTTGAGAAATAGTAGAGGCCACAGGCATATCATAAGGTACAGTGTTCTCAATTTTGCACAAAAAGTTAGGTCTGACAAAGGTCTCAGCAGGATGGGTACCACGTTTGCTTTCAATGGAGAATAAATGCAATCGTGTGATCAATTCGGAGGCTGGTTTGGGACTTTTCCGTCACAATCCTGAGAAGTTTCTGCATTGATATGTAACTGTGGATGAAACAAGGGTACATTACTACACTTCAGAGACAAAAGTACAATCAAAACAGAGGGTTTTTATAAGCGAATCAGCTCCAAAGAAGACAAAGGTGGTGAAATCTGCATACAAGGTCATGGTCTCAGTTTTGTGGGATGCACGTGGAATCATCTACATTAATTACTTGCAGAAAGGAAGAACAATAAATGGAGAGTATTATGCATCACTATTGTCCCACTTGAATGGAGAAATCAAAAAAAGATGCCCTCAACTGGCAAATAAAAAGATTCTCTTACATCGAGACAATGCAAGGGTGCACACCTGCAAAGTTTCAATGGTGAAAATTAAGGAATTAAGGTTCAAATTACTACAACATCCACTGCATTCACCAGATTTTGCTCCTAGTGACTCTTTTTTATTCCCAAACTTGAAAAAGTGCCTCAGTGGAAAATGATTCACGTCTAACAAAGAGGTAATCTCCTAAACAGATGCCCATTTAGAGGACCTTCCAAAATCCTACTTTTTGGAAGACTTAAAACAGTTGGAGAAATGCTGGGAAAAGTGTATCGAGTTAAAGGGAGATTAGGTTGAAAAATTAAAAAAAATCTACCAAAAATAATTTTTCTATCATTTTCTAAGAACTTAATTGAACACCTCTCGTAGTAATTAACCATAGAAGGAAAAATTAAATACATAAAATCTTTTTCTAAAAGATTTAAGAAAGTATAAGTTCTCTCTTTAACACAAAATTCATCATTGTAATGTGCAATTGATAGGGGAACAAAGTGGAATGAATTTATAACTGAGTAATCGATCACACTGACAAGTTAGTTTATAAAAGAAAAGCTTACACATCTTAAGGCATATTCTAAAGTCTGCGTTCATCTTTAGCTGCTTTTCACAAAATATTGGCACAACTTGAAACTTTAATCAGATTTTTCAACATAATGATGTCAAACGCCTCCAGTAAATTATTTCAATACCAGAAGATTGTATATATATTTCACAAACAAACAAACAAAAATTGTGACATCTGCCTGACATTATATATCTGACACATATAAGGCCAATCAATGATAATTGATTTTTCTAACACACACAGCAAACTTTGAAAGACAGAATCAGAACTGAAAAATTCAATGCCATAGCCGGAACCATGGAACCATGCAATTAAAAAAAGTGAAAGAATAAGGGTATGGTAGGAGTTTATTTTATTAGACTGCCCATCTTGGCATTTGATGTGGGATAGGTATCTCAAGATTGGGAGAAGTAGGCCTCTGGGTAGTCTTACCAGCATCAGGATGTTGTTGTTGTTCTTCATCTGATTACCCTCCCCTTTGTAGGACTTGCACCCTAGGACTTGCAAGCCAGTGCCTAGGGTCAGATGCCTGTCGGAGAGCAGACAAACCTAGGACCAGACAGAGTGAAGACCTGGAAGCAGGTGGACAGCCAAACACCAGGTATGATAGTGAGGAAGAGGATGATATGAAATGCAGGTGAAATTGATGTACAGAAAGGTGATTATGGAGCAATATGTGGAATGAGTGGTAGGGGAAACTGGAGAACCTGAAGAAAACCGGCCCAGATGCTGCTTCGTCCACCACTAATACCACATGTGGGTCCCTGGGATCAAACCCAGGCCATCTAAATGGTAGGCCATCGGTGTAACCACTCAGCTACGGCACCCAGCATCAGGATGTAATATCTGGAAATGTTAGGGATCTTGCTAGGGCCCTGAGTCTGCTGCCCTAGACTGTATTCTATGTGTCCTTCACTTCACTCTTTCCTCTTGGAGGTTCCCAGAAACACAAAGGCGACTGTGTATTTAAGTGCCAAATTCCACTTTCTGACAACCATAATCGTATAAGACATATTAAATACAAGCAAATCAAAACAACAGAAGCAACCTATCAAAATCTCATGACTTCATTAGAAATGATTAAAAGTCAATCAAAAGCCTACAGAATTGGAACTGAAAGATATTGCCAAATACATAAAGTCCAGGAGAGTACCTCTGAGTACCTCAGGAAGTGGTTGAGCCAGTAATTCATTGTAACTGAAGATGAAGGAAGATGCCTTCAAAACATGACTTTAATATTTGAAGTTTTTCTTACATAAATTAGTGTAAATATGATAAATCTTGATTAAGCTGTTATTCATCACTGTCATGACTAATATCTGTTATGCAATGGCAGTTTGGTTTCAGTTCCTTGAAGCAACAAGTTAGCGGTTAAGTCCTATGTGATTCAAAATATGCAAATATTAGGTAAATTTAGGTAGAAGTGTAGTACAGTGTCAGGTTTTGATATTTAATTTATTAATTGTTAAATGCACTATATTAATTGTTAAATATAAAAAGAGAATATAACAAAATAATAATACAACAATCACCATCAACTGGGTACCTGGTAATTTGTAACCAAGAAGTACTAAATAACAAATAACCTACAAGATGCAGCAAGTTCAGACTTCTATGCACTATTCCAAAGGGATAAACAAAACTTGAAGGTTACTGATAAGACAAGCTGTAAGATAAGTCAATCAGCTATTACATACTTCTCTTTTTATCTTTCTTTGATAATGCATATTTACATATCTTGATTTACTTGTGATTAAAATATTACATATTAATCCATTTATATTTTGATAAAGGGGTAGTAAGGGGTAGTGATGCGCCTCCTATAGCCTCTCCTACCCAATTCCCATCCTCATCCTGCCCGTGGTGCACCCTGCTTTTAACAGATGAGGCTCTGGGGACCGAATCACAGCGGTATAACTGTTTCATCTAAAATGGAGGAAATGTCATTTACATATGTGCTGCCCTATCACAGCACAACAGCGTCCCTCAGAGGCACATGAGGGGAAGGTCGGTGGATCTAAATATCATCTATTTAGTCCTCCCGGCTAGGTCCGATGGACCCGTTGACCAACGATAGGTGTGGTCCCCCTTGCAAAATGGGGGTTTAAGTCGGGTGATGTAACTGCCACATTGTAAAACTGGTGCCCGTTAAGAAAACAGTTACATGAAAGCCACATACAGCCTCACCGATATGTGTCCTGTGTAACGATCCAGCAGAAATGAATGAAGAACACTTGAAGACCTGTGAAGCATTAAGATCAGAAGAAACTACAGTTCAAAAGTATTGGAAAGCACGAATGCTAATGGCTTCATTGCCAGATGCAAGGCACTAGAAAACAACAACAACATATTTTGATAAAGAATAAAAAAGAATAAATAAAATGGGAGAAAGGGCAATGATGTGCAATTCAAACTAACCATCGAACTAAGCTCACTTACACTCATGAACATTAAATACACAGCTGAAATTGAAATTGAGCAAAGATTATAAATTAACTATATTTAAATGCAGTATTAAGCATAACAACATAAAAATAGGCTGATTACAAGAGTAATATTGAAATTCATAGGTATGCACATTTATTTATGAAACATAATTAAATCATATGAAAGATGGTACTAAAAAATAAAGTAGATAGTCTCAAATTTGCACACATTACTTAAGTTCACTGTTTGATCCATAAAGACTAATGATTAAAGTTTTAAACTCCCTGTAGTTCAGAGTGCTGATTCAGTCTGACACAATGCACTACGTCTGCTTTATGAGGTCTTGCTAGATTGGTGCTTTATGAAAACACCCATTGGCATAGCTCATGCATGTCCACCAAAGTCATTCAACAAATTATACTTCAGATAAGTTTCAAGTGCAACTACAATAAAAATTTTATGACAGAGGAAATGTACGGCTTTTCTGTTCCAACAATGGTTTTGATTAACTCTCAATTTCTACTATCTGCTAAGTGAAACCAGCAGTCTTCAAGTTGTCCCTTCAATGACACTGCATTCAGCTGGATCAGGCGTTGGGCTTATACTAATTATTCAATTTTTAAAAACTATTCCTTTTTTCTTCTCTCCATAAACATTGGACACTTGTGTGCCATATTGTTGCCTTAATTTCACCATGCATAGTAACCAGTGTGGTCGTCCCCTTAGCTTGGTGGTAGCACTGCTGCTTACCAAGCAGGGGACCCGGGTTCTATTCCCGGTACCAACGTGGAGATTTTCTCCTGAGTTCCAGGGTGCACTCAGCCTCATTAGGTCCCTGAGGGGCCAATTGAGGAGCTACTTGATTGAAAAGTAGCCTGCTTAAGTGGCCTGGAAGGACCATGGCACTGACCATGTCCCACTTCCAGTACTGTACCACACTCATGACTTCTGTGGTGGGCAGAGGTGAGGAACGGAGCAGTCAGGTGATAGGCCTGGGCCTGGATGGGCTGTAATGTCAGAGGGTTATGTTTATAGTAACCAGTGTGCTCTATATATATATATATATATATATATATATATATATATATATATATATATATATACAGGCTTATGTAGCAGGGAGCCTACCAGAGAGGCAGAAAGTAAAACAAACTTTGTATTTTTTTTAACATCTCACATATTGCAGAGCCTTGAATCGTCAGAGTTTTAAACAGTATTCCCTCATTATTTTTCTTACGTTTTCCAGCATAAGCCATGTCATGTAGGCATTGGTTGCTGATGTTTCACAGGTCACATGACCTGCTTCTTCTTGGGTTATGTGCAAAGAAAAATAACTGTACATCTTAATTTATATTTTCTTCACGCATAGCCCAAGAAGAAGTAGGCCACATGACCTGTCAAACACTGTCAACCAACACCTACATGACGCAGTCTGCACTGGAAAATCTAAGGAAACTAATGGATATTGGCCTTGGAAGCCTTCATAAACTATATTCTCTCAATTTATATTTACTAGCTCACTCACAGCATTAGAATCCCAGGCATACAAGGCCTCACCACAAAATTGCATGGTCTACCCTTATTCATATAGTGTATTGTAAGTAGAGGGACATTTTGGGAGGTTGTATACAGTCATTACAAAGTGAGAAAAGTGGGAAGGTTCAACTAAGATCTGCACACTTGAAATTTACAAGGTAGATATTGTGCACACATTTTTCGACAACAAATTTTCTCATAACATAAAAAAAGTCAGCTACCATTCTTGGATCATCTGAAAATGTAGCTCAAACAACTAATGATGATTAGTAAATGAAGTTAATATTGTAAAAATCAAAGTTTATTTGATGATCAGCAACTGTGATAATGGTTACTAAGAATGTAAAAATTAAACTGCACATGTATTCAACAGTTATAAACTGTTTCTGACAATAATGTAAACAAATCTATACCAAAGCTCTGCAGAATGGAATCCAGGTTCATTGATACCAGTCACTGTTCCAAGTAAGTCTCATCACAAGCAAATGGGCAAATCACTAGAGCCTTCCACTCCATAGTCCTGGCTGACAGTTTTGGAGACTCAATGTCTCACATTCAAGAGGACTTACAATGTAGTGCAGCGTAATGACTATGAAATTCCTAAAATCTGTTTTACGAAACATGTGTAATGAGGTGTAGTAGTTTATAAATGTAATATAAATGTTAACCAATTAGAATATAAGTTTCTATACAAATATACTGTGACAAAAATGACATAAGTCCAGTCCAGTTACTTTTTCTTACTTTACTTTCTTCCAACTGAATGCACAACAACAACAGTTCTCTTTTACTGACCTTAACACAGTCTACAGTCTTTCATGATATTACTACTTAACTGTTTTCTTCTTGTAACCTTGAGTCACTCCTTTCTGTCTTTCTTCACTTTGTCTCTCAAACAGCTGACTTGGATGATACAATCACTCAACACTCATTAGCTGCTTTGCTATCTTCTTTCATGACTTGCCAATTCTCTCATGTCTGTACACACCCAGCTGACACACTAAAACTAAAACTGACTTCCCGATGACTCATGTCTACAACTAACTCCTGTGCCCAATGCCTTGCCTCCATATATAGTGAGGATAATGTAACACAAACCTTTCTCAAACTTCTACAAATACGCTGGCTGCTAGACAGTTCTCAAATAATCTGGACAACTCTTTGTGTTACTGTCCTCATTGTTGTCATGTGTTTGTGTTTGCTCATGTGAGTTATGTGGGGCAGCTTGAGCTTGAGTGTCTTTGAGTATGTGGTGTGAACTAGCTTGGTCCTGACCATCCTCTGTTGTGTGCCATGGCCAGCATCATAGTACTTAAAACACCGTTTTAACACCACTATGACTAGGGTTTTTTTGTGGTTTTTTCTCGTTGGAAAGGCAATTGGTAGAGCACTGTGTATCCTTTCCCTCACTTCCTATCATTTTGCTTCCCCTTTCAGATAGGTGTAGGAGCTGTGTATTGTCAGACAGCACAGTTGCTTGCTTGTTGGAAGGTTCTTCTCAACCATGCTAGATGGCAGCCTTTTCTGAGACACCTCAGGTAGGTTGATTTCCTTCCGGTTCTGTCAGAAGAAAGCGCTCTTTGAGCAGCCTCCTGGATTGGCCTGTTCAACAAGCTAATCGTTAGGGACTTCAGCACATCTCTGTTATGCCATGCCTGTCTGCAGATCCTTCACCTCATCTGTTCCTTCTGTGCATGGTAAGCAGGAAAAGGTACACGTTGTGTCAAGGTGTGTGGTGTCCCCTCCATTCTCTGGTCATACTCATAGTCATACTCTTCATTCCTCCCTTAATAAGCGTTATTACTGTAGACACACTACTAAAACAAGTACAATAATTCCAAGGCAGATCATCCTCAAGGTACATTAAACAGCACTGGTTTCCTTTGTGAAGATTTTGATAACAGTGTCAAATAAAGTAAAAATCCCTTCTTATTAATAACATTTAAGAAAACCTAAACATAACAAAATAATCAAAATAAATTGTTATACATATATGTTCTTTACACTGCTTTGAAATAGGAGTCATTGCTTCTGATTCCTGTAACTCCTTTGAGTGAGTGTATACTTCTAATGGAAGTAATTTATCCAATCCAATTTGTCTGTTTTCAAGTAAGCACAAAGAAGTATGGTGGAATTAGGGATGGTAAAGATTTTTAGTACAAAACTTAATCAACTTTGATTTGCCACCATTAAACCCTCTCTGAAAGTTGATTTAGCCTTTGCAAGTTGCTGCCACTATCACCAATGATGCGATCACTGCCACCACTACAAACTATTTGAAGTACTATTAATGTACCAAAGTTGCACCCATTACTAGTTTCTAATTTACAGACTATTAATTTTTCTAGCCTTTTTCTTCTATAGGTAACTTCTTCAGTTAAAAGTAGCCCGCCTTCTTTTTGACTGCAAATGCAATATTTCAACTTCTGAAATTCATGCTCAACAATGCTCTTATTGAGCAGTAAACAGCCTCAATGAACTGTTTTATGCAATTATTGATTTTTAGCATTCTTTTGTCAGCATTTCAGTTTATTTCATCAGTGAAGTTAGATGTTTCTCTTTGGATTCTGCAAAATGACTTTCTCAACAGAAGAAAGAACTGAAATTGTGGAAGTATATGTGAAAACAATTACAGAAACTTGTGACTTTTTGAGACCAAGTATCCAGTTAGAGGACTACCATCAAAGAGAACAATACAGACGCAGGTTCTGTGCAAAATGAAAATGACAAAGAATTCCTTCAGTTCGCACATCAAAAGTTATTGCAGACATTTGCTGAAAAATTATTCACAGCCTAAAGAGATCTACATGCAAACAGGCACATGTAAGGAGGAGTTGCCAGCGGATATTTAAAAATGTTAATTTGAAGCCATATCGTGTGACGATTGTGCAGCAATTACGGGAGGATGACAGTCAGAAACGTGTAGATTAATACATGTGGCTTTTGAATAACATCAACGATGGTTTGTTAGACCCTTTCCATTATAATAAATGATGAAGCATGGTTTTAATGTTCCGACCATGTGAATTTATAGAACATGAGGTACTAGGCAATGGAGAACCCTAACATCACGTGTCAGCAACCACTCCATGATGAAAAAATTGATGTTTTGTATGGTGTAACAGGAACGTGTATCATTGGACTAATATTTTTGACTTTACCCTCAATATGGTTGCACATTTGGAAATTTTTTATACATTTTGTGCCCAACTCACTGAATATGAAAGACAATACTGCTTTTTCCAGCAAGATGGGGCGACATGCCACACATCTATGATATCTCTGGAACAACCATGACGTCTTCTCTGAGGAACAAACTGTCAGCAAACATTTGTGGTCACCACGTTTGTTAGATCGAACAACATGTGATTTTTTTCCTTGAAGAGCAAGGTCTATGAAACAAAACCACACACAATACAGAACTGAAAGACATCAGCCATGAAGTTGCTGCCATCAATATTCAAACTTTACGTTGGGTGTATCTCAATATGCTTTAATGTGCACTTTCAATTTTTAATTATCAATAAATGGCAAGTGCATTTCAGCTCTTTATTTCTGTAATTTCACTGCATTTCTTTTGTACTTACACAGGCTATTTTTATCTGTGCCACCCTGTATAAAAAATGAATTTGTCATACTTTTTATCAGTGGCATGCATTCTGATGAACCAGGTGAACTTTGCTAATTACACATAATTAATCTTCTTTAAATGCTTAAGTAGGGCCAATTCCAAAAAATAACTTGAAAATAAGAGATTTGGACATGTGTTAAGAATTTACTCTGGTGATACACATTCCACTTCAGGGTTTAACAGGCAGAAAATGAGGAAAGGGTGTGAGGAGCATGAGGAACAGTCAACAGTATGACTGCTCTTCCTGGTGATGGTGGTAGCATTTGAGTGTCGCAAAACAGCTGAGGTCTTCCACACCATGCTCTGGCTATATATTCTTCTCATTAAATAGCCTGGTGTAGTATGGCACTGTTGACTTTTCTGTAGGCCTGCCCACCTAATTTCTCAGCCTCCTGGCACAGTAGCATCATGAAATCATAGCTGGACCCCTATTTGTCCCTGAATCCTAAAATACTTATATGATAAAAGAAAATAAGTGATATTTACCCACTGCAGAATGTAGTAAGCTTGTCTCAGCCCACTGATAGCACTGCTGCTTACCAAGAGGAGAACCAGGTTCAATTCACACTATCGGTGTGGGGATTTTTTTCCTGCTGGGAGACCTGGTCCAGGGTGCACTCAGCCTCATTAGGTCCCTGAGGGTCCAACTGAGGAGCTAGTTGATTCAGAAGTAACAGCTCCTGGTAGCAAAGACTGCATAACTTGCCAGCAGGGCCGGGGAAACTGACCATGCCCCACACTCCACTTCTGTACCCCACTCATGATGCCTGTAGTGGGCACAGATGGGGGATGCAGCAGCCACATAGTAGGCCTTGCCCCAGTAAAGGCTGTTGTGCTGTTATTTAGTTTAGAACAGCAGTAAATATTACAGTAAAGTGACATATCCATTTGGGGAGAACGTAAAAAATAAATTGCAGAACTTAAATTTAGCAGGATTTTCCCATGTCCTTCAATGTCAAATTTTGCGTGTTAATTTCTTTTGCATTTAGTTTATTTAGATGCACCTTGGAGACTTCCACTAATTTCGTTGCAGTTAAAAATAAATCCTGAAGAGTTAAAATAAGTCTGTGTTACATTCACATGACTCTCCACCCACTATCATCAATTTTGAACTCTCTTCTGTAATCCATTCTTACAAAACTTTATTTTTCTATCTGCTTTGTGTTAATGAAGACAAACATTTACAGAAATGGTTTCAGTGCACATTTTGTTAAAGTACAAGAGGAATATAGGAGGCTGAAGTGACAGTTAAATCTTTAAAAAGTGGGTCACTATATGCTGGTTTTGAAACTCAATATTCTCTGCATATCACCAGAAACATAGGATGTCTTATTTTTAAAAACTTCAATGTGATCATTTCAAACATCTCTGCCAATACACTCACACATCTGTATTAGTTTAAATTACCAATGGGTCAATAGTTAAAACACTTAACACCTCCACTTACTTGGTTTAAACTAGTGATGTTTTTGAAAATGTTTGTGTTTAAGTTCAGCCCTGGACCTACTTGGAAACATATTAGGTTAAAACCAAATAGCTGAAGTATTAAGTGTCACAAAAACCAATTTACTAGGATTTTAAATTAATATTGCCTTTGCATCGCTGTTAAAAAACTTCCTTTCTACACTATCACATATATTGTTATAATTATAGTATTCATATTGTAACAAAACGACAAAAATCCATTCTAGTTATTTTTCTATCACTTTATTGTCTTCTTAAATTTCACTGCAAACATAGTTTATTCCTCGTTTTTAACACAGTATCACAACTTACAACTATTCTTCTCACAATCTTGCTCTGTTCTTTCAACGTCTTTCTTCACTTTCTCTATCTCTCATACATTAAACTATGGCAATACAATCACTTGATGCTCATTGATCTTCTTTTGACGCACCGACATGCACAGCTGGGTCACACTCACTGACTTATGACCACAGCTCTAACTCTAAAACTAAACTAACTCACTAACTCATTGACTCTGATGATGTCTTATGTACTTTTATACTGGGGATGACATCACTCCAACTTTTCTTGACTCCATACACACACATGCCAGAAATGACAGAACTAGAAGTATCGACAAGGTGCTAGAAAAGTCCCTTTTGTTCCCACTGCTTATTGCTACTGTCATGTACTATCATTGACTCAGGAGAATATCTTTATCCTTGAGCGTACAATTGTGGTGTGGAGTGGAGAGCTTCTCAGTACGATGTAAGCAGAGTAACACCAGCAGTTCAAAATTGTCTACAATGTAGTGCTAGTGCTGCTACAATATTATACTGTACAGTTTCTTGAGTCTCCAATAAACATAATTCATTAGAGATATTATTCAAAGTATGATCATAACTGCTTCGTTTTATGTGGTAATATAATGTATTAGTGGTCCCCTTTCATGTAATATTTATTGTGACAGGAAAGAAAGGATAAGTTGCTTTTGAAGCAGGCTGTAAACCACCAGCACAAGAGGAAAAAAAACAATAGAGCGCTATCTCAAGTTCACTTGTGACAACCACGTCACAGTTAAACTCCTCAGCCAAACACAGTACACAAGCAGGCACACAAGGCAGCCTGACTGTAAATGTCTTGCCTGATAGCTGGTACATCACATGCTGTGAAGTAGTCCGGCCCCCACCCATCCACCACCATGCGCCAGGCCCAATATCACAATATTAAATAATCCTACTATCTATATTACTTTAGACATATTACTTTCTCTCTAAATACAGTAAGTAAGGGTAGTATTGTATTCTACCCAAATATTCAATACTAAGATTTCACGGCAGGTCTCCTAAACCAAAAAAAAAAAAAAAAAAAAACATTTTTAAATTAAGGTCCATCAGTGTGTCTGTGAAGAGCATAACTTAAAAAAGTTGGTTAAAAACCCAACTTAGTATTAAGCTTAGCATCTTATAAGGATGCAACACAAGGATTTTAAGAAAATACCCATTCACCAAGCTATCCTCTACAGAGCATTTTTGGAAAACATTGATTTCCTCAAAAATAGCCCTAATAATTTTGATTAAAATACCACATGTTTAAGATATTTTGACTAATTAAATGTATATCTTACATTTTCTGGGAATAGCCCCTGAAGTCCTCTTCATTCTGGATGACTTTTGCGTAACTGGCAAACTGCAAATAGACAAAATCTCACTACACCAAACATGTAGATCTCGTTTAAGCACATAATCTATATCAAATACATTTTTTATGGGGTTAACCATTTTAGAGATATCTCCTGTTATTGGTTTGCATTTTAAAATACTTATACTTGCTCAAATAGGAGGTTGTCATTGGTTATTTTTTTCTTTCCTTTCTCCTGGTCATGCTTAGAGAATGGAATTTCAAAGCTATTGCATGTTGACCCGCATTGATTATTGCTTAAAGACTACTGTATTCTCCTAATCCTTTAGAACCTACGGGAAAATCTGCAATAAATCAATTTCTGTAAAATGTTTACTTCAATTAATATAAGGTAGATAAAACAGTAAGAATTTGTAAGAATAATTTGTGTAAGTAAAGAAAGCTGTGTGAGTACAACAGAGATTGTTTTTTGCTTAGAAAAGATACCAAACTCAGTAAGAAGTGCTTAACGCTGAAATGCCATTAAAATTAAAATAGAAAAATGGGTAGATTGATAACACTAAACAGCACTCCTTTTTAAATTTCCTGGGAAGTGTTTCAGAGGTTAGTTTCCTACATTATCAACTGGACATCAACTGAACTTGTTTGTAGAGTAAATATTAAAAATAGAAGCACTATTAACAATGGAGTATTTTTCATATTTGAATCTAGTTTTTTGAGTCACTTTATTAACACTCAGCTTCATTTAAAATGTTAGAAAAACTGGAATCTTTTCAAGGTCATTCGATCTCATCCTCAGCCATTGGGTGTTTGTAGAGGTTGGTCCTTCTGTAGACCGCTCTGGCGGTGATTCTAAGAACTTCTACAATGAGTCATTCTGTGGAATATTGAAATTGAAAATTCTGTCCTTGTTATTGTTAAAGAAAGGAAGAAAGAAAGAATGAATGAATGAATGAATGAATGAATGAATGAATGAATGAATGAAAGAAAGAAAGAAAGAGAGAGAGAAAAATAGAAAGAAAGGAAAAAAGAAAGAAACAAACAGAAAAAGTCAAATAGCTGCTTCTGTAGTCAAGCATTGCTTCTCTACCTACTGGTAGAAGTTCAATTGCTGGGCCAGGGAAATTGTTCTTGAATTAGAATCACAGAGGTCTAGTACGCATATGGGAGTAAATGTACATATGTTCAAATTATTAAAAACCAAAGTTCATGAATCTACAGTCAAAAAGTTGTTTCTCAAGCCAAGGAACCTGATATGACCTAATTGACGATGATGATGATGATGATGATGATGATGATGACTTGTTTATGGCCACAATACTTTTTCAGATAGGAAGGTATTGGATCGGCAACATTCCAAAAGCAAAGAGTGAAAATCAACACATAAAACTTATCTTTGGTGATCTCTGGATGCAATTGACCAACAAAATATTAATAAAAAAAGAAAAATAGATTTTAAAAATGTCTAGTGAACATTAATGGAGCAATAATTTGTAAAATAAATTGGAATTAACACTGTGAAGTAATGTAATAATAAAAAACTTCAATACTTTGAGCCAACTAGATACTCCATACTTCACACACTTTAAATTTTCTTTCAAAGCATTTCCTATTGAAAACATTATCAAGAATTAGTCGATTGGCTGGAACATTGCTGGTCATGGTGATATTGTATTTTGAAAAGGAGACATCTGGTGGAGATACAATGAAGCTGAGAATCAAGTTTTCTTCTGAGGGAAAGTCGAAATTCATTAAATGGGTTCCAAATTTCCTTATACATCTTTTCCCAGGTAGTTGGCTGAAAGGGTTAAATTTTTTGATTATTAATGGGCATTCAATTTTTCTGAAATTAATTTCAGAAAATTGTAAATCCAAAATAAGTGGTGCTGTGGCCAAGTGGCTAGAACGCTCACTTACCACCTAGGCAGCCCGGGTTCGATCCCAGGGACTCACATGTGGTATTTGTGGTGGACGAAGAGGCGTCTAGGCACGTTTTCTCCAAGTTCTCCTGTTTCTCCTGCCACTCATTCCACCAATTGCTGTATTATCACTTTTCCATTCATCTATTTTGCCTGCATTTCATATTACCCTCTTCCTCGCTATGATACCTGATGCTTGGCTGACCACCTGCTTACAGGACTTCACTCTGCCCGGTCCACAGGTTCCTGTGCTCCCCAACAGGCATCTGACCCTAGGCACTGGCTTGTAAGTCCTACATAAGGAGAGGCGAATTAGATAAAGAAAAAAAGTAAATCCAAAATAAATAGGATTTTCAAAGTACAAATACAATGAATGACTATAGGCCAATGTTTATTCTACTTCTCAACACTGGTAATTTATAATACTGATTTAATACATAACAATTTGTAGTTCAACTGTGATCTTTATTAAAGGCTTGCTTTGCAGATAAATTCTTAATATAAAATGACAACAGTGACAATTTGCTTATGATTTAATGCGGAACCTTTGTGCACTACCTAGTACAGTTATTTTTGTTATTCACATTTCTTTAAGCCCCCTCATTATACATTAACTATCAGAAACTGCATCTCCATTAGCATGCACATTTTTCAATATTATTTAATAAGCTTAACATGTGCAATAAATATAGATTAAGGCATATTAACATTGCTTTTTGTCAAGTACACAGATTAAATGTATTTCCTTAACAAGTTATATAAAAATAAAGCTCTTCCAAAAATTATACACTTGCTCATTAACAATTTTAATAAAGTCAACAGATTTGACGAACACTTGTCTTTTATAAATTATTATTGCACAAGAGTTAAAGAATTTGTATTAATTAGGAATGCATAAATCAAAACAATATATTTGTATTATTACTACAAGCGCAATATAGTAATATTGTTAAGAATAAGAAAAAAAAGTCTTGTTATTCATTTTTCTTCTCATTCTTTTCATCGTCCTGGCATACTGATGCTGTTTCATCCATTCGTGATTTATCTACAGGATACAGCCTAGAAAAAAAGAAACAGATTGTTAGAGCAATTTTATTAATAGTAAACAATCAGTATACAACAACAGATGATAACACATTTTTTACTCCAGATGAAATAATTGATACATTAAGACTCTTTGCAATTTTTAGAAAACATCTGTGTGTTAACAACTGAAAACTTCTCTAAAATAATTGGATGTTGTTATAGAATACACCACGCAAATCTTCACGTATATAAATAATGCATTTTTATTATTACTTTTTACTAATTTTAAAAATAATTTTCCTGTTTGTATCTATTAATAAACTACTTTCACAAACATTCACACATTTCTCCCTTCCACTGCTTCTTTTAATTATTTTATGCAAAACTGTTATTGTTGTTAGCTAATGCTGGATTTCTGACAATGAAGTCATTAATTCTCTTGCTGTCCAATATTTTTCACTGATGGATGGGGCACTAGAAGTGGCCGGGCATATTTGAAGGTGGTCTCGATCCATTTCCTCTTGCAGATCACATAGAGGACAGAGATTTTATGCAAAACTAAAGAGCTTTCATTCTCAAAATTACCCCAGATCTCTTGCTTTTCTAGGTCTCCACCCTCTCACCCTCCTTCTCACTTCTTTCCAAAATTCAATATTAATGTTTTCACCTAAAAATCAAATTTCCTTCATACTACTTATTCTCTTGCAACTTTCCTATATTCCCAAACCAATTATCTCTTTGATTAAATCTTTCAGCAACCTCAGCCATTAATTTATTATTATGAGGTTGGGCTCAGCGCACAACAAAGGACACACAGGGTCAAGCTACTTCACACCACATGCTGGGCCAGTGAGTAGACAAAGATGTTCAAGGTCAGGCTCCCTCGCATGACTGCCATGTGTGTGTGAGACTGTCAACAATCAAAATGGCAAAAACAACAGGGATTTCGATAATGCAAGATTTCTAGCTGCGTCATTTTCTGTCCATGTGTGTGCAGAACTCGAGATATGTCTGTGTGATGTCATCCCAAATATATAAGAAGGCCAGAGAAGAGCACATGAGAGTTTTTAGAGTTAGACTTAGTTGAGGACACGAGTGAGTGCAAGACAGATCAGCGTGTGTCATTGTGTTGGTACATTGTAAGAAGATTTAACAGGCATTGCAAGTGATTACATCATCCTAATTACTGCAAGAGAGACAGAGAAAATGAAGGCACTAAAAGGACTGAGCAAGGTTATGAGAAGTAAAAATTGTGATTTGTGATAGCCCGAAGGACTGTACACTGTGTTAATTACAAGAAGAAAACTGTATTTGTGGTAAAATTTTAGGGGATAATAAAGTGATAGAAAAGTAACTGGACTGATTTTTGTCATTTGTCACATGATGTTAATGTCATTCAATTTTAAACATCTGCACCAATATTTATATTTTCTCCACTAGTATACTTTTTCTCCCAACCATGAACTGTGCCCTGTGAATTTTGCATTCAAGTCCCCTTGCAAGATGGCATATATACGATGTGAGGTGAGACATGATCAACTCTTGCACATAGGGAGAGCTGCTTTCCTTCCCTCCCACTCTGCAATGACTGAGAGGGGGCAAAGGCATGCGAACTTGCTGCAAATTAGCACACATTACTATAACAGCGAGCAGCTGAAACAATTGCAATTCACATGAAAGTAATTGTTAGCACATACCTATAGTTACAGCCAAATCACTTTGTTATAATGCTAATTTTTATACTTATATAATACAATTAGCAATATGCACTAAAGCTAAGCTAGCAAACTTCACTCCTTCATGGATGGAAACGTTGACGAAGCCTATATTCTGTATGAATTTTCTTGGTGAATAAATCTGAATCTATCACTTCAGCGTATACATGATTGTGCAACTTTCCCCACCATCAGTCTTTCAGGTGAAGAGTTGCCAATGCGCAGCTACGGGAATTGCTCTTGTCTTGCCTCACGACCTATAGCACTGTTTTACAAAGAACTCTACATCCTTACAAAATTCCCAAGATTTCCCACAAGTTTATCCATATCTTGTATGTATATTTATTTTGAAATTCTTTTTTTATCCTTCACTTATTACACTGTTCTGCATTATTATGTTTCTGAATAATTTTTTGGCACTTAGTTGGACAGGTAATCTTTTTTTTTTTCTATCACATCAGGTTTTTCTAGAAAATCAAGAATTTGTGTCTCATAAAATTAGGTATTGTGACTTTGGTGCGGGTGTGAAGTAAAGACGACAGATGTAGTCGGGATAAAGAAACACTTTTATTTCTGTAAACAGTAACTTTGTACACTCGTTACAACAGTAAGAAAGTCTTTTCCCATTCATCAACAGCACGGCTCCGAACTAGTAACACAACAACTGTCCCTTCTCCGTCGGCACGACTCCTCAACGCTTCGCATACGTCTGACTGACTGGTCCCTTCTTCTCACACTTTACCGCTATTTATATCTCCCAGGCACTATTCTGGAAAGTTCAGTTATTGCGGTGAAATACAAAGCAGACAATTCCAGAAGCCTCTACCACTTTCTCTCTTTCGGCAAGCACCCAACAATGCGGCCATTCTCTGTCTCTTTCCTTCGGCTCCTTTGCGGTAGTGCCGACAATAATGCGATGGGTGACACTGCTGTTGTCGGCAATTAGATGCGGCGGGCGCGGTGACAGTATCATGAGTGAGTTTGTATGTGCCCTATACAAGGACAGGGAGTGTTTTAAGTACATATGTAGTGTGTTATCACAGAATGACCTTAAATAAGCTGAGAGCAGGTGTTTTTACTAGATCTCGGATATGGAAATTAATATGTTACACTAATTTTGATGATACAATGAGCCAAATAGAAAAGTAAGCCTGGCATAGCTACAAAGATGTGTAAACATTTCCTAGGAAACTGAGGGAGTCCAGATTACATTATGGATAACATATTGGAACATTAGGTGGTAGCATCAGTTTGAAGTTGAACTTCCTACATCCTCACAAACTATTTTCCAGATTATTCTTTTGGATTTTACAGTGAGGAACACCAAGACATGAAAACATTGAAAAAGACACATGGATAGTTAATATGAATACAGACTACTGTTAGTACCTGAAAAATGAAAGTACTTCTCATGCCTATGGCAGAAATTATATGTCCAAATGAATTAATGAGAAAATTTATGTCAATATTTCATATGTCAAGTTGTATCCACCTAATATCAGTAAGTTTCCTATACAATGTAAATATCAGGGTTATATTTCACAACTTGTATTCCAAAGCTTTTCGAATCATGGAAAACACGCCCAAGGTCAATCATAACCTCATGCGATCGATAACAGTAGGTAACTGAGAAATGGCGGTCGCTAGACACGCATCTAAGAGGAATAAACAAATACCCTAGAGGATTTATTGATATATGTGTACGTTGTGTAAGATGAATGTATATTCGTGTTACTAATTATAACGAGATATTATTGACAACCAATAATACTGGATTGTATTGCCAAAAGACATTTGGTAAAGTATCACATGGTAATATTTGCCACGTGTGATCATATCATAAATATCACACAATATTTACGAGAGAAGTGTGAATTTAATTTGCACAGAATTACGGAAATCTTGATTTGAATAGTTTCAGGACCTCACAACATCAATATTTGTAAAAAGTGAAGATAATTTGTTGTGTTACAACTTTATTGCAATAAAGTTAAATTGCTGGAAAACTGAATATTTTTTAAAACATATTAATAATCGCCATCATATATTTGCTAACCCATTAACGCCCTGAAGATAAGAATCTCACTGGAGAACAACTAAAATAAAAATACTGCCACATGCTTATGGAAGAAGTGGAAAAAGAAGAAAATTTCTTCCTGTAAAATATTATCAATTACACAATAATGGTAGTTCTTGTGAAATGTACATACATTATGTAACCAAGTACATAATTCTAATATACATCACATTCTTAAGCATGACAATTATCTTGTAGAGGAGTATAAATATATACATATTGGTAATGAGTACACATGAAAATTTTGTTTTCATTTTTTTAAAAAATCTAGAATTAAAGAAGAAATGACATATTTGTAATCAACTTCCCAAAATTAGAGGAAATCAGTATTCAAAACTAAAACATCAATTTTTTTTTGTTTGTTTCAAAATGCAGAGCAGTGTTATCCATCTTAACTTTTAAGAGAAATTTTACACACACACTAAAGACTCAGGAAAGTTTCCTTTCCAAAATTGAAGATATCAAGAAGAATGTACACCTTCCTGATTCAAAGGAAAACTTTGTATATAAAGTCAAACCAACACAAACATTAGACATCACATATTATTTACACCTGACAGAAGAAGTTAAGAAAAGTGATACTCCAACTAGTGTTCTAAAATTATTATTGGCATTAGAGACAACCCATACTACAATATGAATGGCTCCATATTTACACTGATGGATCATTGATATCAAACCGAGATGGAGCAGGGGCTGGAGTCATGTGTCACCTCTTTTCCTATTACAAATCTTTAAGTTATGGAACTACAAACTTTGATGGAGAAATTGAAGCAATTCGAATGGCCCTACAAAATCTTTTGTATAGAATTTCACATTTTCATCAAGCAGTTATTCTCTCAGATTCCAGGGTAGCAATTATAGCAATTACTCCAAGTTTTCACCAAAAAAACTAAACAATTATAGAATGTTGGCAAATCCTTACCCATCTAACCGCACTTCAAAAACACCTAGTCTTCCAATGGATACCAGCTCACTGTGGACTGAGTGGTAATGAGAAAGCTGATTTTCTTGCAAAAAGGGTACCAGCAGTGTACAGAAATCTATAGTTAATCTACCATTTTATGCAGCTAAAAGATTAGTCAACTCTGAATTCAAAAAAAATTATTGCAAAATATTACTATGAAAAATCAAAAAATAAAAGATGGGTACTGCCAAACATTCAAACACTAATTCCTGAGTATCCTCAAAAAACGGCAGTTGCAACCTTCAGGTTGATGGACATGATTGTCTGGCAAAACATTTGAACAGAATTGGGATATATTCTGCACCACCCTATGTGATCTATGTGATCTGCAAGAGGAAATGGACCAAGACCATCTTCAAATATGCCCGGCCACTTCTAGCACCCCATCCATCAGTGAAAAATATTGGAGACCAAGAGGATTAATGACTTCATTGTCAGAAATCCAGCATTAGTCAAGAACAACAACTTTTAAAACACACTTGCAGCTTAAACTTTAGAAGCAACTGCTGTTGTTGAGTTTACCATCTCCATTAACTTCTTAAAATATTGGGTTCATTCTTTTTACAGTTGAAGCACATCCATGTATGCTTTCCCAGTCATGCTTTCAGATCCTATGGAGAGCAAGGATATTTTTATTTCACAAAAATATTCTCCCCTTCCAGCTGGGAATTTGCCCAAAATCTTAGAGGTGAGAAATAAACTGAGCCCTAGACCAGTGGCAGTTAAAAAGTTCTTCTAAATCTGCTTAACTGCTTGGAAAGGAACAGAAACACTGCACAACAACCACTACTGTAACTTGTTCTTCTCTTTTATACAATTTAGCATAGAATTCAAAAAACAACATTCTTATAGATAAAAATAAAATTAATAATTACCATCTCTGATATAAATAGATGATGAACACAAAATCATCCCTGAAACATGCCACTCTGTGGGCAGTAGGCATGGTGATGATGAAGGCAAAGAGATCATCAATAAAGGTGTTAAATGCCTGTAAAAGAAAAAAAAGGTTGAGGTTTTACAATGGTTTTGCTCGGTTTTTTTTTTTTTTTTTTTGTCACAATCCATTTTAAATGTGAACACAAAGTTTGGAAAACATACTTTTCATACATTGTATATCTTTGGTCAGTTATAAATCTATCAATGCAAAGTGACTAAATACCTAATGAACTTTTACATTCTTTCAAGGGAAATTTGTGTAAGTTCATCATATCACTAAACAGCTCCAAGGCAACCTTCATTCATACAGCAAATAAGATTTCTGATAGACAAAAATGTTTAAAACATGTTCTAAAAACCTGATTGTTGAACTCACATGACTTTCTCTACACTTGTACTAACTATTCATATAAACTCTTATTCCTCTATCTTCTACATGTTAGTGGAGATAAATATTTGCAGAAATTATCTTATTGCTGATTTCCTTGTAGGTGCAAGGGGAATATGGGAATACAATAGGCTTTGAGCAATAGTCAAATCTTTTAAAGCTTTGAAATTCTATTCTCTTTGCACGGCCAAGAAATACAAAAAAAGTGAATAACAACCTTCTTTTTCAGAAAAGTATAAGTATTGCAAAATTAACACAAATAACAAGAAATTCTCTGAAATGGTTCATTCCACAAAAAAAAAAAAAAAAAAAAAAAAAAAAATGCATTTAGACATAACTTGTGTTTTAACAATATCTAATTTTTTTTCTATAGTTAGATTTGGTAGATCTCTTACGGTTTTCCAGTTATGCAAAAGTCATCAAGAGTAAACAGGAATACATAGGCTATAGCCAGAAAATTCAAAATATAGATTTCATTTGCCATAAAAATATCTTAAACATATGGCATTTTAACCAAAATCGTTAGCCATTATTGAGAAAATCAAAATTTTCACAAATTTTCCATGTAAAGGGTAGTTTTAGGTTGGAGGGACTTTCTTCAAAATCTTTGTCACATCCTTGAAAGATATTAAACTCAAATACCAACTTTGGTTTCTAAACACCTTTTCGTTTTTGAGTTATGCTGTTTATTGACAGGCACACACTCACCCACGCTCGTGCACGCACACACACACACACACACACACATACACACACACAGACACACACATCAAACAATATCAACAAGAACCAGTTGGTTAATTCTGATGATGGGAGCAACTTAAGCTCTTGATACCGGTCAAGACTAGTTACATGTAAGTGATGTTATGTGTTTCGACCCAACTCAGTTTTCATTATAATTTAGATTCACATCACTGTTACTAGCTTATTAAAAGATATGTAATTATTATTTATTTATGCCAACAAGCTTACTGTTGGTGTTTTTAAACACACAAGCCATATGTGGGCAATGTCTGTGGTTCAAATCCCAGTTGTGGCATTGAATCTTTCAGTTCCACTTCTGCCTTTCAAATATTAAGTATTTTGTGACTTTATGATTTTTAACAGATTTATTCTTAAATATCAAAACAGATGCACTAAATATAGTGAAGTATCCTTAAGTTGAATTTACAATAAGTCACACAATCTTTACACATTATAAATTCACGATTTATTCTCGCTAATAAAATTATTTCTTATATTTTTGTAATCATTTCTTTGCCTGTACTGGAATAGTGAGATATCTCAGCAGAGATTGTTAATGAGTTGACAGAAGGGTTCAAATTTCCCATTTATGATTAGCTTAATAAAATGATGAATAAAATTCTATTTAATCCTACATGTTAATTTACTGGTGACCTACACAGAACCTTACAAAGTTGCAAACAATGATGACAACAGCTGAATGATGGAGTAAATCCTCTCTGGAACTAGTCCTGTGATTAACATAATTACAAGTAAGCTGGAGCAGAATGTATTTAGAAATACGGACATATTTTTCAATTTATTAATGATGACAGATTTCAAATCATATATGATATAAACTTACCTTGTACATAAATGCTTTCCATGGTAAATGAGCAACAGATTTCAATTTGTAATTCACAAATAGTTGAGGCAACATAAACAGAAAACCAAAGGCATATACTCCATTCACCAAACTGTGTATGCTCCATGAATACCAGCTAAAACAAAATAATTTCTCATGTACTAAGAATTTTACAAGAACACTTTGTATATCTTTACTAATTGCTCTTTACTACACTGCTTTGCATAGAGTTTCTACAGATACCCCAAACCAACAACATTACACCAGTAATGTTTTAAGCCTACCTGAACAATGATCCTAAGGAAAAGATCCAATTTTACCATCAGACAAAAAGAGCATTTTTTGATAATGCTGTAGTAAGTAAAGAACTACCTTGCCTTGTAGAAATTTCTATCCATTTATTTACAATTTTCATTTTTTCCCCTTCTATCTAAAGGACAATGCTGAGATTTAGCACTTACAAAATAACTCATTCAATAGATGTTCAAAGTTTTTCCCAAAAATCTAATTCTACTTAAAATATTGTTTGGAAGAGCTTTATATACCTACTCATATGTATTGTCAGCAAATGGATTAAGAAGGTTAGAGACATACTTCATGGATGCAAATATTGAATATCCTTTTTTATAATTTTTGCATTCATGAAATATAAAATAAGCTAAAACAAATTAATATTGCACACTTTAATAGATGCACCATGTCACACTAAGTTAAAATGTAAGCTGGAATTGTTCTCTAACAATTGTACAGTATGCACCAAAACATACAGTACTGGAAAATGATGTTAGTTATTGATGTAAATGTTCAAAATGTACTTCATTGCGCTGTAGACAGTGTTCATAACAATCATGCAAATTTTGAAACATGTTCTGGAACTTAGGTTGCTTCAGAGTCCTCAAAAACGAGACGATCTTCTGATGTAATGCAGCCATAGTTTGGGATGAATTTGGACAGCTGAAAACATTCTCCTTTAACATTGCTCAACAGTAAGAGGTGCACCATCATCATCCTCAATGAAATAGGACCTTGCACACCATTTCCTGACATGGCACACCAAATCATCACATGCACACTATGTAGCGGTTTCTGCATGATAACGTCTGGCCTCTCAAAACCAAGAAAACAAGTTGTTTGGTGATTGATAAAACCATCCAAGTGAATGTGACTTTCATTGGAGAAGCACATGTTGAGAAAGAAATCTGGATTCTCATACACCACAGTCAAATCGTGCACAATATTCAATCCTGAAATGACTATCTTGCTCCTTCAATCGTTGTCCAACATGTATTTGATATGGAAATACACCTACGTCTTTAAATAATTGTCAAAGAGATGTATTGCTGATGTTTAATTTCAGGGCTGTTCATCGAAGACTTCACCTTGGTGACTGCAACACCTGATTGAGGACACATCCATGGTTTTCATTTGTGGACACAGGTACTGGCCTACCAGACCCTCCCTTCCATTGACAAAATACACTACCTGTACAACAAACTTTTATATCGATAAACAGCTTAACTGTGTTGCTTATTGAAGTTTTCATGATATTGTCCCACCACTAACTTTACACATGGCCCGCCTTGTAACCATTTTTGTACAAGCAAAAATAATACTCCACTATGAGCACTTTTTCCTCCATCATGAGACCCATTGTGACTTCCAACCACAGCACAACGTTAGTTACACAACTAAGAATACATTATGGCAATGCAACAACAGTAGACACATAGGCATGTGCATTAGGGCTGCACGAAAACCAGTATGGTATATTTTGGCACATACCGTACATCTCTTCAAAATTTCACATTATAAAACATCCAAAAAGGAGAGAATAGACACAAATAATTATATACCATAAGGACTATCTCAAATGATAGACTTTGCTTTCCTGTACACAATACACTGTAACAAGTAGAAGTTCGGATGGTAAAATTATTGGTAATTTGGTTTGCTACAAAAGGACAACCATTATAAAGTTCACGCAGGGCAAAGTAACAAACTGTCAATAAACACATTTACTGAACAATATGAACTAAAAGAGGAGTTTTTATTATGCAAGTTTAACTGCATAATTACATCAGCCTTCATTTGTACAGTGGAACTTGGATAATTTATTTATTATCTATTTATTTGTCAGAATGTAGTTTAAGGGATGGAATAGCTTTCCTAGCTAGCCTTGGCCTTCTATACCTGCTCCCAAATCCCCTTGTTTGAAACACATGTACCTTAAGTTGTCACTTGAGCTTCCTACTGTTCAGTGTGTTGTAAATCAATGTCACTATGTCTCTTAGTAAACTGCGTGTCCAGTACAAGACTAAATTTCACAGAAGAAGTCACTGTCTTTCAAGAAGATAGAAAGCTTTCAAAGAAAAAATCTGAAATCACGGAAGAATACGTGATCCACCAAACATTCTACCAACTTATGTGAAGAATAAGGAGAAAATTTTAAGCAGTACCTTGAGTAAAAATCGAAAGAGTCAAAAGAAATTGAGACAACCAGAAAATCCTGATGTCGACGAGTGCATGTTGAAGTGATTTAAGAAGCAAGGAATGAAAACATTTCTTTGAGTGATCTTGTTGCTTCAAAACAGAGCTGTCAATTTTAGATGTAACTTTTGTAATTCAAATTTTTGGATATTTCAAATTCTTTTATGTCCCTTCAGCTTCAAATTATCCAAGTCCTACTTGTACTCAGCCACATTCATGATATTCTCTTTCTGACATGACACATATTACAGTGCAACCATAAAATCCCACTTGTACACACAATTGCGTATCATGTAACATCATCTGAAAAGTATATTGAGTTATATGAAAGCATTTATGAAATCAGAAAATGTAATGTATATGGACTGTGTTCATATAAACAAACCAATGAAATACTATATGTTAAATCAAAAGAAATAAAAGACAGGACTTCAGAAATCTATTCAACAATAAAGAAGAACATTTGTGCTTTGAAATTCAGCATTCTTATTGCATAAACTTCTTTTTATCTAGGAGGCAGGTTTACCCATAGGAGAAGCAGTGTTGAAAGTGATGATAAATTCATAGTAATTCTCTGGCAGCAAACTAGAAGTTTTGAAACTCATCCCTTATTTATGGTTCATGTTGTTGTACAGCTGCTGACAGTCGACAACAAGATAGAAAAACTTTCTCCTTGAAAACGTTACGACAACATGAATTATAAATAAGTGATGAGTTTCAATGTTTCTAGTTCACTGCCACAGAATTACAACAGGAGGTAGGTAATAAAACAAAAAAGAAACTGAAGCTATTGACAGTGAAGAAAATTAATCAACAAATATTAATAAATATTAGTGACTAAAACTTCACTTATCTTTTATAACCATGTAAAATCCAACAACACTATAATTTTGCACACCAGTTTGTTTCATCTTCAGCTAGAAAGTTTTATTTGGTTGTTAACATTACAGTCACTAGGAAACGGATTCTTCCTATTGCATTGCCAACTACTGAAAGTAAAAGATATTTATTGACAGAATCAATTGGTAGTATTTCAAACTTCTAAGAAGGGAAGAATGTTATGCAATCTTTATTTTTCAAAATAAATGCTTTCCCAAACCATTAAATCTGTGGGTCCATTTACTCATTTTAATAATTTCAGCCCTGGGTTTATTTTACGATTAAATGACCAATAATGATCTGCTGCAGCTGATTTATTTATCTGTTTATATTTGGTGACGCTGTGGCTGAGCAGTTAGAGCATTTGCCTACAACCTAGGTGGCCCAGGTTCGATCCCAGGGACCTGCATGTGGTATTCATGGTGGATGAAGCAGCATCTGGGTGGGTTTTCTCTGGGTTCTCCTGTTTCCCCTGTCACCCATTCCACCAATTGCTCCATTATCACCTTTTCAACCATCTATTTCACCTGCATTTCATATCATCCTCTCCCTCACTATCATACCTGGTGCTTGGCTGACCACCCGCTTGCAGGTTCTCACTCTGTCCGGTCCTCAGGTTTCTGTGCTCCCTGACAGGCGTCTGACCCTAGGCACTGGTTTATAACTCCTAGGGGGTGTAAGTCCTACATAAGGGTCAGTAAGTCAGTAGTCACGTAAAGTAAAAAAAAAAAATAATATTTAATATTTCCATTTACATTTAATATTTGTAGTTTACAAGCTTATAAAAAATAAGCTAAGCTTTAGTCACTAGTATTTATTAATATTAGGAGGTAGGTATTTCATGAAGATCGATAATGTTATTTTAAAAACTCTGGGTAATTTTAGATATTCAGAGATACAATATATATTTCACTGTTATCAAGTGGATATGTATATTGGCTGAAAAGTCCTTTCAAAATAATACTTTTTAACATTTAAACAAGTGAAGTTACTTATTTTAGTTTTTACTTATATTACATTCTATGGGGTGAATAATCCTTCATGCAACAAAATTTACCTCCCACCTCTGCCGACATAGCGGTCAATGTTGTGTCAAGCATTGCTCACCACGTACATGGTAATAAAATGTTAGCCATCTATGAATGTGCACATCATGCTGTAAATTACCTTTTATGGGGCTGATAAATCAGAGAGTAACCTGCTCCTCCAATGCACAATGGATACAATAAGTATGATAAATACTTCATACATTCTGCATCAAACTGCTGAGTTTGCTGCTCAGCTTCTGTCTTTCCTTTGGAGCTAAATTTTAATCTTGGATAATAGCACTCACGGCTAGGCAGTAAAAATTGTACATGTACCACTTTCTGGAACTTCCAAAACTGTAACAGAGTATGCAAAATGCTGCATTAATATCCTGTCAAAACTGGCAGCAATAGAACATATCCATGCATTTTTTCCGTGTTACATTTCATTGTGCTTATAAAAGAGTCATACACATAATTTAAGCACTTACTTTTACAATTAATACCTACTTCATATTAACAAACTGAATATCCAGAAATAATTAGAATAACAACCACAATAAGAATGACAAGGTTAAAATATGTAAGCATTAATAGGATGCTTTCCTAGATCCTGGAACAAGAAAGAATACTTGACCAAGTTTAAACTTTCTCATTCTCTTTCCTGGGCACAGCATATTTGTTATAATGGTTACATAATTGATCAAGAATGTTCCATATATGTGCTATATTTAATGTAAAATATTATGTTCATGTATTTGTTAATCAATATTGTGATGCCGGGCTTGGCACGCAATGGGGGATGAACGGGACCAGGCTACTTCGCACTGCATGCTATGCCGGCAAGCTGGCAAAGACGATCAAGGCTGGGCTGCCTCAACGGATTGCCTCTAGCTAAGTCATTTCTGGTGCATGTGCATGTGTGCGTGTAGAAATTAAGAAAGCTCCATGTGACATCATCCCCAGTATAAAGGAGGCCAGAAAAAAACAGAGCAGTGAGTTTAAGATTTTAGTTACAGACATCAGTCAGTGTGCTAGGAGTGTGAGACAGCTGTGCATGTGTGTGTCATAAGAAGATTCAGTGAGCATTGCAACTGATTGTGACATCGTAATTAGGGCATGAGAGACAGGAAGTGAAAAAAAAAAAAAAAACACTAAAAGGACTCAGCAAGGTTATGAGAAGCAAAAATTGTTAGTTATGATAGCCTGAAGGACTGTGCACTGTGTTAATAACGAGAAGAAAACTGTGTATTTGTAGTAAAAGTTTAGAAGATAAAAAGAGATAGAAAAGTATCCGAACCTGATTTCGTCACTTTTTTACAATATATTTACATATTTCCACATATGTGCTGAACGAAATTTAAATCTAAACAGAACATAGAAAATATAAAAGTTACATAATCATACTTAAGTTTTTTCATCCAATATCACAGAAATGTAACTATAATCGCTCCACCCTTACATCTGCACTTGATGTAAACACAAGTCGTCAACAACCATTCCGCGATATGCCGAAACCAAAGCACACCATAAAATATAGTACCTTAAGTATTGGCAATTATCTGTGAGTTTTCAAGATATATAATAACCCTGGTAAAGACTACTTGAATGTAACACGATAGCAACGCTATTCCTAAAACTCCCGAGTAAATAACATTCTGTTGCAACATAAACATGAGGCATGAGTCCACCTGGCATTGTTTGTGTTGGTCGCAGCTGATATGAGCATCAGGTTATCATGGAAGGATACAAGATCTGGATCTAAGGCTAGATGGAGTATAAGTATATTTTGTTGCCATCACCATAAGAACAGTAACTATGTAAAGGAAAATTTTATTGACATTGCAAAACCAGATACATTAAAATCTTTTCTGCCATTAATAAATCATAAGAAAGTTCCAGACATAATAAGTTATTCAACGGTGAGATCTTTTTATCTCAATTGTTGCTGCGGCCGCAGGCAAAGGAGGATTAAGTGACAGCTACGTCACCCACTGCCTTTATAAACGTCACCCAGCAAGCTATGTTGCAAGCAGTACCTGAAGCTTTCAAAATGCAGGAGCTTAATTTAAAAATATGCCAATAAACACATGTTGCTCCAACTTGTAATAATATTAATCACAGGGCTGTTTCGGAGAGGATCCTCTGATTAATATTATTACAAGTTGGAGCAAAATGTGTTTATAAATATAGACATATTTTTCAATTTATTAATATGCTCCATTGTATCACACAGTTCATTTTCATCGGTTTTATATGTGGGGGCCTGTTTACAAGAAGCTTTTGGAAACTGTAATTTCCAGGAAAATCACTTGTAATTCTTGAGTATATAAGCAGCCGGCACAGACCAGAAAGTTAGTTTTAGTTTTATCATCTGAGTTGGGTAGTAAACAGTTGTAGTTTGTGCATGTGTGTCAAGGACAGTTAGAAAGAACAACTGTGAGTAGCAAGGTCGCAACAAATTGTACATTGTGTTATGATACAACAGAACAGTTGTGAATTGTGATCTGTAATGCTTCCCTGAGAGTTTTAAGAAGAAATAAAGTGACATAAAAAAATAACTGGACTTGTCATTTGTTACAATATTTAAAAATGATTTTTAATAAAATTTTACATTATTGATTAAAAACCTTGCCTTGTCATCACCACCCCCTGTAGATATCAAAAGCTCATCATTAAAGCAGTGTGTCATTTTAGTAAGGAACCGCTGCAGATTCATTTTTTAATACAGTTGAACATGATTTATGTGCATATCAAGGGGGAGAGGGAAGATCACTTGTAACTCAGAATTACTTACAAATGAGATTTTGATAATGTATAATTTAAAAAAAAAAAAAAAAAAAGTAATATAGTGGGCCTACTTTGTGCAAAATTTTACAAACAACAAAGATATGTAGAAAGAAAACATATTGAACTTGGTCTTGCTTTAAACAAGTCAGTGAATTTGACTTGTTTCACTTTTCTTGCATTAAGTGGATAAACCTCATTTTGTTACTGATGATTGTACACAGCGTGGTATAAGCAATTCGCAAGTCTGAAGCAATTTATTCTGATCTAGTGTATAACATTCCTTTTTTCTGTTCTCCATGACTGATAAAAAGCAATTAAGAACTGAAACACAAAACCGTGTTAATCAGTAAACACCAGATACAGGAAAGTTTTATCTTTACTTCTCATTTGTTGCTATGACTTGTAGCACCGAAAACCACTAGGTCTACCAGCAAATGTCTTTGTCTTTTGTTTCCATAGCCAAAAGCCACCCACTCAGCTTGTGTCTTTGTTAACAGATATAAGGAAAATGCACCTTCAGTTTCTTTTAGGATAGCATATGCCGTATCTTCATTATAATTATGTAAAACTTACTTGTAATTTACTGAAATTTAATATGTATACAGCAAATTATGTATGAATGCATTACACATAAATAAGGTCCTATTAACACATTTCTAAATTACATTTTGGCAGGACCTACAAAACTTTACATATAAATACAAATTACATAGAACTGGGTTATGTATAAATCAGCTTCAACTGTTTAACTCTTCATTGTAGAAATTATTCAAGGCAGCCTTGACCTGAAACAGCTGCTAGAGCTCTCGCTAGTTGCAAGCTGGAAAAAGTTAAAAAAATTTTTCCTGTTTCCTCTAGCAAAAGCAACATCTGTAGTTTATTTATACCCAACTTAAAAGTAATTATTGCCTCAAAAAACAACAGTCAACGAACCCTTTAATGTACCTTATTAATAAAGGAATAAAGCTTGGTATGACTAGAGGAATCGGAAGTACAGGGCTTTCAAATCGGTTCTTCACCACTGCAAGGCCTTTTGCCTGTGTGAATTTGAAGTTGCTGCAGCCGCATCTGTAGCAACAAAAATTTTTCACAAAAGCATGCTCCTGCTTGCCGCCGCTATGCTCCCCCCACTTCTCGCCGTAGACACGCACTCAGTGATTGTTCGTCTCCATGGACAGGCGACTGACCTTGGTGCATAATATTTTTATTGGTAAAACTTATCATAAATATGAATCTGCATGTCATGTTCACATAGAGTATATTCAGAAGTTCCCTGGTGAAGTCCCTCCGTCGAGACATGGAATTCACAACATTGTAAACAAATTCAAAAGCACTGGTTCTATGGCAAACAAAAAACCCAACCATAAATGTAGTTTTAACAGAAGAAAAACTTGACGGAATAGGCACAAGTCTTGAACATACACCAACAAAATCACTCCCAAAATTAGCACAATAGGTGGAGGATTCAGTGACTTCTGCACACACGGTAACAAAATTATTAAAACTGAAACCTTGTACGTGTAAACGTGTCCAGTGCTTAAAACAAGGCGATCCCATAGCGTGAATGTGTTTTTGTGAATGGTTTCTTTCATCAGTGAACGATGGTTTAATCGATCCATAGCTTCTGCTCTTTTCAGATGAGGTGTGGTTTCATCTACATGGTCATGTGAATACTCATAACAGTCGGTATTGGGCATCTCAAAATCCACGTCGCATTCAAGAAATCCCTCATGATCAGAAAGTTGGAGTTTGGTGTGCTGTTAACGCTAGATGCATAATTGCTCCAATATTTTACAACCAGACTGTAAATAAAGTGAGGTACCGAAATGACATTTTGACCCCATTTTTTGGTGAACTGACAGAAGAAAAGAAATCATATGGGTGGTTTCAATAAGATTCTGCTACTGCTCATAGAGCCGAGGACACCATGGATAAAATTAGGGAAGTGTTTGAAGATAGAGTGATTAGAGCTGGTGTATGGCCCTCTCGCTCCCCTGATCTAACAGTGTGTGATTTTTACTTTTACTTTTTACTAAAACAAAATATTAGAAATGAAATCAGACATTACAGTGGTCCAACTTAATCATGTGAATCAGAATGTGTTTTCCCGATATAATGCCTGTATAGCGGAGGAGGGACATTTTCAGCATTTTCTATAAGGTAAGATTTTTATATATATGTTTTACGTGCGGCTTGTTAGTAGCGCCAAACCCAGCCGCGGCAACTACAAACTCGTACAGGCAAAAGGTCGTGCAGTGGTGAAGAACCGATTCGAAAGCCTTATAGTAATGGATCTGCACCTAGGGAATTTTGAAGTGCCATATGTTGGCTTAATTGGAAGCAGATTAAAAAAGTATTATTGGTCAATTATAAATAAATGATATAACAAATGTTGTTGTTAGCTAATGCTGGATTTCTGACAATGAAGTCATTAATCCTCTTGCTCTCCAATATTTTTCACTGATATTGAAGACAGCAATAGCAGTAATAGTAACCGCCTTTTAGAGAGCACCATATTTTTATGTTTTGGCGGTCACATCGCTCTCTCACAACCCCCAGAATGTCTGGAGGACCACACCTGTCGTTGGTTTACGGGTCTCACCGACCTGACCGGGAGAATTATCAAAATAAATTCACCGACCATATCCTCTGATTACCAATCAGAGGGCGTATTACATGCCATGACAGGTCAGCATGTTAGGGGTTAAGATTTTATAGAGAAATTAGAGAAATGGAGAGGTTGGAAAAATAAAGACTCCCTAGCCCTCGGGAACCCTAATAGCATCGGGGTTGGAAGAGAACAAGAGATGACCAAGGTAAGGTCAGATAGAAAAGTTACAGTGAGGAGCAAAACACCAGTAAGTGGAAGTAATGTTCTGCTCAGCTTGGGTACCTTGTGGTCGCCATTCACATATCCCCTAGACGGAGACCCCTGAGTAAATATAACAAATGTAAAAACAAACAAACACATCTGGGAGCATCTAGAGAGGCAACTGAGTGACAGCAGTATAACTGTTACACCTAAAATGGAGGAAATGCCATTTACATATGCACTGATCTACTACAGCATAAAGGAGCATCCTTCAGTTGGCGGATGAAGGGAAGGGTAGTGGATCTACATACAATTATTTACTCCTCCTGGCTAGGTCCAATGGGCCCACTGACCAATGACAGGTGTGGTCTCCCTTGCATAACGAGTTAAAATCGGGTGATATAACTGCCAAATTGTAAAAACTGGTGCCCATTAAGAAAACAGTTACATTAGTTGATTATGTGTCCTGTACAGCAGTCAAGCAGAGAAAAATGAAAATCACTCGAAGACCTGGCTGGCAAAAGTAAAAAACATATGTGTAGAAAAAAATATAGTGCAAATGTATTAGAAAGCATGAATGCTAGTGGCTTCATTGCCAGAAGCAAGGCATTAATCAACAACAATGGCAAACGTGATAAATCAATGTTTCACTATTGATAGGGTCATTGATATGCATTTCTTATTTTTCCATATTCTGGTTATTGTAACCCATCCTGTATTCTCCTGCATTGTCAGAATACAATTTCTGACCCTTAAGATTCTGCTTTGAGCTTTTAGTGCTTATGCTAACCATAAATAAGAGGTTTGTCATTAGTACTGCCAGTCAACATATATATACACATAATTATGACAGAATATAGACTCGTTCACAACCATCCAGCAATGGTAACCACAACAATGACAATGGGAAGCAAAGCAGCACTCAATATTTTGGTTCACCACTGGTCAACAACGTGAACGGCAGGATACACTACTGATAGCTTATCAATAGAAAGAGGAGGTCGATATTGTGCTTTGGGAATTCATCTGTTTATGATTGACCATTGATGTTTTTTCTAGCTTGCAACTAGAGAAAGCTCTAGGGCCTGTTTCATGGCACATCTGCCTTGAACAATTTCTACAACGAAAAGTTAAAACACACAATATGAATGTAACTTGCTGGGCCCAGTAACAGGAACAGAAAATTAAAACTTAGCCAAATCTTCTTTCCTGTTCCTGGAGGCCCAGAAAAACCTCCTTTGTGAACACTACCATTTGAATACTGTATTCCAACTTTCTTGTTCTGGTTATTGTTACTGTTGCCAGTGGTTATGAGCCAGCCTCATTTCTTTATCCTAGATAATTTATTACCTCTATGAGAGTTGCAATGCCTGAAGGAACAAGAACCAGGAGTGAAGTTTCCTCATCCATAAGGTATAAGAAAACAATGGCCTGACTAAATGCTCGCCATATAACAGTTCTGGACGACAGGCCCACCAGATCCTTTCTACCATGCCAAAAACTCACATCATTCTTGAAGGCCAAAAAGTCGAAAAGGAGCTGAGAAAAAAAATTAAGTTAGTACCATACACTTTAAGCTGAAAAGTTATTTATAAGGCAGGACTTTTCTAATACAATTTCTTTGTTAAAGTAGCACATATGTAAAACACTAATTTTTCTATATAATGCCTGCAATTTGTCATATATATTATTATAAGCTCTATCTTAACACACTATTTGATTTCTTTTTGATATTAAAAATTATAAAATATTCTTTACTTGTGTTAAGTGAAGAAAAAAAAACAAGAAAAAAAATCTGATCTGTTACATTCACATGACTTTCTCTACCCAGTATCAATTATTCCTATTTAGCTTTTACGAATTTATTCTTATGCAAACTTATTTTTCTTTTTCTATTTGCTTCAGCTTGATTGAGCTAAATATTTGCAGATAAAGTAAAAACAAATTAAGACACTAAAAGCTTCACTTATCTATAGCTTTGAGAATGAGTTGGAGTCAGCTCGAAACTTGTTAGCACCAAAGAACTTACTAAGATAAGTGAAGTTTAAGTTTCTAATTTGTTTTTCTTTAGATTCTTGTTGCTTCACTGTTAGTAGCTTCATTATTTCCTTATTTGCAAATAGTTTTATTATACATTTCTTTGTATGTACAAGAGGGATAGAGAGGAAACCAAATTGAAAGATAAAGGTTTAAACACATCACTATGGCTTTAAAACTGAATACACTTTCTATGACGATAGTTTCTCGGACTAACAGCCAGGTCAAATTTGGGTAATTACCCAAGCTTTCAGTGACTAACTCTGCCACCATCCTCAGGAGAACCGAATCTAGACTACTGATGTCGCAATATTTATACCTAGCCAGCGGCAGAAATATCGCGACATCATTAGTCTAGATTCAGTTCCCGTGAGGACGGCAGCAGAGTTAGTCACTGAAAGCTTGGGTAGTTACCCAAATTTGACCTGGCTGTTAGCCCGAGAAACTATCATTGATAATCAATGCCGGGAAAACTTCAAATCACTAACTTTCTATGACATTGCAACAAGCAACTGAATAACAACTGGACTTTAAAAAAATTACAAAATATGGAACAATCAGAACCAATATAAAAACCTATCTTAGAAATGGCTCATGCTACAATAAAGTTACTTAAAATACAATGTGTGTGTGTTTTAAAGAGATCTACTTTCTTGTGGAGTACATTTTGTCTGTTATACAGTAATATGAAATTATACAAAATTCCTTTCCAATGAAGAGGACTCGTGCTATTCTCAAAAAATTAAATATACACATTTTATTACTCTGTAAATATCCTAAGCATACAATATTCTAATCAAAATCATTAGAGCCATCTATGAGAAAATCACAAATTTTGAAATCTTTCATGTAAAGGGATATGGGGATGAGGAATTTTGTTGAAAATCTTCATGTCCCATCCTTAGAAGATTCTGAACTTAGTAAGTACCCAGTTTGGTATTTATCCAAGATTTGATTTCACGTTACACTGTTCACAATTTTTTGGGGTTCTGAGGCCCTTAAAATTTGTATTTTGTATTTGAGAAAAGTTGGTTGGTGGGGCGAGAAATAAAACTTTCTTTGCATTGGTTTTTATTTGGCCACACAGGATAACAATCAAATATAACATTTTTGCTTTAAGCATTTGGTCATTCTTATTCTTTAAAGCCATTCTTAGGAGACTAATACCCCAAATGAACCAGGACTACACATTTTTGTAAGTTATGCAATATGAAATAGCCATTTTTTTTATTTTGATGCTAATTATATGATGGCATACATAACCTTGATAGCTCATGTGTTTGTAAGCTTCTGAACAGTGTCACACATAAATGCAGATGGATGCACAAAAAGAGATAGCTACATCTTCTCTTCTCATTCTCCCATACAGTCAAATCCGTGTTTGTTTTTTTATTATTATTTTGTTGTTTAATGATGCTGTCAATTGCCAGGATCACATCAGCGTTGCTGGTGTGTCAGAATGTTGTCCCACAGGAGTTCTTTTACATGCCAGTAAACCTACTGACAAGGAGCTGTATTTTTAAGCACACTTAAAAACCACTGGTCTAGGCCAGATTTGAACCCGCGACCTTGGGATCAGTAGGCCAGCACCTAACCAACTGAGCCACCCATACACATATATCTAATACGTATGCAAATATTGTGACTTATACAGGAAATCATATTCAGTCCAACTGCTATTAAAGTTGAGCTACATTCTATTTTGGGGGAGCCTGCTCCTTCATTTACAACAGAAAAATATTGGGGGGCAAAGTTTAAGCGAGGCTGTATGAAGTGCCAAGACAAACATAGCAGTGGTCAACCAAATGAGGTGACTATGTCAGAAATTGTAAAGGAAATCCACAAAAGGGTATTGGATGACCCTCAACGGAAAGTTTGCAAGCTAGTAGACATTGTAGCACTTCAAAAAGTGCTGTACATCACATACTGCCTGAAAATATGGATATGAGAAAGCTGTGAGCAAGATGGGTGCCATGTTCGCTCACAATATTAGTGATGTTTTGCCACAATAAAGTTGAGTTTTTGCATCAATTCATAACCATGGATAGAACATGGGTCCATCAATTCACACTTGAGACGAAGGTACAGTCAAAACTGTAGATTGAAAGGGGAGAATGGATTCCAAAGAAGGCAAAGACAGTTCCATCTGCAGTCAAGGTTAGTTTTTGGGGATGCACGTGGGATAATTTTCATTGATTATGTCCGAAAAGGAAACGCAATCAATGGCAAGTATTATGTGAACTTGTTGCAGTGTCTGAGTGATGAAATCAAACAAGAACAGCAACATCTGGCAAAAAAGAAAGTTTTGTTTCATCAAGACACATCCATTATCACTATGGCCAAAATCAATGAGTTAGGGTTCAAGATTTAGATTTAGCCCCCTCTGATTATTTTCTGTTTCCAAACTTGAAGAAATGATTGGCGGCAAAAGATTTGCCAAAAATGTTGTGCTTTCTTTGTTAGGTGAGGTACTCTGTGACAGCCAACATATATGTAATTTATGATTTGTTTGCATTCATTGGCTGAAGTGATGACATACTCATTGATGCAATGTGAAATGCCAATGCCTTCCCAAAATAAGTAATGCATACAATGTGTTATCCAAGAGGCTTCAGATAAACAAAAGCAAAGCTTATGTTAACCATTATTGAAGCACAATAATGCTTATATAGTTGTTAAGAGCCCATTAACAGTTCAGCAGGTACAGATTCTGCAGCATCCATATGGTTATCTTCTTTCTTGGAAGTTTGAAAACAGTGTTCTAATTATCAATTTAAACCAAAAAGGTGAGTCAATTAATAACACTACACAACTCTTACTTATATTTTATCAGAACATGTTTCGAAGGCTTGACTTTCGTTCATTATCGATGTCCGGTTGATAATGAAGGGAAGTCAAGCCTTCGAAACCTGTTCCAGTAAAATATAAGTAAGTGTTCTGTAGTGTTATTGACTCGCCTTTTTGGTTTAAATACATATGATCCCTTAATATTATATCTTTCCGTTTTTTTCTTTCTTTAAAGTTATGCATTACTTTTTTATTATATCAGTCTATATACTGTTTAAGATATGAGTACAAGAGTGTTTTACTTACATGAAATGCAGCAACAGCAACAGTGATACAAAGCAAATATAAGTTAGTATCTGCAAATATTCCCTTCATTTCATCTACATCCTTTTCTGTGAATCCTAAGGCCATAATGGATTTAAGGGCTGTCTCAACATGACGCATTAATCTGAGAATAAAAACAATAGTAATGGCAGCAACAAGAACTTTCATACATACATTTTCATAATAAAAAGTATTCACATTTACTTGCTCGAAATATTTCTGTCGCAGCTTACCTTAACTTCCCAATGCCAAGAGGAGTATAGCTGAATGTTATATCCACTCTACTATGGTTATTGGTTATATGAATTAAGTCCTTTAGACGATTATTCAGGAAATCATACTGCAGCACTGGGAGGAACTCCATTTTTGATGTTACCCTGTAAAGAGCTATGATTTCAAATTTAACAATCACTACATTTATTAAAGTAGAAGTAGCAGATGATGTATGTATTGTATAACCAGTGGATCTCCGGCCCTGACGTTTCACTGCTGTGATGAGTTGGAGGGGGAAGGTTAACGTTGCCAACCTATAGTAATGAGGTTCGGAAAATGGATTCTCAAAATTATCTTAACAATGAAAGCATATGACATTTATTAAGTTTAAAATACTGAAATACAGGTTTCGGTTTTTTTTTCATGCAATATGTTCATTACACCACTATTCTGTTGGAATATTACCTTTACATCTGTTGTGGGCAGTAGCTGTTACTTTTGGAAATACTGGAAGTGGTTAACGCAGTGGATGTTAAAGCTTTCTGCTAGCACCAATCAGCAGTCTCATTGCTAGGCATGGCTTCCAAATTTAGCACCATGTTGCCAACTCCATTTTACAAGGACCACGTGGTTTCAATTGGTTTGGTGTTTGTGCAGGTTTTTTTTCCGTTAGGTAAACGGTATAACAATTGTCTCCATATTCTGTTATTTTGTGATATTTATAGGCATACTATCCTCGTAAATTTATGAAGTAGCAATGCGATCTGCAGATGTATGAAATGTTTCAAATATCTTGTTTGAAATTCCCGCTAAAGAACTGGCAACATCGCATCACGAGGTCTTGAGAAATGTCACAGTTGGAGATCCACTGGCCGTACAATAGTTTTACCCAACCCACCACTCATAAATCCACTAGACTACATAGATATACAATCAGAACAATCATTTACACAACCCATTCCTAAATCAATGGACCTACTACTTATTCAGCTACCCTGAAAACCACAAATACCAGGTATGAATGGATAAGGATACACAGAGTAGAAGTGAAATAATCCATCAGACTGTAGGAGGTGAGAGAATGGATGTAAATGAACTATATATACTTTTACACTTTTTTAATTAAACATACTGCGAACTAAATAATCACGTTTAAAGCTGAGGGTATGTGGCAACGTCGCACCATCTGTTGATCGAGTAATTTGTTTGTACTGGCAGCTCAAATAATTATTCTAATGCTCCATAAAAACCATTTAAACAACGTTGGCCCTGAATCGAATTCAGATGTTTTGCCACTGGGCAAGAGACCCAGAAAATTCCGCAAAAATGAGGTTATTGTTCAATGCACTGTAAACAAACTAACTTTGAATTTTACATTTTCGGGTAATTACAAGATTTTATTTGAAATATTTAAATTCCAGAATTCTTTCCTGTTCTATTTGAGAGGCTTATGCCATGATAGATTAACGAACGCATGTTTTAATTAATTAAATGTGATTGGGTTGTTCCTCACTTTACGTCTCACAAACATCTGTTCTAACTTTCGACATCAGTTACGGTATTGCATCCTTTAGGAAATCATAAGTATAATGAAAACATAAATACTAACTTTAAATATGCTCTAAACAGCCAGAAAGACAAATTCACTTCAAATAAAAGTCCAAATCCACCTACTGTGCACGCGCCCAGTTGGTAGCAACATTGCGGCTAACACTGCTTCTGCTTGATCATACCCAAGTGTTTGTTGCTAACATTAAGAACGTCAATGCAATGTAGTTAAATAAACTGGTGAAAATTATTTATTTATACCAACAAACTTACTGTTGGTGTTTTTAGACACACAAACCGTGTGTGGGCAATGTTTGAGAGGTAGAACTGGAACTTAAAAATTGAATGCCACAGCTGGAATTTGAACCACAGACCTGCTTACCAGGCGGGTGCTCTAACCATTAAGCTACTGTGACAACCTGCCAGAATGACATTGAATTTTCAAACCAGTTCTTATTTTTCCCAGTAAACCACAAAGGCAGTCTCACATCAAAGACAATTACCCCAATGGTGACTTACTATTGCAAGTACTTTGTGTCCTGGGATTAAATAACCTTCAGATGGTAATTATTATTTAAGTCACCAAGTTCTACCTCTCAAACATTGCCCACACACGGTTTGTGTGTCTAAAAACACCAACAGTAAGTTTGTTGGCATAAATAAATAATAATTACCATCTGAAGGTTATTTAATCCCGGGACATAAAGTACTTGCAATAGTAAGTCACCATTGGGGTAATTGTCTTTGATGTGAGACTGCCTTTGTGGTTTACTGGGAAAAATATGAACTGGTTTGAGAATTCAATGTCATCCTGGCAGGTTGTCACAGTAGCTTAATGATTAGAGTACCCGCCTGGTAAGCAGAAGGTCTGTGGTTCAAATCCCAACTGTGGCATTGAATTTTTAAGTTCCAGTTCTACCTCTCAAACTGGTGAAAGTTACCTGCAGTCCGTAAATAACATGCATGTTCTTAATAAGCCTTCTCGTACAAGAACTGCATGCTTGTTCATCATGAAACAATGATGCAAGATCAACATTATTAATGAATCAAACATAACTATACTTACAAAGTTTATTTACTAAATAGCAGGGATCGAACAGGACATTCATTTTCACAGTAAATAGTAAAGCTAGTTTGCTTCCAACACCGGCACTTGTGGTGAACACAGGTAGTTTTAATATCATCTGCCAGACGTTATGTGTTGCAACTGTGACAGCATTCCAAAGGTTATGTTACTCCTACATTATTAATAGCGTTATTCTGTGTTGCATACTGTACTAATGATTGCTAAATCTGTAGTAAAGCATAATTTATTATGTAAATTTACTATCCACTGCAATATGCTTGAACAGAAAACAATTACATGCAGTTAAGTAAACATTCGCTGGATCTACACTGATGTCGGAAGAAATTAAACACAGCTGATGCGCTGTTGCCAGTTCTAACAGAATTAAAAATCTGATGTGTTGCACTCACATGACTTTCTCGACTCTTGTACTAACCATTCTTACAAACTCTTATTCCTATATCTTCTTCGTGTTAGTTAAGATAAACTTGTACAAATTATCTTATTGCTTATTTCCTTGTAGGTGCAAGGGGAATATTAGAATACAGTAGGCTTTGTGTGATAGTCAAATCTTTTAAAGCTTTGAGATTCTGTTCTCTTTGCACACTTAACATACAAAAAAATGAACGATGTTCCATTTCATGAAAGTTTTTAAGTTTCTCGGAAGTCATACACATAACAAGGAATATCTCCAAAATGGTTCACCTTACAAGAAAATTTATTCAGACATAAATTGTGTATTTTAGCAAGATCTACATTTTTTGTATAGTGTGATTTGGTCTATCTCTAACAGTTTACCAGTTATGCAAAAGTCGTCCAGAGTAAATAGGACTACAGGGGCTACAGCCAGAAAATTCAAGATATACATTTTGTCATAAAAATATCTCAAACGTATAACATTTTAATCAAAATCGTTAGAGCCGTTCTCAAGAAAATAAAAATTTTCCATGTAAAGGATAGTTCAGAGTGTGGCTATTTTCTTCAAAATCTTCGTGTCACGTCCTTGAAAGACATTAAACTTAAATACCAAATTTGGTTTTAACCTACTTTTTGTTTTTGAGTTATACTGTCCACAGGCAGATAGACACAGTCAGACTGACAGACACACACACACACACCTTTTTCTAAAGATGTTTTTTTTTTTGGGTTCAGGGAGTCTCAAAACATATATTTCTGGTGAAATCTCGACATCAAATTTTTGGATGGAATACAATACCAGTAGAAAATGTAAAAAAGCAAAAAATTGTGGATTTTTAAAACACAATTTACACAAAGGCTGTTGAATCGATTGAAATATGCCAAAGGAAAAGATTAATTATCGTTTATTCAATTTTCTATTATTTTCCCATTTTGCCTTTCATCAATAATAATTCAGCCAGGTGATGATACATTTTTTTAATGAAAGTAGTTTTGCTAGAAGATTATAAGCCTTTCAGCCTTTTGCTATAAAAGTTTCTTGTTATTCACAATACAAGAAACGTGTTGTTAAAGTCTGGTGGATAATTTCACTTCCACCCTGTATACTGATGGCTCCCTGGGTAACTTGGAGGATGGACCAGGAATATAAAGCAAAATCTTTTCCCAATATATTTCACTTGGACCTGGAGCAACAAATTTCAAAGCAGAGCTGAAGGCAATAGAAATCGTGTTACAGAACATCGTATACAGCCCTAACATAAGAAAGAATATAGTAACACTGGTAGATTCAATGTCGGCAATACAAACAATAACTCGGTACCAACAAAACACCCTAATTATCCAAGACATCAGAACCATGTATAAAATTCAAGAAGCACAAGATAAACATGTTGTATTACAATGGGTACCTTCACATGTGGGATTACTAGGCAATAAGAAAGCAGATCTCTTGGCAAAGAAAGAATCCAACAAAAGAGGTCTCTTCAAAGAAGGCAATAGGAGCTAAAACAGAAAATACAGCACAAAGAAAAAAAAGAGAACAGTAAAAGAAAGATCTTCAAAACAAGAAATACGAAGACATCACTAAATTTGCAGAAAAAATTAAACACCTCCCAAAAAGAACAGCGGTAGCACTCTTCAGATTAGAAACAGGGCATGATTGTCTAAATTACCATCTTCATAGAATGGGAATCGTCCCTAGAATTTATGAAGGGTGTTCTCCTGAGTAAGGAGCACTTGCTGCACTGGAGGTGACTATTGTATGGCCAGTGGATCTTCAGCTCTGACATTTCTCATGGTCTCATGATGTGGTGTTGCCATTTCTTTAGCGGGAATTTCAAACAGGGTATTTGAAACGTTTCATACATCTGCTGATCGCATCACTACTTCGTAAATTTACATGGACAGTATGCATATAAATGATCACAGAACAGTAGAATATGGAGACAATTGTTATACCGTTCCAATAAAACCTGCACAAACACCAAAGCAATTGAAACCATGTGGAACTTGTAGAATGGAGTTGGCAACACGGTGCTACATTTGGAAGCCACACCTAGCAGTGAGGCTGCTGATTGATGCTAGCAGAAAGTTTTAACAACTGGTGCGTTACTTGCTTCCATTATTGCCAAAAGTAACAGCTACTGCCTATAACAGATGTAGAGGTAATATTTAAAAACAATAGTGGTATAACGAAGATACTGCATAAAAATAAAACCTAAACCTGTATTTCAATTTTAAAACTTAATAAATATCATATACTTTCATTGTTAAGATAATTTTGAGAATCCATTTTCTGAAACTCGTTACTATACGTTGGCAACGTTAATCTTTCCCCTCCAACTCGTCACAGGTATGAAAAGTCAGGGCCAGAGATCCACTGGCTGTACAACAGACCCTGAGAAAAGGGATAGGAAGGATCTACCAGGACTCCATTAGGAAGTAAGAGGCCTACTGGTGTAAATCAAGCTCCAGCCACTTAAAAACAACAACAATATTTAAAATTTGGTTGTTAGTGGTACGAAGGAGGTTGTATTCATATTATTCAATATTCTTGATTTTGTTAAGCATTTTCAGAGACTATATTGAGCATTATTCCAGAAAACTAAAGAATTTGATAAATTTCCACTATCCTTGAGAGTTAGAACCCAGACTAAAAAATTCAATGCCATAGCTGGGATTTGAACAATGGATCTTCCGCTTCATACTCAGCTGCTCTAATCCTGAGCTGCCATGGCAACTTAGCAGTATGACAAATTCCCCAACCAATTTGTATTTTTGCAGCAGACCACCACGAAATCTCACATCTGAGATAAGTACCCCAAAGCTGACTTACAATTGTAAGTACTTTATGTCCCAGGGTTAAGTAACCTTAGTATCCAAGGTAGCTTAGTGATTAACAGCAGCCGCATGTGAAGCGTATGTATGTATGTATGTAGATATGTTGTTGTTAGCTAATGCTGGATTTCTGACAATGAAGTCATTAATCCTCTTGCTCACCAATATTTTTCACTGATGGATGGGGCATTAGAAGTGGCCGGGCATATTTGAAGGTGGTCTCGATCCATTTCCTCTTGCAGATCACATAGAGGACAGAGTGGTGAAGAATATATCCCAATTCTGTTTAAATGTTTTGCCAGACAATCATGTCCATGATGTCCATGTATGTAGATATAGATTCATCGATTGAAAAACAGGAAGCACACAGTCTCTTTAGACTCAGGTGCAAAAGGGAAACCTGCTTCTAAACCTCATCAGTCATACAGGTTTCCTAACATATCCATGTCCTTTACATGCAAATATAATGTGAATGACTTCTACAAAACTTTGGAAAATTACACTTTAGGACTCAATGGAAATTCTAGGCTACCTTTGATTTTCAAAAACTATTCCCAATTTTGATTTTTAGATATCTAAGTACTGTTTGAATTATTAAGAATCTTTCTATGAAAAATCTGATGTGTTGCACACATGACTTTTTCTACTCTTGTACTAACTATTCTTACAAACACTTCTTCTACCTTCTTAGTGTTAGTTGAGATAAACATTTGCAGAAATTATCTTATTGTTTATTTCCTTGTAGGTGCAAGGGGAATATGAGAATACAGTAGGCTTTGAGTGATTGTCAAATCTTTTAAAGGTTTGAGATTCCCATTCTCTTTGCACGGTTAAGCCTTGCTTTCCTCCAATCTGAAAACTGAACTGAAAACACCATACCATTGAGTATAATGGCTGAAATGTGGTTGAGAAAGCTGCATGACAGTGAAGAAAGTGAGTTGGAGTTGGATACTTTGATGTTTATTCTGGGTGATGAACTGATAATACTGATAATGAGCGAAGTTGTGAAAAACGCTCTCAGGTACATCCCATGTTTGCAAATCACATCTCTTTCTCTACTCACTCTTCTATAAACAATTTTCCATAAAAAAAAAACGTGATTTTGCACCAAAATACGCTTTTATCCCCACTTTTAAAATAAGTCATACCACGTTCTGTATGTTTGAAACAGAAGTGCTATTACATTCACTCTGTTTTCTCCTCTCACTTTTAGGTAACACATTCACATCTCTTTCACTACTCACTCTTCTGTACACAATTTTCCATACAAAGCATGATTTTGCACCGAAAACACTTTTATCCCCACTTTTAAAATAAGTCAAACCATGTTCTGTATGTTTGAAACAGAAGTGCTATTACATTCACACTGTTTTCTCATCTCACTATTCTACAAATAAGTCATGCAATTTTCTGTATGTTTGAAATAGAGATGTTGCATATTACTTTCACAGCGGTTTCTCTACTCACTTTTAGGTGGCACATTCACATCTCTTTCTCTACTCAGTCTTCTATAAACAATTTTCCATAAAAAACGTGACTTTGCACCAAAAAACACTTTTATCCCCACTTTTAAAATTAGTTATACCATGTTCTGTATGTTTTAAATAGAAATGCTATTACATTCACACTGTTTTCTCCTTTCACTATTACGTAACACGTTCACATCTCTTTCTCTACTCACTCTTCTACAAAGAAGTCATGCAATTTTCTGTATGTTTGAAATAAAAATGCTACATATTATATTTGTACTGTTTTCTCTACTCACTCTTAGGTAACACATTCACATCTCTCTTTACTCACTCTTCTACAAATAAGTCATACAATTTCGTGTATGTCTGAAATAGAAATGCTATGTATTACATTCATACTGTTTTCTCCACTTGCTTTTGGGTAACATACTCATAACTGTTTCTCTACTTACTCTTTTAGAAATAAGTCATAAATTTTGTGCATGTTTGGTATAGAAATGCTGCATGTTACATTCACAGTGTTTACTCTACTCACTTTTAGGTAACACCTTCACATGTCTTTCTGCACTCACTCTTCTACAAACAATTCATATCATCTATACAACTTGAATGTTTGTATATATCTGTTAATCTCAAAAACCGCTTAACCGATCACCACGAAATTCGGCACGTATATGTATTTTTTTCATGGAGAGTTTTTATGGTAAAAATTTTACTACACAATATATTACTCGGTTTTCTTTTATGTAACGCATTCAAGTATCCTCTGTTTGCCCTTCAACATACAATTCATATAATATTCTAGGATTGAAATATAAATGCAGCATATTACACTCACACGATTTCCTCTAGTAATTCTTCCTTTACGAGACACAATCAGTCTTCTTTTGCTATTCGCCCTTCAACATATAATTCATACAATTTGCTATATGTTTGAAACAAATACAACGTATTACATTCATACTACTTTCTCTACTCACTTTCGTTTTACCTAAAAAATCACATGTTATTCCCTATGGTTTATCAACTTCATACATACCAAGGCCTATACATATCTTATGTTAAAGAGTGATTAAATTCCAAAACAGGTTGACTGATCGTCATAAAAAGTGACATATCTAATTTTTTTCATGGCGAAGGTTTTTATGCAATCCATTTTACCATGCAATGTATTACGTTCACATAGTTTTCTCTACTCCCTTTTCTTTTACCTAACATACTACTCCCTGTTCTGCAAACAATCCATACATTTTTCCATACACTTGAAATATAAGTGCAACGTATAACATTCACACGGTTTTTCTACTCATTTTTCTTTAGTAAAACACAATCACATTTCTTTCACAACTCCCGCTTCGACGAACAATTACGAACAATTCGTACAATTTTCTATGTTTGAAACATAAATGCGTAGTACATTCACATGGCTTTATCAACCAGCTTTTCTTTCTGTAGTATTTGTTATTCTTCAACATTGCTTTTGCTTAGTGTCGCTCCAGTGTTTTAATAAAAAATAAAGAAATAGTTAAAAAAGTAAAGTAATCACAATTGGTATCCGGAGTGCGACGAAAAGCACCATATGGAACAGTTGATGAAACAAATGTTAGCCAAGATGGACATAATGGGAAATGAAATGAATTCCGGAATGCGGAAGAGGAAACAAATATGAAAACCGAATTGGAAAAATGTGAACTACGGAATAGAAAATATGGGAACAAAAATGGAAGCCAAATTGAAAATGTAAACTCCGAAACGGAAAAGATGAAGACGGGAATTCCAATATGAAGACTGGTCTATCAGAGAATACTAACGAGCGACTCGCCGGGGTTAAGGAAGCCATGGAAGAACTCAACGGAAGTATGAAGGACCTTGGCCAACGTGTTAACATCCTGGAGTCAATCACAGCAGCAAAGAACTGAACTCCATAATGGAACAAATGCTCAACGAAAACCTCAAACTAGGTGGATATTTATGGGGGAGGCCTGCTTTCAGGAGTACACGTTTTACAGCTGAAACGATGGTGTTTATGAAATATTTTTATGTATTTCTATATCTCTTGTATCTCGGACATTACTCTTAACAATTGCGACAAGAAGTTTTATTTAGTTAACGCTTTGCCTATCAGGTTTATCTAAATAAGTATCTTCTCCCACAAAAAACAAGATTTCACAAAAACAGAGGCGAAAAATGCCAAGCAAAGCATGGTCGCCCAGGTACTGCATTTAATAAAATGTCAAACCTGAGAATCCATTTTTAATTATAATTTTGATTATTTATGTTTTAATTTTAAACACATCTCTGTAAAATATGTCAGCCTGGGCTTAATTCTGTCATTGTGCAATTCCTGATATATATATAGGTACAATAAGGTGTTATATTCTTTGTAATGTAAGTAATACCTACATCAAAAGACTTGCTACTTCTGGAGGCAAATCTCTCCGTGGCAATTTCACATCATCAGTTAGAATGTTGAATGTGACACGTGATTTTAAATGCGTCACCCGCTGATGACGCTCTTCAGCACCTGTCTTGCCAGCAGATGAACTTTGCTTCTGCAACAAATAATAGCAAGTTGTAAGGATGATGTGTGAGAAAATAATGAAGACTGAACATTATTATTTATTTATGCCAACAAACTTACTGTTGGTGTTTTTAAACACACAAGCCATGTGTGGGCAAAGTTTGAGAGGTAGAACAGGAGAAATACGAACTGGTTTGAGAATTTAATGCCATTCTGGCAGTTTCTCACAATAGCTCAGTGGTTAGAGCGTCCGCCCAGTAAGCGGAAGGTCTGTGGTTCAAATCCCAGTTGTGGCATTGAATTTTTAAGTTCCAGTTCTACCTCTCAAGACTGAACATTGTAAATTAGAGTAAAGTTTTTCACATCATAGGAATCAGGACTGAAAAATTCAATGCCACAGTCCGGATTTGAACCCAGACCTTCCACTTCACGTGTGGCTGCTCTGACTATTGAGCTACCATGGCAGCTTCCCAGTATGGCATTAAATTCCCCAACCAATCTGTACTGGCAAGTTGTCATGGTAGCTCAGTTATTAAAGCAGCTGCACATGAAGCAGAAGGTCCGTCGTTCAAGTACCAGTTGTGGCACTGAAATTTTCAGTTCTGATTCTACCTCTCAAACATTGCCAAAACACGGCTTGTGTGTTTAAAAATACCAACAGCAAGTTGGTTGGCGTATAAAAATAGCAATTACCATCTAAAGGTTATTAAAGAATGGGACATAAAGTATGAGGGTGGTTTGATAAATTCTCAGAATCACCAGAGAGGTCAGCCATAGCGCCACAAGTTATTCACGTGATATTCGCTGGACTGTTGCCTACAAACACATGTCACGACAATGTTCTTGGAAGACAGCTGTAGTGGTGACACTACTGTATTGTTGTTCCTGCGTAGTAATTTGCAAAAATGGAAAAAATCGAGATTTGAGGAGTGATTAAGTATTTCGTAAAGAAAGGTATGAAAGCAAAGGACATTCATGCCAATTTTCTGAATACACTAGGGGACCCTACTCCTTCACATTCAACTGTTGCCAAGTGGACAAACAAATTTAAATTTGGTTGGGAGAGCTTAGATGATGATCCGCACAGTGGCCAGCCAAGATTTGTCACTACTCTAGAAATCATTGCAAAAGTGCACAAAATGGTAATGGAGGATCGCAAATTGAAAGTGTGTGAAATTGCTCAAGCTTGCCACATGTCATATGAAAGGGTATATCAAAGTTTGACTGAAGCATTAGATGTGAAAAAATTATCTGCAAGATGGGTGCTGCAATTCTTGACACTGGATCAAACCGCATGAAAATGGAAGTATCGGAACAATGCTTAGCACATTTTAGGAGCAAAAAACAAGATTTTTTGCATCAGTTTGTGACCACAGGGTCCACTACTATACTCCAGAGTCAAAACAGTAGAAGCATGCTGATTCTCTACCACCAAAAGAAACAAAGACAATTCTATCTTCCTTTCATAGAAGTTTTTTTAAATTAAGAAAAAGACAATTCTTTCTGCAGGAAAGGTAATGGCATCAGTTTTGTGGGATGCGACGGTGATTCTTCTTGTAGATTATCTCCCCGGTGGGCAAACCATTACTCGAGAGAATTATACTTACCTCTCGAACCAATGAAACCAAAAGAAACACACAAAAAGCATTAAAAAAGGCCAAGTTTAGCAAGGAAGAAAGTCGTCTTCCACCAAGACAATGCGCGCTCACACACATTTGCCGTCGCCATGGTGAAATAACACCAACTAAGGTATGAATTGCTGCCACATTCATCTTATTCATCTGACATGGCTCCGTCAGACTTCCATCTCTTCCCAAAGCTGAATATTTTCCTTGGTGGATGAAAATTTTCTTCAAATGAAGAACATAGCCAGGGTTAACAACTATTTTGCAGGCCTTGAGGAATCTCATTTTTGAGATGGGATCAAGTCGTTGGAACATTACTGGACTAAGTGCATTAGTCTACAAGGAGACTATTGAAAAATAAAAAAAGTCCCAGGGTTGCAAATACTTTTTTTTCTATTCCATTCTGAGAACTTATCAAACAACCCTTGTACCTACAATTGTAAGTTGCCCTTGGGGTTTTTATCTCAGATGTGAGATTCCCTTTGTGGTCTACTGGGAAATTATGAATCACTTGGAGAATTTAATGCCATACTGGCAAGTTGCCATGGTAGCTCAGTGATTAGAGCAGCTGCATGTGAAGCGAAGGTCCGTGGTTCAAACCTCAGCTGTGGCACTGAATTTTTCAGTACTGATTCTACCTCTCAAATATTGCCCACACATGGCTTGTATATTTAAAACCACCAACAGCAAATTGGTTGGCATACAAAAATAACAATGACCATCCGATTTGGAGTTGAATCTTAGCTTATTAAAACTGTAGTACTTTGAATTCAAAGATTCAAATCTCCCAAATTACCCTAACAGCCAGTACAAGACAAATTATGAACCATGTCTGAACATATACAGTGTAAATCAATATAGCATGTCTCTCTCATATACCACAGCCAGCCAACTAAATAATATGTGACATATTGCCATACTGTTATGTAACACTGTTTCAAAGGTTTGTAGACCAGGAAAGTGGAGGGAAAGAAATGGCAAAATCTTACAACTGTGTGCACAACATAGTTTCCCTTAACTACTACCTTACTAACAGTAAACTCTTTCTCCTTGCCTCACCTGAACTACACTTCTTACTAAATTCCTTTTCTTAGGTAGGAGCATGAAAGAATGAATGAATATTTATTCTCTCGCTATAATTTCATAAATATACAAATAAAACAGCAAAGCATTTTTACAATTACAACCACTAAAGACTAATCCTAAATTGATAGTCTCACTACCTGGTTCCTGGTTTATTGTTGCCACAGAAAATAATTTTGGGAATATTGTTTGAAATTTGAAACAGTATTTTGTTTAACTACAAATCACAGAAAGAATGATATATAAAGGAGAAGTATAAATAATATTTACTCTATTTTGTTGACTTTATTATTCAAGTGTGTTAAAGTAGACAATATTTTTTATTTTTCCATCTTCAGTAAAAACAAATAAATTTCTTGGCTGTCCTACTCACAACCATCCAACATACACTGGCCATGTGAAAAACATGGATTTTCTAAGTTCAATCTGCACATTTGAAGTGACTGACCTTGTGCCTTGTCGATGATCATTGAGAATGCAAGTTCAATGGGGAACTACAGTCGTTTGAAATCAAAAGGCATGTCACTGGGAATGATGGGAATGCCAAGAATGAGCACATCTCTATCTGATTTTCCGTTAAGAATAGTTGCCTTCAGCACTGCACTAAATATTTTTTATTTAATTGCACTCACATTGATTGGCATCAGTATCAATAATTTTATTTTGTTTAGTACATATGCGATAAACTCTGAATGAATGTGACATTTGCCACTTGTCTATTCCTAATTTTAATGTGCACCATAGAAGCACATTAAACAATTTGTTTGTAAATTTTATTGTAATTTTCATGTGTTCAAAATAAATGCTAATAATTCTACTATGTCTGTAACCTTTGCGCAAGTGCAAGCAATAAGTTGACAAAGTTTTATGGCAATTGGATGAATGGTATGGCAGTGCATAAAATATGAGCAAACATTCAGTTTTATATATTAGATAAGTAGGGCATGGATTTTGATGACTTTGAAGCTTTTTTCTGATGATCTAGAGCAATGTTATGTGAAAAATAAGAGGTGTGTTCAAAAAGAAACCGAACTTTTGTTTTATCAGCTTTATTGCTTATTGTACAATATTTTAAGCACTGTACCCTTCAAAATAGTCCCCTCTAATGGCAATATACTGTTCCCATCATTTCTTCCATTTTTGGAATGCCTCCTGGAACACATTTTGTGGGATGGTACACAGGTCTCTCATCACATTGTCCCTAATATCCTATGGTTTGTAAACGACATCCTTTCAACATGTTTTTCAGTTTGGGAAACAAGAAAAAGTCTTCTGGGACTAGGTCTGGAGAATACGGTGCATGGGGCACCATGGGAATGTGGTATTTTGCTAGATAGTTACAGACAAGGAGTGACATGATACAACATCCAATTCTGATTTTCTCACAATTCACGCCTCTTCCTGAAAAAAGCATCCCTCACGTGCACTAGAATTCCCTGGTAGATTTCCTTGTTTACCATCTGATCACATGGCACAAAGTTATGATGAATAATGACTTAGTAACTAATAATTGATTCTCGGGTGATCAGCCACGTCAAATTTATAAAACTCAAGCTTTCAACCATTTGATTCTCCATGGTCGAAAGCTTGAGTTTTATAAATTTGACGCGGCTGATCACCCGAGAATCAATTATTAGTAACATTCGCCACTAAAGTTTTAAATCTTAAAATGCCTTTGTAGTCAAAAAAAGCAACTAACATCACCTTGATCTTTGACTGACTCATACATGCTTCTTTTGGACAAGGTGACCTTTTGCCCACCCATTGAAATGACTACATCTTCATTTCAGCATCATAGCCAAACACCCACGTCTCATCACCTGCTATGATGTTCTTAAGAAAATTTTCATTGTCATTAGCAGCAGCAAGCAGTTCCTTGTACATTTCAACACGGGTCCGTTTCTGATCTTCAGTCAACAAACGCAGTATGAATTTTGCACTGACACAACACAACTCAAGCATTTCACTCAAAATTTGATGGCATGATCCTACGCTCATGCCCACCTCGTCAGCAATTTCCTGAACAGTTAAATGACGATTTCCACAAATCACAGCACGAACTCTATCCACATGGCCATCATCTGTTGATGTGGAAGAACGTCCAGACTTGGAATTGTCACACACCTACATTCTCCTTGTTGAAAATGTTTAAACCACTCATAGAACTGTGTGCGACTCATACAGTCCTCCCCTTATACTTGATTAAGCATTTGCGATGTCTCTGTGAAAGTTATGCCAGGTTTGTAGCAAAATTTCACACACACACACGCATGCATGCACGCACATGCGCGCACACACACACACACACGTTGTTCTTTAAGCTCCTTCATTGTTACTTTGTCATTAATCCAACAAACAGGCCATTCACGTGTTTACTTCAGTGGTTGTGGTTCACTTGCTAATTGTCCGAGCAAAACATGGCAAATGGCAGTTTGTTGTCTAAACCTGTGGTCAGTAACCACAGCACACTCTCTGCTGGTTGGCAAGCTACTTAAAAAATTTGGTTTCTTTTTGAACACATCTTGTACACATGGCTCATAAGATTCTGAGTAAAACTAAATCACTTTTAAGAGTCATTTTTATGGAATTTTTATATGATTGGGACATTTTTTAAAAATTGGAATGCTATTGGAATGTGGCTCCCATATTGATATTTTGTTAAATATTTGGGCTTGTCAACCACAGATTAGTACGTATAAATAAATACATCTATTGTGAGACAAACTTGTCCTCTAAAGGAACGAGGGGTGAATATGCTTGCCACTTTTGAGAATTTCACCATGCTATTGCTAGCTATTGCTAGAACGCGGTCTTTGTAGAGCAGAAGCTAGTGTTTGAGTGATATTTGTAATATTACAATGTAAATATATTACTTACTGTATATTATGGTTTTGTTGACAGCCATCCCCTATATGGCAGTTTGTTGTTAGTAACCATGGCTCTGCTAATATTTTATTTAAACTTCAGAAGAAAATTGTTAGAATTATAAGGTCAAATGCAATGAACATTGTAAACTTTTATTCAAATCTTTCCCGATACTTACTTTATCATTTATATATATTCTCCAGCGTTTAGTGCATGTTAAAAATAGTACCTATCAATAGTTTTAAACTGAAATATTATGTTACCGCTATAGGACCAGAGTTTGTAATATAAAAAATGATTTTTGTTATTATGTGACAACCCAAAAGAATTTGAATTTTGTCTCTAAAGTTGTATAACAACAAGAGAGCAAAAAGCTTAAGAATTGACTGCATAGTGTTTTGCCTGTCTGCAGCCTTGACAATCGTTGCCATCTGCCGCTATCATAGAATTGCGTGGATAAATCACACAACATCTTTAAAAGTAGTTTTAAAAGCTTTACTTGCCAACTTTATGAAAGGAGATGCTCAAAATGGCCATCATTGTCCATATCCTTTTGGCACCTCTTTAGGAAATTATACATCACTTGCTGTAGTTTTCACGCTGAGGAATGCTCGCAATTTCCTGGCAGATATTTTGTTTTAATTTTTCTAGGGTTTATGTGTTTATCTTGTACACTTTGTTTTAAGCTACCCCAGAGATATAAATCGCTTATTGGAGCTCTGAGAATCCTTTCTCTGCTAATGGTGCACCATACACCAACTTTTTCATCATGAAGGGGTACTTCATGAACAACATTAAGTTCTGATTTATAGGACCAATTATTTTGAAGTGAACAGTTGACATCTATGCATACCTGAATATAATTTTGTCCCCTTTTTTAGAGAATTAACAGACGGAGCACAATTTCGCCTTTTTTCAACAAGACTCTGCAAGAGTCTGGTCAATGTTTCGATGAGAACAATTGAAAGTATGTTTTGGGACAGAATTATTAGTACATATTTGTGGCTCCCTCAGTCCCCAGATCTAACTCCCTGCAATTTCTATCTCTGGGGTAACTTAAAACAAAGTGTACAAGATAAACCCATACACCCTAAGAGAATTAAAGCAAAATATCTGCCAGGAAATGGTCAGCATTTCTCAACATGAATTATGGCAATTGATGAATAGTTCCCTAACGGGGTGCCAAAACTGTATGGACAACAACGGTGACTAGTTTCAGCATCTCCTTTCATAAAGTTGGTAAGTAAAGCCCTTAAAAGTAGTTTTAAAAATGTATGGTTTCATCCGCTTTGAGAACCCTCCATACACATGTGCAATGATGACTCAGCGGAGTTACTGGAAGCTTCTGGATGGTAGAGTGTTATCATGCTGTTTGATCACATACACAATCTCAGACTTCCTTTATGTTTTACTGGCATCATTGTTTATGGTCACGTACACACAGTTACACAGACTGTGCACCCTTTTATGATAATGGCAGATAGCAACGAATGCCGAGGATGTGGACAGGCAAAATACAACGTACCTGGTTCATAAGTTTTTTGCTCTCCCGGTAGTTCTACCAACACACATCAAAGAATTAGATTGTATAAATAAGGAAAAATTGAAGCTATTAAGAGTGAAGCAACAAGGTTTCTAAAGTAAGAACAAATTAGAAACTAAAAACTTCACTTATCTTAGTATGATTTGCTGACCCTGTGTCCAGCTTGAAACCCAGGGTCAGCAAATCATACTAAGATAAGTGAAGTGTTTAGTTTCTAATTTGTTCTTACTTTAGGAATTAGATTGTGTTCAATTCAAAACATTAATCAAATGAAACATGCTTAATCACAGCATTTTATAATGTAAATGAAAATTTTACTGTTGTATCTAATGTTAAGTAATTGACATTGCTGTACATATTATGTAACAATACCAGCAGTAAATAAATAAATAAATACTATTTCCTCAACCTTTGTACACACTACTTCTGCTATCTGCATATCCAGATACATTGGTACTTTCCAGTTTTATAAAGCTGCTTCTTCATTGCAATAAACATTACATTTGGACATAATTCTTAAATATTTTCTAAAACTGCTAACCACAGAGGTTGGCACAGTAATTGTATTTACAAACCTTGTTCTCATTATTGCCACTTCCAGAATCCAGAAGTTTGAATGCTGTAGTTTCTGGAACATGATACTGTGTAAGTTTAATCCTATTGTATACAGTTAAAGGATCACCCCGCAAGGTCCAGAAATTAAGTCTTTTGTTTTGTTGGTGTGGATGTAAAAACACATGCATGAAGAGACTTCCATTCTGTCTTGTAGTTGGAGGAATTGCTATAGTTAATTTTCTGAAAGTAAACCATAACATTTAGTATGTATTTTTTCTAAATTATCACAAATCTTTATTGTATGACGGGCATTTGGAAATGATTTACAATTGTGTTGTCTTAAAAATACCGCTCAATTTATGGGACATCCCCTCATAGGACGATGAACTGATACTAGTACACCATGCAGATGCTAGATGGCAGGCGTGAAGAGAGTGTATAGCGAAAGACTAGTGCTTGTTTTTTGTTTAGTAGAGAAAGCCATGCACAAGATGGAAGGTGAGAAGGCGATTAACATGGACAAAGATGAACTGCATGGTTTTTGTGGAAGGAAGGAGTCAAAACAGCAGATATTCATAAACATTTAATTGCTGTATGTGGTTAAGAACTCCTGCACTAAAGTGAGTGAGTGTGTAGGCTTAAGAGCCCATCAACAACTAGTCGTTAGGACACAAAGTCAAAAAATAAAAAAAACACAAAACCTAAAACCTGCGAAGCCTCACCCTGAACAAGCTAACAAGTGAAAGTTAAAACAGCTAAACATTAAAAAGACTTAAACACTGATCATTAAAGAAGTCATTAAAAATGTTAAAAATATAAAACATAAGGCTGAGAGGCTCCCAAATAAAATATAAGATAAACCTGTCTGCCAAAGCCCATACTAGAGACAAACCTCGGCAGTGCATTTACAGCTGAGTCGATCCCTAAAATTGAGGACAGTGTTAGACCCAGGCCAAGGGACTGGTGCTCACAGGCTTATCACAGACAACCAACCAGCACAAGTACTATTGAGAGTGAAACGGAGCACATAGCACAGACAAGCACCAGGTTACCATGCAAAAGGTACCCATGTATGAAGACTCATGTACGACCAATCCTCAAGCGGGTTAAAATCACCTCTTCCCATTTGGAATCCCTGCAAGAAGCCTGCCAGAGTTGTACAGTGTTATTGACTGTCTGCAGCTGAGTGCCAGATAATGCTTCCCAAGACTGCCGCCGGACGGCAAATAGATAGCGACGGAATGCCAATCTGCATAAGGGAGAGAACGGGTGGAAAACTCTGGCAGACGACATGCAAACTTAGCAGCCGCATCCACCTCCTCCTGCACAAAAGACTGCTTACAAATGCATTGGGTGGTTTGCCAATGGAAGGGAATCTGCATGCAAGAAAGTGAGTTCTGGTCATCCATCAACATTGTGGTCTCCGAGGAGCATTGATCTTGTGTCTGAATTGATTATGGTTGATAGGTGCATAACTTTTGATGAACTGGAATAGAAAGCTGGCTACACATCCCTGCATACCATTATTCATGACAATTTGGGTATGTAAAAGGTATGTGCACATTGGATTCCACAGGACTTGACACAGGCCTAGGAGAGCAGAGTTGAAGTGTGTTGTCGACTATTAAAAATGGAGAATGAAGATTCCGAATTTTTTAAAACAACAGTGATGGATCATAGTGTCACTACCATAAATCTGGAAAGAAAGTCTCTGTTTGATAACATGAAGGAACATGCTGCAAGGTAAACATTTCGACAACAATAAGGAATTGCATGCAACTATCTACAAATGGATGTGTAGTACCCCAAACGGTGGTTCAGTGATGCAATAATGAAGTTGCCAAGAAGGCAGCAGTGGTGTATTGACTTTGAAAGGACATATATTGAGAGATCCCATGTACATTGAATCATGTTTATTAATAAATAAGGTACAAAAAAAAAACCATTGTTGTAAATCATTTCTGAATGCCCCTCATATTAAAATTCATAACTTTCATAACTTAAACTACTAGGCTATTTAACTGTGTAATATTCTATATATGTATAGTTCTGATTTTACAGTTGTATGTATTGCAGAGCGGTAAATAGTGGTGTACCTTCGAAAGCAAACAAACTTACTTTTCAAAGGGGACACTGTAGTCAAACTCAGGCAGAGTATCAACAAGAATAACTTCTTTCTCCTGGCTTGGAGATGGTTTAACAGATGTGTACAGGGTTAACTGAAACAACAAATTGTAATGGTGACAATGAATCTCTCTTGCAAATACAACACTACAAGGTTACAGATCAAGCATAATACACTGCATTATTTATTGATACATAGAAGGTACTAATGAGCATACTGCTCTATTAAGGGATTGTTCTTTACTTGTAAGATGGTAAGCAAACTATAGAGAATAAACACACATGAAAAGAAGTGCACATGTATCGTAAATAATTTTTTTTACTTATTGTGTGTTTGAGAGTGATACTTTTTTAACATATCTCAAAAAGTACCACAGAGAAATTTACTAAGAAGTACCAAGGAGTTAACTTAGGCTAACTATTTCCTAACCATTTTTTCACGGGCAGGCAGATGAATGCCCATGAAACACATTTTAGGTAAAAAAAAAAAAGGTGGAATGGAAAGCAGCAAAGAGCACATAAGCTGGCACCTTTCACTTTGGAATTAATGCTCATTAATGGTACTAATGTTTACTTATTTGCATTAGGAAATATTTGACTTTTTGTTTGTTTCATTTTGAAATATTGAATGTGAATGTATGCATGTGAGAATGATTTCAGCAGTGCTTAACACCCACTCATACCATACACAGCATCACAGGTAGTGTACACTGATGATTAGAGCCCGGATTTTTATGTAATATCAAGGTGCGAAATATGTACATATTTATGTAACAAAAAACATCAAAATATGTAATGAAATATGTAATATCAACAAAATATGATGTTGTTGTTAGCTAATGCTGGATTTCTGAAGTCATTAATCCTCTTGCTCTCCAATATTTTTCACTGATGGATGGGGCACTAGAAGTGGCCGGGCATATTTGAAGGTGGTCTCGATCCATTTCCTCTTGCAGATCACATAGAGGACAGAGTGGTGAAGAATATATCCCAATTCTGTTTAAATGTTTTGCCAGACAATCATGTCCTGTAATCAACCTGAAGGTTGCAACTGCTGTTTTCCGAGGATACTCAGGAATCACTGTTTGAATGTTTGGTAATTTCCATCTTTTATTCTTTGATTTTTCATAGTAATATTTTGCAATAATTTTTTTGAATTCAGAGTTGACTAATCTTTTAGCTGCACAAAATGATAGATTAACTATAGATTTTTGTACACTGCTGGTACCCTTTTTTGCAAGAAAATCAGCTTTGTCATTACCACTCAGTCCACAGTGAGCCGGTATCCATTGGAAGACTAGGTGTTTTTGAAGTGCTGTTAGATGGCTAAGCATCTTCCAACATTCTATAATAGTTTGTTTTTTTGGTGACAACTTGGAAGTAATTGCTATAATTGCTGCCCTGGAATCTGAGAGAATAACTGCTTGCTGAAAATGTGAAATTCTGTGCAAAAGATTTTGTAGGGCCATTCGAATTGCTTCAATTTCTCCATCAAAGTTAGTAGTTCCATAACTTAAAGATTTGTAATAGGAAAAGAGGTGACATGTGACTCCAGCACCTGCTCCATCTTGGTTTGATATCAATGATCCATCAGGATAAATATGGAGCCACTCATGTTCTGGGAATCTAGTATGGATTGTCTCTAATGCCAATAATTTTAGAACACTAGTTGGAGTATAACTTTTTTTAACTTCTTCTGTCAGGTGTAAATAATATGTGATGTCTAATGTATGTGTTGGATTGACTTTAGATATGAAGTTTTCCTTTGAATTAGGAAGATGTACATTTTTCTTGATGTCTTGAATTTTGGAAAGAAAGCTCTCCTGAGTCTTTAGTGTATGTGTAAAATTTCTCTTGTGCCATGTAGTGAATGGGAGTCTGATCAACTTTTCGTGTTGAATAAGAGCCGCTTTTTCTATTTCATATTCAATGGGGTATTGGTTGGTTAGTATTTCCATAGCTGCTATTGGTGTGGTTTTGATAGCACCTGCAATTAATCTCAGACTTTGGTTTTGAAAGCTTTGAATTTTTTTTGTGTTTGCTGTTACAAGAACTTCGCTGCAGTAAGTAAATAATGGTTTTCAACAAAATATGTAAAATTATGTAATAATCTAAATCCTAGGATTACAACCTCAAATCCAAATGCAGGCTGCAAATTATCCAGAAGTTTGTAATTTGACGGGTCTGTAAGTACATAAATTAATTACAATGAGTTAAAATTTACTAAATATAGAATTAATTATAGGGAAAATGTTTTTTTTTAATGCAGAATTTACTAAAATTTATTTATTTATCAATTATTATCAATTTATTTTCAAGTAGGTAATCACGAAATAAAAATATGTGTTTTGGATTATGTTTATTAAACTTACTCATTTCACATAATTATTTTACTTAAATAATGTTGAAGCAATGTTGAAATACTGAACCAATTTATCAATGAGTGAAACAATAAATTCAAAATAATTAAATTTTATAATGAAGATGCATTTTCAGTTTTATATCTCTTAACATACAATGAACAACCAGGAATTTTCATTTAGAGTCTTTTGCTTCTTACAACGTACAGTGACTAACCATTTACTTCTCCATTTTTTCAGGGGTCATTGTCTCCTATCGGATAAAATGTTCTTTTAAGCAGAGAAGCTTCTCCCCAAGTAATAATAGGCTTTTTTAGTATAGGAATCTGATTTGCAGAGAAATGTTTGGATAAATCGACATTGTCACCATTTAGCAGTTTAGACACGGACACAAGCGTAGAGTACCCTGGATTCTTGCTTAGCACAGCTTTGAATTTTTCACCTACCTTCCTTTCTGCAATTACACTAAGCTTCTGTGATGCACGTTCCATTAAATCTATATATTCATGAAGAAGGGAACCTGATATCTTGATGGTGCCTGGCAACCAGCCGAAGTTACTCTTGATGTAAGCACAGGAGCTTGCTACTTTGGGATCTTTAAAGATGTCCTGAGATTCACATATGGAAACAGTTACTTCTAAAGAGAACAAAATGTTTACAATAAAAGTTCACAGCTTCTAACCACGTACCCCATCTTGTAAATACTGGCTCAGGAGGCAAATGGACATGTTGGAGATGATTTTTATAGCACTGAATTCTGTGCACTGCTTTTACGAAGACCTTTTTTGTTGCTGATATCAACTTATTCACACAGGGAAAATTACTTCTTGCTACTTCAGCAACACGTTGCAATGCATGAGCCAAGCAGGTGCATTCGGGTAGAAAACCTTAAGGGCAGTAGCAGCTTTAATCATGTACGCTGCGGCATCTGAACCTTTTCCTCACACACACCCTCTGGCCACAGAATCTTCATCCCATCATTTACGAATCTTGCAATTGTAGAATGATTTGTTTGTTCCAACATCTTGCAGCAGATTAGAAGGACTTTCGGAATCTAGTTTTCCTACTGCTAAATTTGCTGTGTACCGAGCGACCCATGTCATCTGTAGTTTCATCGACGGCAAACCAAATACAGGAGTCTCCAATTTCATTCCGTATATAAGCAACTGCTTCTCCATATCACACATGAAAATACTTTTTCCTCAGAGTAGATTTATCTGGAATAACTTTCTTGCAATATTTTTTTAGAAAGGAGAGAAATTGAGGAATTTGAAGTTAATGCCACGGAATATTAGATGCAACCATTGCACTGCACAGTTCTTTAAAAAAATCATTTCCGGACAGTTCCTGTTGCATTTGTGTCAACAGAACTTGCTTTCTAGAAGACTAGGTGTTTGTCGCGTATGCGAAGAACACTTTTGATATGTTGTTCCAATTGAGATTTCATGGAACAGCCAATTCTTTTACCTCATGCTTGACAGACTATTACTTTTCCGTTTGTTGTAAAGGCGCTATCTAATTTCACCCATGAACTCAACTTGCAGGATAGCGAGGACACAACTGGTGCCATTTTAATAAGACTTGCAAGAAACTAACTGCAGTATTATCGCCTCGCTATATTGATGGTTGTCCAGCAGCTCACTGTTTCCTCGCAGCTATTATATAACAAGATGCCGACTACTGCGACAATGGTAAAAATGGTAATAGTCAATTTCTCCAGTCCTTGTAAATGCCCAAAGCGCTACGAGAAACGTGACACTGGAGGTCAACAATGTCGAGCAGCACCTACTTTGATATAAACGCACAACAATCAGACGAGGTGGTTATTATCGCATTCTTAATTTAATTTGCATCCTATTTTGCAGATTGAGTTTTGTTGCTTTCAGCAAAACTTGTGAAAATAGTAGCTTATGTGACTAAAATATGTTTTAAAATATAACAAAATTGTAACAAAACCCAGAAAATATGTACGTTTTATGTAACATCATTAAAATATGTAGAAAGGTGCAAAATATGTAAAAATATGTAAAATAAAAATTTGTAAGGGAGTCCCAAATGACATAATTTGCCAACATTTTTACTTCTCATTGAAATATTATACAGGATTTAAAATATGTAATTACATAAAAATCCGGGCTCTACTGATGATACATGAAATGAAATGATATTGGGAAACGCATGTATGTGTGTGTATGCAAATGAGGTTTTCTAAATAAAATGTATTGACTGCATGCTCCATGAAACTAGTTGTACATAATGCTAAATGAATTCAATTCACTACACATAGTAGTGAAATATTACTAATAGTAATATGAAAAGTGTGTAATGTGCAAAGAATATTGTTCTCAGACACTACATAATTTCATCTATTAATCTGATCTCATCTTACAGTAACACTACAACATGAGAATACAAGTAAAAGATTAGAAAGCCCAATACATATTTGCCCTTCTAGCATTACAATGCTAATAGCCCTATTGATTGTTGCTACAGTTCCATTATTGTAGAAATTATTTGTAACAAACTTGGTGTGGAGGAGGTTATCAGAGAGGCCAGAATTTAAGTGGGCTTACTTACACCTAACCTATTATTTCTAAATTTTACTTTGTAAGGCTGAGAAAAATTGCAGTAAACGTTAGGCCGTGCAATACATGAGCCGTGGCCGTTATTCTATCGGATAACCAATTTGATAAGATAATGAATGGAATTTTGGTTAATATAGACCGGCATCCTTACAAAAATGACGTGTGTTGTTCATCGATCTGCTACGTAATTTTCACTCTGAAAAAGAAATGGGGGACAATGCGGGTTAACCAAAGTATGAACAGAGCGAAAAAATTTGCTAATATGGGCTGACACTTCTAGGGTAACCTTTTCATACAAAATTAGGCACTGATTGGCATGTATTTTTAGAACTGTCAAATACCGGCATCGACATCCGAAGTATTCCAATGTACTCCTGAATTTTCGTTTGTGTAAATTGGCGCGGTAAGTTAACATGATCATATCACACGTCATTATTCATTATTTTGTTTACATACCTCTAATTTAGGTTTGTTGTGCAAAAACGACGTCAAACACTCCTCACTCTTATGACATGGTGGAGGGATAAATAGTTGTGCTAATGTCCACACTGAATGCCCTATATATGCTACAAATATACCTGATAAAATTAGTGTCAAAGAGGGAAACTGCATTTTACTAAAATAGTAAATAATCCTGTAACTTTAAAGGTTAACTGTCACACATTCTTCAGTAATATGCCCAACTCATGTCCTTTGCACCAGTGCTTATCTAGTTCAACATAGGAGGACTAAACTTATAGCTGAAATTCACAATCAGAGCCAAACACTTAAGAAAATAATCTGACATGTCATTTACAGTTCACACATGTGGCAAATTTTCAACATCACCGGCAATAGTTACGACGTGGTTACGACTTTATTGGAGAGATGGCGCCAACCCGCAGCCTCCTGCAATAGTTACCACTACTACCACAGAACCAAAGAACATGGTACTTTCTTTAGTCTGCTTACCACAGAACAGCTTACCTTGTTCTTTAGTAAAGAAAGGCTTCGAACACTACATAATATATAGTTTGCATTCTCTGTTCCTCGCCGATTGTTTCCAGATTTATTTATTATTAATTTCTTTATATTGGCGCTTGTCTCCACTCCCTCACGGAATTTGGAAAGTCAATAAATGCAGACTTGCAATGTTATGTTTTTATTTTTATTTATAATTTTTATATATCTATTCTATATATCTTTTTATGTGTCTTATGTCAAAGCATCCACAGATATTCGCATTTTTCAAATCTTGGACCCACATGTAACAAATGTTTACTTAATGCCCCCTGAACACCCTTCGCCAAAAAGGCATTGCGCGCGCAGTGTGTGAACAGCGTGAGCATAACTAAAAAACGAAAGGTCCGTTAAATACTAAAGTGATATTTAAGTTCTCCATCTTTCAATGAAGAGATACAAAGGTTTTCAATAAAATTTCCTCATCACCAATTGCTCTCTACTGGGAAACGTTTTCAAAAATTTTGATTTCCCCAGAAAAGGCTCTAACAATTTTGATTAATATACCATGTGTATAAGATAGTTTTACAATAGGCAAAAAGCATATCTAGAATTTCCTGAGTAACTGTAAACCATTAGAGGTAGAAAAGACATTATTGCACACAAAAAGTGTACATGTTAAGATATGTAATTTATGTCAAAATACAATTTTTAAGAGCTAGTCATTTCCAAAATATTCCATGTTATTAGTTTGGTAGAGTTTGATATTAGTAGAATTTAGATCATACTCTCAAATAGGAAGTTTCTTTTTTAAATCACGTTTTATATGTTGGCCATCATAGGAGAATAAAATTTCAAAGCCCTCACATAGTGACCAGCTCTTAAAAGATTTGGCCATCGTTTGAAGCTCACTATATTCCCTTATCACATTGTACCTAAAAGGAAATGTGCAATAAAACAATTTCTGCAAATATTCATCTTGATTAACATGAAGTAAATAGGAAAATAGCCCATTTGTAAGATGAATTTGTACAAGAGTACATAAAGTAATGTGCAACACATCAGATTTTTATTTTTTCTATTGTTCACCCAAGGGCGAGAAGGTTCGACCAAAGGTTCAACATACAAAAATCAATTCCCTCACAAAATATTTTGTAAAGGGATCATAGGTACTAAAACTGAAAAGTATAAATGCCAGGCGCGGCTCCTCAGGGTAGGCAGGATAGGCATTGCCTACCATATCGTAATACTTCAACAAATAATGTTTAACTATGATTCTGCATTTTATCATTTGAACCGTCATTTTTCCCTAAATTAAAGTTCAAGAAAAGTTTTCTCGGTTATAATGACCAGCGCATGGTCAAATCCTTTAATCTCAATTCCGATTCATCAAAACTGCGCTGCGTGTTTGAAACGCGCGGCAGAAATGATACGCATGGAACCTGGGTAGTGGAGAGCAGGCTAGCTTAACCTCTGCCTGCCCGGCCCCATTTCCTCAGTACGAGGCCCTTGAACAGGGATAAGGAAACATTCGGTCTATATATGCACTCCGAGCATGCGTAGACGCGTCTGCCAGCAGTCCGAACACTTGCCTGCCCAAATCCGAATTTATGCGACATTTTCCGAACAGCCATACTCCACGAACGAAGATCTCAGAGGTCTGAATCTGTCGTTATCTCTGTGCAATACCAGAATGACCGACTTAATTAGTGAACTATTACAAATTTCGCTTTCGCGGCGCACTGACAATGAAAAGAGGAGTTTTTTTAGCTATTTAACACAAAGCTGCAGTCAGACAATTTTTCAATTTCTTAATCTATTTTAGTCATGGGCGTCGCGAAACGGGGGCAAGGGGGGCCACGGCCCCCCCTTGGAAGTTGGTGAACTTAATGTGCAGTCAGTTACTGACTTTTAAACTATTATTTTAATTTTGATGTAAAGAACAATTTTTGTTTAGCACAAATTAATACGGTTATCTGCAACAAATACTATAAATTTTGACAGTAAAATAATGATTTAACATTATATGATTGCAAATTTCCAACATGTGGCCCCCCCCCCCCCTGGAAAAAAGTCTGCCGACACTCGTGATTTTAGTTTTGGCGGTAATTCGTCCGTAAGTCACACTCATTCACTCTGCTCTTATTAAACAACCAAACAATATATTGTTTGTGTTATCCGCAATGACTTTGCCCCCTATATTTCGGATAAACGGGTTTATTATTATTATTATTGTTGTTGTTGTTACTGTTACACTTTGCCTACCCTAAAATTTTGACTGCGAGCCGCCACTGATAAATGCACTAGAACTCAGTTCATACAACTCAGGCTACTTTAGTGTTTCTTTGAAAAAATAATGCATTTCTCTAGAGGATGATGCCTTCTTAATAAGATCATCTTAACCTATTCTGCAGATGCTGCTATGTTGCACAGTAAAGTTGATTCCAATTCAACTTTTGTTATACAGATTTTATCGCACTTACTCTAATTTCCTGCTAGTATCACTAAACTCAATTGATAACTGGGCATAACACTAGATTCACAATGGAGCACTATATCTAGCATACCTCATCTCAAATATTGCTAGTATTTAATTCTATTAGATTGTCAGTTATTAGCAACAGTGATGAAACATTTTGAAATTTCACATTTTGAGTTTTAAGTTTATAAATACTGAAAAAAAAAAAACATAAGTTTCTGCATCGTTCTGTGAAATCAGATTTTGCAAAATTCGATTTTTGTCCTGTGTAGAAGCTAGGAAATAGCAGTTTTTTCAAAACTCGATAGATGCACTTGCTCAGTTAAAGCAAAGCTCGATAGATGCAATTTTATGATTTTATAATCCAAAGTGTAGTAACCTCGATTCTATGAAATGCATGTTGGCATTGACTGCCATCTCACTGTTGCGATTCTTGGAATTCTCAATTATTTCTGCAAGCTTTGTACACTGCTGCATCGTTGGCAATAACTGCGAACTCAGGTTGTGCGCTTGGATTTCACATTCATTTCTGCAAGCTGTTTGTTCCATTTATATGCCGCCTTTAACTGCAGAGGTCATATCGGCGACCTTGCCTATTGGCAATGGCGTTATCCGTTTAACAGTGGATTTTTCGGTCTTTGGGGGTTTTTATACGTTGAATTCACACACACACATTCGCACTTTCATTCATACTTCCAGACTCAGGAAAGGATGAAGTATGATCTTGGCTGGAGAAAAATTCCTACCCCTGCCGGGAATCAAACCCGGAACCCCTTGCACAGCAGGCAGGTACTTCTGCAAGCTTTGTTATACTTACATGGCATTTTGTTGCTTTCAGCAAAACTTGTGAAAACACATATGTGCAGGAGGTAGGAATTGCAAATTAGTTTGAAACAACTAACATAAAACTTAGGGAGATTAACAAGAAGTAAAAATATGAATTTTTATTGTGAACATTTTGAAGGAGTCTGGTCAGTGGTGAACATGTTCTCTGCAGAAGTAGCTGTCTCCATACGTGAATCTCAGGACATCTTTAAAGATCCGAAAGTGACAAGCTCTTGTGCTTACATCAAAAGTAACTTCGGCTGGTCGCCTAGCACCATCAAGCAGTTGCAAACATCAGGCTCCCTTCTTCATGAATCTATGGAATTAATGGAACGTGCATCACAGAAGCTTAGTGCAGTTCCAGATGTAGGAAGGAAGGTAGATGAAAAATTCAAAGCTGTGCTAAACAGGAATCCAGGGTACTCTACGCTTGTGTCCGTTTCTAAAGTGCTTAAAGGTGACAGTGTTGATTTACCAAAACATTTCTCTGCAAATCAGATTCCTATGCTAAAATATGCTCCTGTTACTTCGTATGACGTGAAGAGAAGCTTCTCTGCTTATAAGAATATTTTATCAGATAGGAGACAAACAATGACCCCTGAAAATATGGAAAAGTATATGGTTATTCACTGTACGTTGAAAGAAGCAACAGACTTGAAATGAAAATGCCTGTTCATTGTATGTCAAGAGATAGAAAACTGGAAATGCATTCTCATCATAAAATTTAATTATATTGAATTGATTGTTTCACTCATTGATAAATTGGTTTAGTATTTCAACATTGCTTTACCGTCTAAAATTTAAGTAAAATAATTATGTGAAATGAGTAACTTTAATAGATATAATCCAAAACACATATTTTGTATTTCGTAATTACCTACTTGAAAATAAATTTTAGGTAAATTCTGCATAAAACAAAACACTTTTCCTCTAATTAATTCTATATTTAGTGAATTTTAACTCAATGTAATTAATTTACATACTTAGACCCATCAAATTACGAAATTCTGGGTAATTTGCAGTCTGCATTTAGATTTGAGGTGGTAATCTTAGTATTTAGATTATTACATAATTTTACATATTTTGTTGATATTACATATTTCATTACATATTTTGATGCTTTTTGTTACATAAATATGTACATATTTCGCACTTTGATATTACATAAAAATCCGGGCTCTAGTCATTACATTAATTCAGCCAGTGATAGATCTTGCTATTTTGAGCACATTTTGTATCTTACTTTTTTGTCTCTGACCATTTGCTAAGGAGATATTTTAGTTTTGTAGAAAACAAGCTGGCAACACTGCAGATTGTGTGGGTATCACTTTCACTAGGTCAGTACATAAACAACCACCGCAACGTGGTGTCTTGTGAATGTAAACAAATACCATGCAAGTTCCTTCCATGTTTACTGTCAAGAGTGTAGGGCAATCAGAATCGTTAGCTCCCACCCTCCAAGTGATCAACCTATTTTCATCCAGAAACTGGCTCAATTCCCTGACCAACCTTAATGCAACATCAAGTTACTTCACATCTGAAAAAGCTGCTCGGAGTATTCATCAATTCTTCAAAGTGAGTAATTATTTCGAAATCCTGTGTGATGTCTCTTAAGTACTATCAGAGCTATGTCAGAAACATTCCTCTACACATCTTACAAGTGACAAACTATTATCTCAGTACATTCTTGTGGAATTACGCATATTTTTTCGAAATCAGCTAATCAAAGAACAAAATGCAATCAGACTTTTCTGTTTGTAATGCTTCTACGAACCAACATATTTGAAGGAATGTGGTAAGTTCCCTTCCACCCAGTAACACATATATTTAACTAGTAGTTGCTGCATCATAATGATTTGAACGTTTGAGCAGTAGAATGTAATACACCTTCTCTATCTACTAGGTAAATATAATATGAAAGTTATTATTTATTTATGGCAACAAACTGGTGTTTTTAAACATACAAGCCATGTGGGCAATGTTTCAGAGGTAGAACTGGAACTGAAAAATTCAATGCTACAGCTGGGATTTGAACCACAGACCCTCTGCTTACCAGATGGGTGCTCTAACCATTAACCTACTGTGACAACCTGCCAGAATGACATTGAATTCTCCAACCAATTCGTATTTCTCCCGGTAAACCAAAAAGGCAGTCTCACATCAGAGACAATTATCCCAATGGTGACTTTACTATCATAAGTACTTTATGTCCCGGGATTAAATAGCCCTCAGATGGTAATTATTATTTATTTATGCCAACAAATTTATAGTTGGTGTTTTTAAACACAAGGGTGATGTTTGAGAGGTAGAACTGGAACTCAAAAATTCAATGCTACAGCTGGGATTTGAACCACAGACCCTCTGCTTACCAGATGGGTGCTCTAACCATTAACCTACTGTGACAAACTGCCAGAATGACAGTGAATTTTCCAACCAATTTGTATTTCTCCCGGTAAACCACAAAGGCAGTCTCACATTAGAGACAATTACCCCAATGGTGACTTACTATCATAAGTACTTTATATCCAAGGATTAAATAACCTTCAGATGGTAATTATTATTTATTTATGGTTGGAGAATTCAATGTCATTCTGGCAGGTCTCAGTAGCTTAATGGTTAGAGCACCTGCCTGGTTTTCAGTTCCAGTTCTACCTCTCATAACACAAAAAATTTAACCGCCCAATTTTTTATGTATATTCACAGATTTTCAGTGGCTTGAAAACCTTTATTATATAGCCGTTATTTCTTGCATATCTGTTTCAGGATGGCATGATAAGTTTGCATCAATGTTGCAATGAATTAAGAGCTGGTTGAGGTAACTACGGTTAACGCACATTTAAAAAATGGCAAGGTTACTTATTGAAACTTTGAAGCTTAACCTGTTTATTAAAGAAGTATGCAGGTCAAAAAATATTTTAACAACTTGCATCTCATGCCAGGAACCTCTTTCTTTCATCTTAAAATCCAAAATCTGGATTATTCCTTTTACAAAATGTCAGAAAATCTAAAACATTTATCATATCTTTCACCTTTCTTAAGCCAGACTCAGTTTTTAACTTAGTTGAGAAAACACCTTATTTGCTACATAACTATCCTTAATTAATGTCAACCATCAAATCTAATATAGCACTTAGTATGCAAAAGGAAAAAGAAAAATTCAATCATAAAAAGTAAGTAAAAGGAGTGGTTTGAAATTCCCAAATTTTCAACTCAAAGCAAAACCCAAGCAGTAGGGATGTGATTTTTGCCATAAGTAATATTCCATGAAATGCTAACAAAGACTCCAGACCCAAACATTGATAAATACCAAACTTGGTTTATGGCAAATTTAGTCAAGAGCTGAAACATTCACAAAACAAAAACAGGTGAAAAAAAAGAAATAAAAAAGAAATTGAGTTTTCATTTAAGGATGCTCTTTAACTGCTATGGTTCTCAGCATTCTATAATGGGCATGAAGACCAATTAATTTTGTTCAGAGGCCTCTTTATCAAGCTTGAGGATCTCTAACGTGCTGTAAATCAATGACACAGGACCACTGACTTTACTTCCCTTCCAAAGAAAGGCATGCTAAGGATTTTTATGCCCAATAAATATCCATTGCACTCTGCCAGGTGTGAACCAGCAACCTTGGAAACCAAAGGCTAGACATAAGTGATTCAACTCCAACTCAATGGGTTGGTCACTTCTGACAGTAATTAATTTTATTTTCAAGTAAACACTTTTATTATTCACTACTGTTGACAAAATAGTATGCAATAAATGCTTTACTTATGCACTAACTAAGAAGTAAAAATATTCAATTTTATGCTGTATTCTTAAATTACTTTTTTGCTTCTACAAAGATGTAGCTACCGTACCTTTATAATAAACATTTTGGCATTCATACTATGGCTGTCAATCCATCTGCTGGGGTAAAATCAAGTCTTAATCAGAGTAGAAAACTAAACTGTGACTGGGTGTTCTATTACAAAAGGAGTGTTAAAGTAATCTATGAAATTTCTTTTTCGGTCTGATGGTGTTAGTCTGTGGTCAATGTGAGTTTTATATTTTCAGTTTAAACACTTGGTGGCATTAAGAGCAGGTGGTTTTCACGTAACCATCTGTGCACCTGGTAGGGTTAAACAAAATACAAATAAATGCTATGGTTTCTCTTGGCATATTTCAGAACATATCACATTGAGTAAACACTGGTATTAAAAGTGATACCAAGCTGTGAGTACAGACACAGCAGGCCCAAACATGTTGTAATGAAAATAACAGGTAGACAGCAGCAGAATGTGGCTTTACAAATGTGTGAAACCAGAGCAAAATAATTTTTCTGTAGTTCCTGACTGTGGAACATATGTATTCAAAAAAAATTTTTAAAAACTCCAAGACTGTTTCTCCTGTAAGCTTGTACATTGCTTTTGTTTTTCTCAAAAGGAAATCCACTATGAAATAAAGATAAGCTGAAATGCATTTAAAGTTAGTTGAATTAATTTAACTTGTAAATTCTGACAGTTGCTCTCCTGACAGTACATTCCCACTGCACCATGTGAAAAACATGCAGTGTTGCCAACCGTTGGTTGCTTGTCAGTTGTTCCCCAGCCCAGTGCAAGAGGAGACGTAAGATGTGGCAACATACAGGTGAAGCATGTGGAAGGGGTTGAAAAAGCGCTTGTATGACCATCAAGGCTGTTGGCTATTTCAAGGTTAGACCTGGTTGTCATGACAACAGACTCATACACTACCGATGCGCCATGCCCAGAATGCATACCAAGCGAGCTGTCAGAATTGCCAAGTTACATTAATTCAAGCATAATTACATCAGTGAGATATATAAGTGAGATGACTATTCATGTGCTGAAATGAATTTATATTTCTAATTAAAAATCATTTTATTTACGAATCCATGGAGATTAAAGTACTCCTAAGCACTTTGGGAAGTTCAGGTAAGTAACAAGTACACAGCAGTCAGTACAATATATACACATAATACAATCAATGTTCATAACAGTTATTTTAAGTTTGATGTGTCTCTCTTCTCAATCTTACGAAGATGTTTCTTTTTCATTCTCTTGATCTTTGCAGTATTTTTGATCTGAAAAGAAACAGAAGCATAAGTGTTAATATTTAAAAATCTATACTTCAAGTCTTTACAGTCACTGGTACTCATTTATTCTGTTTAGGGAAACAGAAATGGCACACTCAAACTAACAAATAATCAGTTTCCCATTGAAGATATGCTATAAAGTTGCATTTACAATGCAAATGGGTAACAGCTACTCATAATAACATACATTATACTAAGGAGTAAGTGTTGATTCTCCTTACGTGTAAATCCTCCAATCTGAACAGTGGGAAAGCAATAGCATATACTGATGATACTGAGACAGAATATTATGTGAATATTTGTTAAAAGTGTAATTTGTTTTTCGATGTTGGTATGTGTTGGTCAAATGACGAAAATGTGTTAATAATGTTCATTGTTACGAACAACTAAGTTTGCCCAAAGACGTCATAAATCTTTCCATATTTGATTTTAATGTATATGTATAAATATTAGAATTATATGTGTTCCATAATAAAAGTAGGGGAGGATGGTTAGGGATCGCTTCCCTAACAAGAAAGAACTATTTGATGGATGCATACGCGGATGTATACGAAAAGGGCAGTGTCACTGAGGAAGCCATAATCTGCTCATCCGCGCGTGTGTAATCGAGGTGAAAGGACATATTTAGGTAGTGTGAACATCGTAGAACATTACCAGACTCATCAAGCTTTCGTTCCACTTTAAATAAAAAAGTGAAAAGATTTAAATAATTTACAACGGTGCTAAGAGGAATTATTTAATGTAAAATATCGAAAAAGTGTTAATAAAATAATATATTGTGGTGAAGAAACATCGTGTGATTTTTCATTCCATCCGTTACCACGCCCTGAGATCACAAAGATCTCAATAGCTCAAAGACACAACGTTAATAATAATTACAAAAACTGCACCAAATGGCTTGCCCAACGTGGGGCACGAATTTTGGATGGAATGGAAATTACGGGAAATGAACTTACGCGAAATACCAAGTGACGCCATATCTTCGCGCCAAAAAGAAAGAAGACGCCATTAGACCATCGTTTGAGATCTACATCAGAACACCGATGAACGGATAATCAACGCGGGAAAACACCAGAGATCGTCTAGCGAAGCCAACTGCCCAGGAGACGCACGTAACTGGACAAATCAACGGAAAAAAAGTAGGACCAAAAATTATTATTTTTACATCCAGTTTATTTTATTTTTATGTTACTGCGAATCGGCAAAATAGTGGGACTTTTAAGCCAAAGTGAACTGAATAAAGAAACTAAAATGTCGCGAAAAGAGCTAGTAACAGGAGTAGGGGAAGGGGCAGATAGGCCTAGTTATCAAATAGAACCAGAAAGCGAGGAACAGGTAGCAATAGGAAAAGACCAAAGGTTATTAATGATCATGTTTGAAAAACTAGAACAAAGTTTAGGTCAGAGTATAGAACAAAAACTAGAACAAAATAAAAAAGAAATAGGTCAGAAAATGGAGGGAGTGAGACAGGACATAGAACAAAGTTTAGGTCAGAGTATAGGCCAGAAACTAGAACAGAATAAAGAAGAGATAGGTCAGAAAATGGAGGAAGTGAGAAAGAACTTAGAACAGAAAATGGAATTAGGAAGACAGAACTTAGAGCAGAAAATAGAATTAGGAAGACAGGAGTGTAAAGAAAATATGAAAGTAATGGAAACTAATTTAAAATTAGTACATAAAAACTTAAATGACACAAAGGAAGCCTTAGAAGCTAGGATAGAAATCATAGGAGATAGGATGGGAAAAATTGAATCGGAAATGAGAGAAAATAAGATTGTATTAGAAGGAGAAACATGTAGATGTAGAGATGAAATAACAGAATGTAATACAAGTGTAGACTGTAAGATTACAAATGTAAAAGTAGAAATAACTGAGGAATTAAGGAAAGAGATTGAGGTAGTAAAGAAAGACATTATTAATGAAACTGTAGAACAAATTGTAATTCCTAAAATTAAGACTATGGCCAATGTGGTGCAGTCGCAACAGGATGCTATAAATGATATGAAACAAAGTCACTTAGAAATAAAGAATGATTTAAAATCAATTTGTGAAGAAATGAAAAAAGGAAAAGAAAGTTTGGCCAATGTAAATGATGTTGTGAATGCATTACAAAGGCAAGATGATTTAGATATAAGTAATGTACAAGATGAGAGTTATTTGAATAATGTACAAAATGTTGACTCACCATACAAAGAAGGAGGTTCACAACCAAACAATGACACAACACACAACACATGCTACACCAACAGCATACTACATGAAATCAAACCACCTACATTTGACGAGGAGAAGGGAGACGATCCAAAACTCTTTGTTAAAGAGATGGAAGAGTATTTTAAAGTGAAAAGGATACCAAATGAGCTTAGGATGATGATAGTCAAGAAAAGCTTAAAAAACAAGGCATTAGAATGGCTTAGGTTAACACTAGCTGGTCATGAATCGTATAGCTCATTCAGACATCTATTCCTATCAAGGTATTGGGGCCCAGCTAAGCAAAACCAAACTAGGGTAGAGCTAGCAACAGGTAGATATGACCCAACCAAAGGGTTATCGCTAGTCGATTATTTTATGAAAGTAGCCAACAAAGGAAATCTATTAGACCCTAACCTGTCGGAAGCAGAGTTAATCACCAGCATAATAAGACATTTCCCAGACACAGTGAGAACAGGGTTAATTGTTGCGAGGCCAGTAGATTTTGCAGACATGATAGAATTACTGACAGCCTTCGAAACACAAAATGGTCAGCCTAATGAGCATAGACATAGGAATGGTCACCCAAACTCACCCATCTTAAACCGGAGCACGGCTATGAACAACCAGAATGAGGGAGAAGATAGAAATACTAGGAGCACCCATGACAGAGGGAGAGGGGCACACCATTTCCCACAACCACACAATCATGGCGAAAGGATGGAGAACACAAGACAGTGGTACCACGACACAATACCGAGGGGTGAATCGAGATACCAAACGCATAGATATGATTGGGGGAGGCCAGGTGACTGTACCCATCAAGTGAACCACATACGATTCTGTAGGGAATATTTCAACAACCAAAGACCGTCATACGACAGGGGTTCATGCCAAAGGGGCAGAAACCAATGGTACACTGGCGACATAAGACAGCAGGAAGTAGATGAAAATGTGCCAAATAGGGCCGATGCTGCACAGAATACAGAAACAACAACCACCACCAACACTCAGGGAAATTATAACAACTAAGTTCGTCCCAACCGAGTGGAAGACCAACAACACAAACCCTAAACAACTGACAATTGACATCGACACCATGATGGCTACACAAAGAGAAAAGATGGAACTACTGTACACTGGACCACTGGTCATAACAAAACAGCTGGGTGACCATACGTATGAGCTACACAATACAAATGGCAAGCTGGTAGGAAGATACCATAAAAATAAGTTAAAACCATACAAAGAAAGGACCAAATAGTCTTTGCCAACAAACATGTAAGGCAGGAATAGTAGAGATGATGGAAAATAATAATTTTTAATGGGTTACTTATAGAAGATTATGTTCAGATTGGAAAATACAACAAGAAAGAAAATCAACAGTCATTGACTATATTGACCACAAAGAGCATTGTCAACAAAGACATGAGGACACTGATTGTCATTAAAGAAGTGAATAGCGACAGAAAATAATGTGTTTTTGACATAAGGATGTCAGGGACAAAAATAAAAAGGAATCAATTGTGATGACAAAGATAAAATATTTTTGACACAAAGGTGTCGAGGGTGAATTGAGACGAAAAATAATACAATTGCAGAATAATTATAAGTATAGAAGTTTTCTCTTATAGAGATAAGAGATAAAGAGCTGACAATTAGTGAAGTAAGAAAAGCCATAGTCAGAAAAGCAATGCCCATGAGTTAAAATGGAGATAGCCAATGCTAAGCTTGAAGAAATGTTAAACTAAACAACAATGAATAAGAACCCCCCCCCCCCAAAAAAAAAAAAAAAAAGGCACCATTAGTAACATCAGAGTTTAAGAATTGACTCAACGACCTGCCTATACATAATAAGCTTACAAGACAAAGAAGGCAAAGAACTGAATAAAATATTGCCATAAATATGATCATAATCATTGGCTCAAGATTTGTATCCTGTTTTTCTCTCCTCATAACAAGGAACATTAGTCAAAAGCCACACAATAAACCATGATACACTTAAATTATATTTGTGTCAATGTCAAATGTTGTTGTTGTTGTTAGCTAATGCTGGATTTCTGACAATGAAGTCATTAATCCTCTTGCTCTCCAATATTTTTCACTGATGGATGGGGCATTAGAAGTGGCCGGGCATATTTGAAGGTGGTCTTGATCCATTTCCCCTTGCAGATCACATAGAGGACAGAGTGGTGAAGAATATATCCCAATTCTGTTTAAATATGCAATGTCAAATGTAAACTCTTAGGAATATGTGTTGTATAATAACTGAATATGTGTTGTATAATAACTGAACATATGTTGTATAATAACTGGATATGTTGTATAATAACTGAATGTGTTGTACAATAACTGAATATATATTGTATAATGACTGAAAATGTGATGTATAATAACTGAACATGTATTGTGTAGTAACTGAATATGTGAAATTTATAAAGACATGCTGTGTCATGCCAAAACAAAAGACAAAAACAAACAGCGAAGAAGACTGTAAAGAAAGAAAGGTATTGTACAAAGTGATTGTATCAGAGGAATAGGGAGAAGTATTGTATTGTGTTTCAAGACTGTAAATATAGGTGACAACTTGAAAAACAAAACAAGGGGCATGTGAGACAGAATATTAAAAGACCCCAAAAGAAAATCGTTTATGTGAATATTTGTTAAAAGTGTAATTTGTTTTTTGATGTTGGTATGTGTTGGTCAAATGACGAAAACGTGTTAATAATGTTCATTGTTACGAACAACTAAGTTTGCCCAAAGACGTCATAAATCTTTCCATATTTGATTTTAATGTATATGTATAAATATTAGAATTATATGTGTTCCATAATAAAAGTAGGGGAGGATGGTTAGGGATCGCTTCCCTAACAAGAAAGAACTATTTGATGGACGCATACGCGGATGTATACGAAAAAGGTGGTGTCATGTGAGGACACCATAATCTGCTCATTCGCGTGTGTGTAATCAAGGTGAAAGGACATATTTAGGTAGTGTGAACATCGTAGAACATTACCAGACTCATCAAGCTTTCGTTCCACTTTAAATAAAAAAGTGAAAAGATTTAAATCATTTAGAACGGTGCTAAGAGGAATTATTTAATGTAAAATATCGAAAAAGTGTTAATAAAATAATACATTGTGGTGAAGAAACATTGTGTGATTTTTCATTCCATCCGTTTCCATGCCCTGAGATCACAAAGATCTCAATAGCTCAAAGACACAACGTTAATAATAATTACAAAAACTGCACCAATACATCTATAATTTTTGGGGATAAATTAGAAAACAGTCCAGAAAATAACATTAAAAAAGAGACAAATTTGTTGGTAGAATACTTTAAACAAAGAATCTAAAGGTTAATATAGGCAGAACTAAAGAAATCCCATTTGAACTAAAAAACAGTGATAAAATTATTAATTTGAATATCAATGAAGATTTAACAGAGCCAGTAAGAGATTTAAATTTTCTGGGTTTACAGCTAGATGGTAACTTAAAATTCCATAGCCAGGTAGATAAACTATGTAAAAAAATCTGATGTGTTGCACTCACATTACTTTCTCTACTCTTGTACTAACCATTCTTACAAACTCTTACTCCAGTATCTTCTTCGTGTTAGTTGAGATAAACATTTGTACAAATTATCTCATTGCTTATTTCCTTGTAGGTGCAACGGGAATATAAGATTACAGTAGCCTTTGAGCGATAGTCAAATGTTTTAAAGCTTTGACATCCCATTCTCTTTGCATGCTTAGCACATGAAAAAATGAACAATGATGTTCCATGTCACGAAAGTTTTAAGTTTTCCGAAACTGACACAAATAACATGGAATATCTCTGAAATGGTCCACTTTACAAAAAAAATTATTTAGACACAAATTGTGTATTTTAGTGAGATCTACATTTTTTGTATAGTAAGATTCGGTTAATCTCTTACGGTTTACGAGTTCTTCGAAAGATATCCAGAGTAAACAGGACTACATAGGCTCTAGCCAGAAAATTCAAAATATACATTTCATTTATCATACGAATATCTTAAACATATGACATTTTAATCAAAATCGTTAGTCATTTTCAAGAAAATCAAAATTTTCAAAAAATTTTCCATGTAAAGGGTAGTTTAGGGTACGGCTATTTTCTTCAAAATCTTTGTGTCACATCCTTAAAAGACATTAAACTTAAATACCAACTTTAACCGACTTTTTGTTTTTGAGTTATGCTGTCCTCAGACTGATTGACGCACCCACGCGCATGCCTCTTTCTAAAAATGCTTTTTTTGGATTCAAGTGGTCTCAAAACATATATTTCCCGTGAAATCTCGACATCAAAATTTTGGGTGAAATACAATACTTTTTCTACTTACAGTAAAGAAAGTAAAAATATACTTTGCAATGTATGAACCACGGAAATTGTCAAAATATTTGAATGCAGATTCTAAAACTGCATATTATGGATCAATACATAGTCATATAAATTATGGCACTGAAATCTCGGTATCAAATCAAATCAAATTTAAACAGAGTACTCACTCTGCAAAAAATCAGTTTAAGAATTATATACAAGAAAGGGAGAAAGGAGTCATACGAAAGCATTGTTAAAACTAAATACATACAAATGGTGCTCTATCTATATGTGTATAACGTGTATGTGTACTGGTCTTAGATGAAAGATACAATATAACCAGAAGTAGTAACTATCATCATTACAATACAAGAAATGTAGATGATTTCTATAGAATGCTTACATTAAAGAAAGCAGTTGCTGTTGTGAGGTATGTGTATCCTCAGCTGAAGTGTGTTCCCGCGGGTACGAACTTTGTCTGGGGTTGCCGGTTGGGGTGTCTTCCCGCAGGTGGGGTGTGGGAGCGAGCTGAAGAAGGAATCCACACTACTCGATTTCGCCAGCGATTTTCCTAACGGCCAACAAGCCAGCGTCAACCGCCGAGATCATCTATAGAACGCCCGTGTCAGTGATAGGCAACCAGGCCATTTTGCCGTGAAAAGCCTCTTCATTGACTCACTCGACACTTTAGCTGGATAATAGGACAGAGTGACAAGACCTAGCCAACAGTTTATATTTAAACTGGTACCAAGGCGCCCATTACTGGGTTCGGTCCTTTGTCGCTCGGGCTTATTAGCACCCTTTATCAGCTCTTTACTCTACTTCTATTATTCTTCCTTCATCTTTTCTATTAGTTTATACGCTTCCCTCTTTTTATCAACTTAACGTACTTCACACTTACTGCAACTTAAGCCATTCTTTCCTTCTGCTGACTTTTTGCATTTCCAATGGGGAAGTGTGGGAAGCCAGTGGTATATTCTCCCACGGAGATGGCTCCACCGGGCAAGGTTGTTGCCAGAAACCTTATGGTTGAGGTCAGTGGTGCCAGATCCTCCACTCCCTCACCTGTACCTACCTCACCCTCCTTTTCTTCCCCATCCACACCTTCTGCAACCTTTTCATCCCCTGATGAACCATTGCCACCTAGGCCTGTTCCTATCATGAAACTAAGTACTGTTTCACTCACTCCCGCCCAACCTAACACCCCCAAACTGTCAGATGCCTCAACTTCTTCTTCTATCTCCAATTTACCTGCCTCTCTTCCACCTTCCTCCCCCAACTCACAAGACCCCTCCACTTCCAAAAATTCCAATCATCTGCTTCCAAATCCAAGCCCTGTTCTAGAAAGCTTGGAGCAGAAGTTGGCTGAACGTAAGTCCCGTTTGAGGGAAACAACCAAATCTCCTTCCCCACCTCCCGACAACCCCTCTTCTAACACAACCCATCCTGATGCAGAGCCTGGTCATTCTGGAACCCTGGCTCTTTGTTGCCTTGGACCAGGGGCGGCTCGGGGCCCTGTTGGGGGAGTTTGGCCGGGTGTATAAGCCTCAAAATCTCCAGTGCACCTGTGAAACGATTTCCAGAGTCCAAATGGTACGGGCCTCGTCTCGTGAGGATTATCGTAATCTTCGGGTTTTCCTCACGGTCAAGGGTATAAGTATCTGGTCGGCCTCAGGTTTCGACACTGACACACCCCCTGCCTCACCCCCTACCTCCTCAAACCCTCTTCCACTTCAACCAAACCCTGAGGCTTTTACTAGTTCCTCTGCTTCTTCACATCCACCCTGCATTTCCTAAGACCAAACCCTCTCCACATCCCCTAGACCTATTCTACCCCCACCAAATCCTAAGGCTTCTACTTCCTCAAATATCACCCAAACACCCTCCACTTCCAAAGTCCTTCCTACCCTTCACGTTCCTTCCACACACTCATCAAACCAATCACATATCCCATTGCCCCCCTCTTCTTTCTCAACCAACACCAACAATCGTCTCACTCCCAGTTCACCTCCTCCTCTCTTGCCAAATCAACCTTCAACCTCAACAGCCCAAATGCCCCTCCACACCTCACAAATTCCCACTTCCTCTCAAACTTCATACCCACCCCTTCCAAACCAATCATGCATCCCCTCGTCCCCCTCTTCTTTCTCTACCAACACCAACAATCGTCTCATTCCCAGTTCACCTCCTCCTCTCTTGTCAAATCAACCTTCAACCTCAACAGCCCAAATGCCCCTCCACACCTCACAAATTCCTTCTTCCTCTCAAACTTCACACCCACCCCTTCCAAACCAACCACCAACCCTGTCCTATGCTGAGAGGGCCGCACAGCAAGCACCAATATACGTCCACAAGGGACAGGAAAATTTTCCTACCCTGATGGAGGTTTTTGACGCTAGGTGGCCAGACTGTAAGTACACGATGCAAATAGCACCCGTGTCTGGGGACTGGATACTCCGTACCTCATCCAGTGAGGGTTACACCAACTGGTGTAAACTTCTGGATGAACAGGGGTGGTCCTATGCCATGACACGGCGAGAGGAGGATGTGTCCTATAGACTGGTTGTCAAGCAACTCTTTCTGAATCATGCAGAAAGTATGTTGCAGACTGATCTCCAGCGTGCTGGCATCGTGGCCTCCAGGGTGGTCCAGCTAAGCAGGCTTTCCAGAGGTCGCCCCTTACTTCCCATCTACCTCGTCGAGGTTAAGAACAGCAAGGATCGGGAGAGGCTCCTCAAACATACTCTTGCATGTCATTGCAAGGTAAGGGTTGAGGACTATCAGCCTCCCCCCCCAGATACAACAATGCGGCAGGTGTCAACGCCTGGGACACTCCGAGAGGGGTTGCACCGCATCAAAACCTGTGTGCTCCAAGTGTGCTGTATCCCACAAGTCGCGACTCTGTCAGCGTCCCCTAGAGCAACGCAAATGTTCTCTATGTTTTCAGGTGGGACATGGGGCACGTTATAAAGCCTGCCCTGAGTACAGGCAGCAGTTGGAGTGACTCAGGTCGGGTAATCACTACAGGTATTCCCAACCTGGAGTCGCACAAAATATCCATCCAACACGTGCTCCTCACAACATGACAGAGTCCAGTGCCGCACAGAGGCCATCCCAACCTTCCCGAAACCCACAGAATCCCAATCGTGCCTATCCATTAACCTCGACAGATGCTTCCCTCCTCTCCCAATCCCACATCCCTAATCACTTCAACAATTACCCCGAACAATACCAAATGCGTCCCCCCCTTAACCATTCTCCTATGCATTGGGCTGATGTATATCAATCCCTTCAAAACATTACTTCCTGAATGCCTCAAAATCCTAACCATTTCCCACAATTTCTTCACGCCCACTCAAAATTCTCTCAAATGCTATCTAACCCGCTCACCCATATCTAGCAATAATGGCTGATCAAATCATTAAACTAATGACTTGGAATGCCTATGGAATACTCAGACGTAAGACTGAACTTGTTGACTTCACGACAACGCATAATATAGATATTATTTTAATTCAGGAAACACGTTTAGCCATTAATACGCAATTTAATATTCCCAATTTCAAAATTTACTGTTCTGATAGAGACAGACATGGTGGTGGCACTGCAATAATTACTAGAAACACTATTGAGCATAAATTTGCTCCTATCCCGACTCTAAATAGACTCGAAGCCACTGGTGTGTTCGTTAAAATTAACAACACCAGAACACTTCTTATTTCGGCCTATAATCCACCCGGCCATTTAGACACAGATGACCTAAATGCTTTATTAAATCTCAATCATACAATCATTATTGCTGGACATCAACTTTGGAATTCTCGCACTGCCAATACCGCTGGACACACTCTCCTCAAACATGAAAATCACTTGGACTATCTTATTTATGCCCCTACAGAATACACCTTCATCCCATACAATGCACAACACTTACCAGATATATTAGATATTGCCATCACACGCGGACTTAACCTTCGTCTCAAAATGAACCCCATCAATGACCTCTCTTCTGACCATCTTCCTGTTATCCTCACTCTTGAAGGATCCTTGACTCCGACAGTACAAACACCAAGACGAAACTTACAACAAAGCAGACTGGCAGGCTTTCCAGAACATACTTAACACAGAAATCTCTCACACTCCTCTTTCAACAATTGCAGACCTCAACAAGGCTGTCGAACAATTACAGACTAACATACAGTTTGCTACTATGACAGCTGTACCTCTGCACATCCCTTCTAACAAAACAACACACTTGCCTTCTGACATTAAAGGACTTGCTACTGCCAGAAATCATGCGTGAAGAAAATGGCAACAAACAAGGCAACCAGTGGACCGCGAAAAATTTCTATCTATGCAAAATAACCTATGTAAACGCGCTACTGATTATATATCCAAACAATGGGCTGATACCCTATCTGGTTTGGATGCTAATTATGCGTCTGTGTGGCGCATATCCAAAAATTTAACCCGCAAGAAAACCACAATTCCACCACTTCGCGTACAACAACAAGTAGCCACTTCTGACCTCGACAAAGCAGAAATGCTGGCAGATGCCTTGGAGGAAATCCTTACCCCTAATCTAGAACCCTCAAATAGGGAATTTATCTTGGAAACTGCATTTGTCACGCAGGAACTTAAAAACAGACCCACACACAACAAAATTCGGAAAACTTGTGCCTCTGAAATCCAATGGATTATTAGGCATTTACCTAATAAGAAAGCTCCGGGCCTGGATGACATTCCAAACATAGTCTTAAAAAAGCTCCCAGCCCAGGCTCTTCAGAGGCTCACTGAAATCTTTAATTTTGCACTTGATTCAGGTTACTTCCCCGATACTTGGAAACTTGCAAAAATTTTGCATTTTCCCAAGAAAAACAAGGCTCTGTCCAATCCTCAAAATTATAGACCAATAAGTTTGCTTAGCACTATAAGCAAACTTTTTTAACGTATTATTTTGAAAAGACTCAATGCCCACCTTCATAAGCACAATATTATAATTCCTGAACAATTTGGATTTCACGCTAAACATTCCACCACACTTCAGCTTCTTCGTAAAACTGAAAATATCACTCGCGTGTTTAATTTCACAGTCTACAGGCGCCGTCCTATTGGACATCGAAAGCGCTTTCGACTGTGTCTGGCACGAAGGTCTCTTGCGAAAACTTCAAAACATAAATATGTCAGACACTATGGTCAAACTTGTTGCCAACTACTTAAATAATCGCAAATTTGTGTCTACAATAAACGGAGCTACCTCTAATCTGCACATTATAAGAGCGGGAGTACCCCAGGGTAGTTTACTCGGGCCTTCACTATTTAATATTTATATTAATGAAATCCCGAAGGTCCCCAACATTAATCTATATCTTTATGCGGATGATATTTCTATTACTACACAGTCCCGCAGCATTTCACTCGTCAGATCGAGACTACAAAATGCACTTACTACCCTTGAACCATGGCTCCAAAAATGGCGTATAAAAGTAAATAGCCAAAAATCCCAATCTTCACTAAGAAAATCAAACATAGATTTCTGGCACATTCTCTGGCACCTCTACAACTTTTCAACAGCGACATTCCCTGGACTGACCAAGTATTGTACCTGGGAGTTATAATGGACCAGGGACTTACTTGGAAAGCACATATTACAAGAACACGACAAAAAGCACAAGCCCAATTATGTAATCTCAACCCTCTCATTAATCTCAATAGTGCTCTTAGCCCTAAACTTAGACTCACACTTTACAAAACACTCATTTGACCCATACTCACATACGCCTCCCCCGTATGGGGATACACTGCTACTACACACATGAAAACACTCATCAGATTTCAAAACAGAATACTCCGAGTCATTGCAAAGGTTCCTGCTTTTGCTCCGGCTCGGAAACTCCATGATGAACTCTTGAGGAATTCATTAAAAAACTTGCCGCTGACTTGTATGACCGAACAAAAACTAACCCCAACGAACTTGTACAATCCATAGGCAATTACGAAACAGACCCCTTGGCTACAAACGACCACTTTATCTCTTTGACAGGTCTATCACTAACCCTAACTCAGCCATTGACGTCGCTATACATCTATACAATACTTTTAAACCTCCTTAACTTCTCTGTTTCAGCTCTACAGCTGCAAATCTTCAACAAGGACCATCATATTGCAACCATAGACCACCCTTCCACACCTCCTTATATCCTTTTAGACCTCAAAGTCCCCCTGTAAGGAATTTGACCTGGCTATGGACCCGGACTTGATTATGGAAATTGCTACACCTTACACTTCCTTGTAAGTAATACAGCTTGCATGACAAACCAGCTTAATTACATTGCATGGCATGATTAACTACACTACACACCCGCCCAACCACTGAATTGCGTAATACATACTATTATTGTCTTTATCCTTCAGTGTCTGTCAATCTGTCCCTATGGCTTCGGTAGCCATACCAACAATGTCCAGTCTGTCAAGTCTCCCCTATACAAACGTAACACTGTCAGTCTGTTAGTCCTGTTAACAACCTAATTAATACACTTACTCCCCGATGGTGCTACTCAGACCTAGGTATGAGTATCACCCGGCACAATATATACACGATGCATGTATTGCATGCTAGTACATATGCTACACTAACCAGGGTGCTATGCGGAACCCGATAACATACTTATCACTACTCTAGCACCCTGTCCCCCTGCTTGTGCATGAGCATGTGCATGGGGAGGTGATGTAGCTCCTCAGGATGATCGCCACCGAGGACGGCGGGTTGTTGTAATTGTTGGGGTGTGATTTGATGTGGATGACCTCCTTGATGAGTCTGTCCCAGTAATTTTCTGTGTGTTCTAGAACTTTCGTGTCTTTGAAGTTTATTTTGTGGACCTGCTCTATGCAATATTGGGCTACTGCTGATTTTTCCGGCTGGAGAAGTCTGATGTTCTGTTGATGTTCTTTGCATCTTTCCTCTATCGTGCGTCCTGTTTGACCCACATATACCTTCCCACACTCACAAGGAATCCTGTATACTCCTGGGACCTTAAGCCCGAGTGGTTCTTTCACCGGCCTGAGGAATTGTCGGATATTCTTGGGGGCCGTGAAGAAGGTTTTGATATTATGTCTCGCGAGTATACGGGAAACCTTGTTTGAGACAGAACTGTAGAAGGGTACGCAGGCCTTCTCTTGAGGGCTATCCTTCCTGGTAATATACTGTATAATAAACTCCTCCCACAATTAAAAAAGAATCAATTCAAAACAGCATTAAAAATATTTAATTGAAAGATGTTTATACAGAATACATGAATTGTGAAGGTGTACCTAGTGTTGTAATTTAATTGGGATTTGTACATAATATTGTACAATCCTGTTATATAAACTCTATTAGCTATTGACAAAGCTTGAAACATCATTGTTTGATGTCTATAAGTGAATAAATATTCTAATCTCCCTGAAACTCACAAGGAAAATTTTAAATGGGAGATGACTGACTCTCTACCCTTCTGATGCTGATCAAAATGTGGGAGCAGTCCTGTTGCAATTCATATCCAGACTTTCTCCTCTTACTTCCACAATTAGTCTTATCAAAACCTATTACTCTATTTACAAGTCTTGTTAATCTTGATAAGTTTCTAATTCACATTTACACATTTTAGTGTAGGATACAACAATTAAATGATAGACTTTTACTAAAGATTGTGTTCCTATGTAATGGTTTTGAAATTCTGTGCTCTTTGAATGACACACAGAAAAAGTAAGGATTTCCCAGTTAAGAAAAGTATAAGTAGTTGAAAATTCAAACAATACGAAGGAATATCTCAGAAATGGTTAACTTCACAAAAAGTTTATCTGAGATAAACTGGATGCTTTAAGCAGATCTACATTTTCTGTGCTATTAGATTTTGCTGATCTCTTATGGTTTACCACTTGTATGGTATTGCAACCAAAATGTTAACCACTTTTGAGAAAATAAAAATAATGAACACTTCTCCATATAAAGAATCCTTTGATGGAAGGATTTGCTTGAAAATCTTTGTCACACCTTGCATAATGATGAACTTAAACAGGAAGTTCGATATTTAAAACTTTTTGTCTTTGAGCACATGCACTCACACACATATACACTTTTTTCTAAAAATGCTTTTCTTGAGTTCAGTGGTTACAAAATGTGCATTTCTGATAAATATGGGGTCAAAAGTTTTGGGTGAAATGCAATACTTCCTCAATAAAATAAGATATGAGTGGTATAAAGCATTTACGTTGTCCTGGGTTGCTCATATTAGTAGCTGAAAGAGCTGTCATGTGAATGAGAAAAGTTTGCACTTGTCTGACTTTACTATTAACTCATATAATAAAACATACATTCATTTTACTATTCAAATATAAAATTTTACCAAAACTGTTTTGGTTTCAAGTTCATAAAAATAGTATGAGCCATCCCCACATCTTTTAAATGAGCTACATGACTAATATATAACTACAAATGCCATCAACAAAACATTTAGCCCGCCTCGGTAGCATGATGGTTAGCGTGTCTGCCTCATGTTCAAGAGGTCACGAGTTCGAATCTCGCTTAGGGTAAGTTACCCGGGTAAGGCTTTTTTCCGAGATTTTCCCTACCCTGAGAAGACGAATGTCGGGTAACTTAAAGCTCCATGGACCTCGGGCTCATTTGAGCATAATTTCACCCATTTCATTTCATTCATTCGTCCGATATGACACAATGTTGGAGGACGTTAATTAAAAAAAAAAAAAAACATGATCACGAAGCAGCCAGAAATATTCAGCAGTGACTTCTTTTTGCAACTTTAAGTTCCTTTTGTTGCAAAACTGCATCTGTCACAAGATCCATTACTTTAACATAGTTTAGTCTTTTATTTTATTAGACTTTTTCAACATTGGAAATCCTTTTTACTTTCTCCTATCTAAAGAACTCATTTCACCCAGAAATTCAACATGGAGATTTTGCTGCAAATAAGTGTTTTGAGGCTCTTGGAATTCCCCATCAGGAAAAGAATGTTTTCAGAAAAGAAAGGTCAGTTTGTGTGCATGTATGTTTTGTGAGAGAATAGCATAACAATAATGAAATATCAGATAAATACCAGACATCGCGTATAATTGTTATTTATTTATGCCAACAAACTTACTGTTAGTGATTTTAAACACACAAGTCGTGTGTGGGCAATGTTTGAGAGGTAGAGCTGGAACTTAAAAGTTCAATGCCACAGCTGGGATTTGAACTGCAGACCCTCCACTTACTAAGCGGGTGCTCTAACCATTAAGCTACTGTGACAACCTGCTAGAATGAAATTGAATTCTCAAACCAGTTCGTATTTTTCCCAGTAAACCACAAAGGCAGTCTCACATCAAAGACAATTATCCCAATGGTGACTTACTATTGCAAGTACTTTTATGTCCTGGGATTAATTCAGATGGTAATTATCATTTATTTATGCCAACAAACTTACTCTTGGTGTTTTTAAACACACAAGCCATGTGTGGACAATGTTTGAGAGGTAGAACTGGAACTTAAAAATTCAATGCCACAGCTGGGATTTGAACCACGGACCTTCCGCTTACTAGGCGGATGCTCTAAGTATAAGTTTACTGTCTTCCCAGGATGTGACCAGACCTTCAAAGAAAACTCTCCCAACCCAAAATACCCTTTCCATAAAAAGTTATTTGTTATGTTTTATTTTCTCGAAAATGGTTGTAATTATTTTTATTATCATAACATACAACTAAGATATTTACATGACAAATAAGATGGATTTCTTGTATTTTCCAAGAATTTTGTATAACTGGTAAATCATAAGATATAGACAAAATCTTACCACAGAAAAAAGTAAATTGATTTTAAACACACTTTATTGCAATTAACCTTGTTTGTGCCTAGTCATTTCTTATGATGTCACAGAAAGAGTGAAATTTCAAGGGCTACTCATTTTATATGTTTGACCTTGCTTCAGTTTTCAATATCTTCATTGAACCTATAATGAAACATGCAATGAAACTATTTGTGTAAACATTTAACTGAATTAACATGAAGTACTTTTGTAAGAACGTTTGTAGAAGTTAAATATAAGTAAACAATATTGGGTAGTGAAAATCATGTACTGAAAACCGTTTCAATTTCGCTACAATTTGTTTTTCTTCTCCAATTACGTTCCCATTCTAAACAGTACTATCTATATCTTGCAAAGAAAAATTTAAGACATTTACAGCAATAGAATACACTACCAAACCATCTGCGAAAAGCACAACAGGGATCTGCTCATTATTTATTACAGGCAAGAGACTACTGTTGCTTGTATTTTACACTATGTTGTCATAGATATATTAAATAAAATTGGACTTAATTTGCATCCTTGTCTTAGTCCATTTGCTTGGTATAGTACTTCTCTATATTTGAATTAATGTTACTTGTCATTTCTGACAGCTCCATCGGCATGCATCCTGTGCATGACGTATGGGTCTGTTGTCTTAACAATCAGGTCTAATCTTGAAGTAGCCAATAGCCTTCGTGGCCACGCAACCACCTTTTAAACCCTCGCTATGCGCAAGCTCACAAAGGCTCTTGGCTACTTCAAGGTTAAACCTGGTTGTCAGGATAACAGACTCACATGCCACATGCATGACGCATGCCCCCAGAGCTGTCCGAATTGACAAGTAACATTAATTCAAATATAATTACCTCTTCCTCATATTTTATGCAAAAGGTACTTACTACTTGCACTATCTCTGATTTTCTCTGGTTTTCTTCTCGTCTCTTTAAGTTTTCTTGTCTTCGCATACGTTTCTCCTCCTTTTCTTTCTTTCGCTCCTCCAATAACGCTCGTGAATGCTCTTTGACATTCCTCAGTTCTTGACGAAGTTTATCTTTTTTGTCCTTTGACAGCCTCAAACCAGTTGTCTTTACAATGGAAGAGAATCTAAAAACAGAAAACAAACATCCATGATTAATGACATAAAGCACTTCTTAAAATGTTCAACTTTTGCTGGCTTTAGTCTTTTGGATAAAGATTTTGCCTGTGTGTGAGAGAGAGCATAACACAAAAACTAAGCTTGATAAGCGCTTAATTTTGCACTTAACTTAGACATTATTTAAAGATTTCAGGCAAAGAATTTCAAGAAAACCTCCCTCCAACCACTTTTTGTTAAAATGCCTTTGACATTTTATTTTGAAAAAAGTGACGCCATTGATTGATAGATTAAAATATGAATTTCAAGAAATTCTAATGATGAATAAAACGTATATAAAGTTGAACCTGCTTTATGCATAATCCAGTTCTAAGTAATTTGAATTTATACATACATTTTTGTAGGTCCTGGCAAAACATAATTTAGAAATGTGTTAATAGAACCTTATTTATACATAATGCATTTATACTAATACACTGTTATACATATTAAATCTCAGTGACACACAAATGAGTTTTATGTAATTATGAGCATACAGGATACGCTATTGAAACTCCAGGCATATTTTGCTTATTTCTGTTGACAAAGATGCAACCTTTTCAGGCGGCTATCGGCTGTTTGAACAATGAGTTTGTCAGTTCTAAAATAAAAATGCTTTCCTTACACTACAAATAACCTTTGAAAAATTCAATGCCATAGCCAGGATTTGAACCACAGATCTTCTGCTTATCAAGCGGCTGCTTTAACCACTAAGCTACCATGGCCAACTTGCCAGTACAACATTCAATTCCCCAGCTGATTCGTACTTGTGTGTTCAAAAACACCAGCAGTAAGCTTGTTGGCATAAATAAATAATTAATTTTTATTTTTTTTAATTGTGGATTTTGTGTTCAGATTATCCAGAATTTCAGATTTGTGGAGTTCTACTATATCTTTGTTTACTAAAGCCTACACCCCTTCACCTATCTTAATGCACAGGCAACAGGCAAAATCTGTAGTTTCATGAAAATATAGTTTATGACAGGTTAGTGACACCGGCTCTTTCATAGCCCTACAACCTTCATATCCCTCCAGGTGACAATAAAAGCAGCTTTATGCCCACAAAGGTAAGCTGTAAATGTCAAGATGAGAAAATGAAAGGGTTACAAAGTAATGTTGCTGTATAGTGTTCACTTTCATGGTGGATGAAAGGTACCATGAAGGTAGGTATCAATCCGTCAACGGATATTAAAGTAAAAAATTACCAAATCTTAATATGTTTCAGCTTGCACAACAGATGAATGCACCAGCACTTATTGCTTAGGGCCTGGAGGTCCACACTTCTTTATAACCTCTACAATCTCACAGCTAGCAGGAATCTATGATGCTTACTTGATTCCGATACCTTTAAAATATTGTGCACATTACACACATTCTGCATAATAGAAGCATAACGATATTACCTTGATTTTTTACTTCTCCAAACTCTCTTCGATTTTGGTTTACCGCTTGGGACCTGAAATTTTGGTGTTTGATTTGCTAAATCCACTTCGGAGTCATCCGAGCTGTCACTCTCATTGGAATCATCAGTTTTATTTAATAATTGCTCATCACTTTCCAGTTTATCACTATCGACACTTCCCTTTACTATGTCCTCGAACTTCAAGACCTTCATTGTGTCTGCTTACATCTATTTGATTATGTTCACTTAACCGAGATCGATTTGTCCCTTATCTCTTTTCCTTCAAATCAACGGTTATCGCTTGGTTGTATTACAAATAGTGGGACATATGGTTTTGGGATTTTGGTTATGAACACAGATATATTATTATGAATATGCAGCACACAGAAATACACTATATATGGGTAGATCAGCACGTGTATGTGTTGTTGTTGTTGTAGAGGTTTATGGACGCAGTATCTCGATCCCTCGATTCGTAAAGGACCAATCGATATTTGCAGTACCACGTCCTTCGAAATGTATGTTTACCGCGATAGTTAAAGCATGCATTGGTTTGTGCTATTGTCTAGTATAAAACGTAAAAATAGACGGAATGTTTCATTAAATGTAAAGAAATAACAAGCCCTGCGTGCTATCATAACATTTTCCTCTTGTCATAGGACATATATCAGCATGAGATCGCTGATGTGAAGACAGGGCGGTACGAAAGAGAGAATTATCTAATTTATAAGCTTTATCTCCAAAGAAATCTAAAGTTGAACAGTCAGCAAATATATTAATATCATATGTCGTATAAATTAAAAAATTATAATCTGGTTACAATCACATTATTATTATTATTATTATTATTATTATTATTATTATTATTATTATTATTATTATTATTATTATTATTATTATTATTATTATTATTATTATTATTATTATTATTATTATTATTATTATTATATTATTATTATTGTATTATTATTATTATTATTATTATTATTATTATTATTATTATTATTATTATTATTATTATTATTATTATTATTATTATTATTATTATTATTATTATTATTATTATTATTATTATTATTATTATTATTATTATTATTATTATTATTATTATTATTATTATTATATCGTAATTATGTTTATCATTATACTTAGACAATGTCTCTAATCCTCAAATGTATAAAACAAATTCGAAATTAATTACATACAGAAATACTGTCTTAAGAATACGCATATTTATTAATTACCAGCACATTGTCCTTGAGACAGTAGTCTCCCATGTATCTCCATGACAATTTGGAATTTTTGTAAAAGCACAGTATCGCTTTTTAATTCTATTCTTAATGCCAATCCAAGAAGCTCGTGTTTTAAATCCGTTCGTAATCTTCGGGAAGGAAATGAACTGAACAGATTCTTGCATTATTGACATTAAAATTGGATCAGTCCTTTTACACCGAGATACCCATTCACGTTGTAACGTTACATTCTTAGAAAATGTATGATAAACTACATCCGTAGTTTTATATGAAACGTATTTACACGCAGCAACAGAGCAATGGTTTCTACTTTTACTCATTGTACTACAGAAGGTCCACCATCAAGAATAGATACTGGATAACTGCATTGTGTTGTTTATTTTAACAGACAGGCCTGGGATTTGGATATTAACAATGTGCTTCATGTTGTAAAAGTACCCTTATTTCGCTCGGTCCCGTGTATTCCCAATGACGTCACACTGCTTCGATACTGTTTGCGCGGGAAGGCGGTTCTGGCCTGTCGGAGGAAAGTGATATCCTTATTTTTAATTAAAAAAAATCTTTTTCAACACGCTATTTAACGCACAAGATGGAGTCCCACGCGCCTTAGCAACGCGTGACCAATATGCCATCAGCCATTTTACATCAAAGTGAAAAACGTGACGGTAACCAAGTAAAACACGTGAAGTGACATATAACGGCAATGAATGTACTCGTTCCTCGAATAACAGTCATGGCGCTGTGGTCGATAGTTTGGACAACATATACTTTGTAACATGTATATTCTTTTTTTTTTTTTTAAGATCCTGTATTCTAGAATAGTTCTGATATACTAATCACAAGTTAATGATTTAGCACATAAATGCAATAAAAAAAAGGGGGGGCGAGTATGCCGATGGGGGAACTCGAACTCTCGACCCCTACGCTTCAATTAAAACGCATCATTTTAGTCTCAAACACAGCTTAGTGTCTTGATATAAATTAATAGGTCATAAATATAAACAGAATATTCAAATATAGGATTCGTTCTAATTAACAACCCTTTGTTGTTAATTTTGATTAACTGACGCTACATTGTTCGCGAATAATAAGTACTCTTTCGGCCCCAAGGTAACTAGAGAAAGAAGGTACGCCACTCCGGCACAATTGCTGCCATTGGTCGCAAGCAACATACGTCACATGGAGGTCTGAGAGCGCGCGCAGTTCAGACGGCAACAGAAAGTGAGCGCTTTAAACCCGTTTCGACATATACCATTTAAAGCATTGACTGACAGTTCCAGTGCGTAAACACTTAAGCAATAATTAATAAAGTGTAGAAAAATACAGTGATATGTGATAGAAAAGATACCGTAACTGAAAACACATTAGAAACGTTCGTCAACACATTCTACTAATTACAAACCAATTTTACCACCGCCACCGAAACTACAATCAAAATAAGAAGTAACAAATTATTGTATGATCTTAAAAGTAGACTTACATTTGGTCATGTTGCAGAAGTAGCTGACGCCCACTGCTGACACTTCCTCGCGTTCGTTTTTGTCATACAGCTTTTAGTTTGTTATTTAAATGCCGTATCCTAATGAAAGTGCGGGTCCTGACGTATAGGGAAATAATTCTTTCATCCAATTCAGGAAATTTAGAGCAAATCATACCAGTAAGCGCTTTCATCACTTCATCACATTTTGAAACATTAAAGCCATGGAATCCCGCAAATATAACTTCAAATTCCTTCACTTTTTGGTACCACTGTTCAGTTGGCCGAACAAGTTCCCCCTTTGAAATAACTGTAATCCAGTCCTGTGGCACTTGCATGGGCGTCGCGAAGGGGGGGGGGCAAGGGAGGGCCGCGCCCCCCCCCCTTGGAAATTAATGAACTTAATGTGCTGACTATTAAACTATTATTTTAATTTTTATATAAAGATCAATTTCTGTTTAGCGCAAATTTATACGGTTATCCGCAACAAATACTATAACTTTTGACAACAAAATAATGAATTAATATTATCTGATTGCAAAATTCTAACATTTGCCCCCCCCCCCCCTCTGGAAAAAAGTCTGCCGACGTTCATGGGCACTTGTTTTGGCAAATTACTGTCACTGTCTTTGCTTCTCAAATTTTCTGTCTTAGAAATTAGTGCGTTAACACGTACCACAAAATGCATCTCATAGGGCAATTCGGCACGTTTTATTATGCTACTTCGTGCCATTTTAAATGCGCCCTGGCTGAGACAGAATGACTCCAACCCTTTTAAGATAAACAGAAAGATAAAAGGAAGCGAAATACAATGACCTTTGTTTTGTCAAAGACTGTGCACCGCCTTATCCCAAACCATACTGAAATTCAGGTATAACATGAACTAAAGGCTAATGACCCTTCCTGTATAGCTATGAAGTGCTTCTTTCATATTCGGGAAATATGGACAATATTTTCTTTCCCATTTTAAAGAAAAGGAGCAAAGTGCTGGAATTACTTTGCAATTATACAATACTTTGATGATATTTCACAAATAAACGTAATTTGCAATTAATCACATTATTTTACAGCCTCAAATCAGATTTTCTCTAGTTTTGATCACTGAGGTCATCTATGAAAACGCACAATATGTATAACTAAAATTATTTATAGTTGTTTAATGTATTAAAATATGCACAGCATATATTTCAATGATAAAAATCTGATGTGCTATATACAAATGACTTTCTTTGCTCACTCTTGCGCAAAGTATTCTTACCAAGGCTTATCCTTCTATATATTCATGTTAACAGAGATAACATTTCATTACACATTATAAAGGATTCATAGGTGAAAGCGATAGACAAACCTTCTCCCCCCTCCTCTCTCTCTCTCTCTCTCTCTCTCTCTCTCCGTTTCAAATATATTGGTATTTTCAAAAAGGATAGCTGTCGTAATTGTGTTATTTATTTCATTTTCCTCTGCGCTGCATTTTCATATTGTTGAAAAAGAGTGGCCACACAGCTATTCTTAGAAGAACAGCTCAGTCAATAAAATACTGTCTTAATGGGGAAAGAATGTCAGTATCACATTCTGTTTTCGTTTATTACATTATTAAAAGGCCTTTTAATAAGGGCTACGTTGCAATTATAACCTACATCCTAAAGAAAGTGAAAAAAGCGTGTTGAAAGCTCTTAACAAAGTAATAATTGCACGATTATGTGGCACATTGTTGTTCCTTCCTCCTATAATTTTCATTTCTGTTTTACGAAATATTACACAATGAGAGCTTTGTTTTTGTATCAATTAAAACGCCTGCGTTGACATTTCATGTCAGAAAACAAGGAAACTAGAGTAGAGATACTTAGATAGTACGATGGGATTTGAATTATATCGTAAAATGTAAGCTGCGCGTGTGAATATCAGTACTACGTGACTCCCGTGTGACGTCATCAGCAGACAGTTTTAGGAAGAGAGATTGCGCGGGAAGCGGGAAGAGGCCCCCCCTTCGGCCAGTATTTCAACTAGTGAGCTTGGAGCAAGCACTTTGGTCAGCTTATGCTATCAAATCAAGCATTATAGTCTGCATTTTCTGGATTCTATTCTACATATACATACATATGTTGGCTTCATAGTTTACTGGACCTACAGTCATCGCACATATCAAAACAAGGTGAGTAATTAAATTATACCTATATGTACGGTATGAAAAGTCACATATTTACTTGGTTAGTATACCGATGTCATATAAACAGCCACAGCTTGACCTTAACAAATTGAATTCATGCATAAATGTGTTTACAACGGACAATTTTAATCTTTCAATTGCAACGATTTAAGTCAAAGTAACATCGACTGATGAGTAAACAAAAATCCTTTGTACGAATTGATTTACTTAAAGGCTTAAAAGGACATTTTATAGAATCACTCACATATAGGATTCGATCTTTCCCTTTGTCGTTAATTTTGATTAACTAACGCCATTTTGCTCGCGAATGATAATTACTCTTCTGGCCCGTATTTCAACTAGCGGGTTTGGAGTAAGCATTCTGTGGTCAGCTTATGCTGTACTAACAAATCAAGCTTTATAGACTCCATTTTCTGGATTCTATTCTACATATATGTTGACCATAGTTTATGGGATCTGCAGTCATCGCACATATTAACATAGAGTAGTCACATCACGGTGAACGTGTTAGGTTTAGCATAAAATGGTGACGTTGGCAACACTGGATATCTTAACGGAATTTTTCGCAGACCTGACCTGAAGTCAAGTGTAGCGCCTGGTAGCGTCCAATCACAAACGTCAGCGGGAAAAGCCGAAACCTGGAAGTCTATCCATAGCTGTTTGCACTGCTTTACCGTTCAACAATAACGCAGAAAAGCAAACACTTGTACACCTATCTGTTTCGTTAAAGCCACTCTCAAGTACTGCTGTATGCAATTGTTATCTTAAATTATACTGTTTACAAGAAGTGAAGTTTATACTATAGTTAGTGCCGCTTCTCTCTCTTGCAGCCATTTTATTGACACAGGTAAACAATCATATGCATATCTTTCTGTGAGTTTCAAATGATAGTGTATACAATTCAGTTATATACATACATTTAATTTCAGACTTAGTCTTGAGAACAATGGTTAATTGAAATCAATATTATTTGCAGAAATAAAAATAAGCACACACATTTCTCTATAAACTTACAATTTTGCTCTTGATTTGATAATTATTCACAATTATTCACTTGCCCGCCCCCTCTCTCTTTCTCGTAGTAAAGAAACAGCGATGTTCTGAGCTTTGGTGAACTCTTGTTTTGCAAGACAAATGCGATGGGATTCTGTAGCAGCTAGTCACCTTAATGATGCTGCGTGTTTGTTAAGCACTTCAAATTCTCTTTTGACGGAAATGCCATACTCAAAAAAAAAAAAAAAAAAGTGTTAAAAACACAGTTCTGATGTGTGTACTCACATAACTTTCTCTATTCCTGTACCAACTGTACTTACGAAAGCTTATTCCTCTATGTACTTTATGTTAGTCGAGACAAATATTTACAGAAATGATCTCGCTAATGTTTTGTAAGTGAAAAGGGAATGTGGCAATATACATTAGGCTATCGGCGATAGTCAAATCTTTTCAGAGAACAGCTGTTCGCTATAATGTGATGTCCTTGAAATTCCATTCTCCTTACATGGCCAAGGGGTAAAAAGTGAATAATGGCTTCGCATTTGAAAAAAGTAGAAGTATTGGAAAATTCAAACAAATAACAAGAAAATGGTCCACTCCATAAAAATAGATAAATTACAAATGGATTTGACAAATTATGTTTTAAGGAGACGAAAATTTTTTGTGGCGTAATATGTCTTCTGCCTCTTACAGTTTACCATTTATGCAAAAGTCGTCCAGAATGAACAGTATGTTCCCAGAAACTTCAAATAAAAACATCGAGGTTCTGCATATTAGCCAGCTACGAAGGACCAGCATAGATCCGCATGAATGTCGCTCCCGCTGACTATCTGGATACTTGCGTTGAGTGCTATCAACTTGAAAATCAAATCTCTTACATACTTGCATCACTTGAAGGTCAGCATTGATTATATCCAACGTGTAGGTCCGACGGAGTGCTGTAGATGTCAATGCTTTGGTCACACAATTGCGCTCTCCAACCACGCTGCGTCAAATGAGACGGATTCCATGCTTCAGCAGAGTGCCGTAAATATCATGTCCTTCCTGGTATCAGTTTTTTTATAGTGTTTAACGCTTTTACTACGTACGGCACCACAGGCAGCCTGGTATCTGTGCTAACTACCAAGGTGACCATATCGCTAACCATAAGACAGTGTCCCCGACTTCTCTCTTACGTCAAAGCAGTTTCCACATCTTCCCAGAATAAGCAAAATATGCCTACACCGTCTGTTTGTCCTACTCTCACATTTACAATTTCCCGGCGCTCAAGACCAGTTTTAAACCTGCCTCTACTCCAACAGTTGATGTCCATGCTTCGGAGTTTTCGTCCCTTCGTGACTTCATTGCTGTCCTGAGAGCCCTCAATTTTACATCACGGGAGACATTAATCAAGAACTAACAGGCTCCGAACATTATCAGCAAGGATGTCCAATTGCTTGAAGGCTTTTGCTCGCTATACAGTATCCATAATGGAGAGTAACCTTCCTCGTCGTCCATTACGCCTTCTGTCTTGGAATGCTCTCGTGGTCCTCCAAGCAAATTACAAGAATTTCGAACGTTTTTTCACGCAGAAGTCACTGATGCTGCATTGGTGCAAGAAACACATCCACATCAAATTGGGAATGCTCCATATTACACGTTCTATCACGATTCTCACTCCGCTCAAATCAATCGGCAGCATGTCCATTTACATTAAATCATACATCCTGCACACCGTATTCCAATTCCAGCTGCGCTAAGTTCAGTCTATTACACTGCAGTGAAGGTACTTCTACAGGATGAGGTTACTTCTACTACCAATATGTGGATTTCCTTCATAACCTGAATATTATAAACCATTCCAGGAAGTTTCCATTTGGTGGTGATTTTAATGCCAAGGGTAAGGAATAGTACCTCAAAGGAATCCAACGGCATTACTCCATCAGTCCGAACGCTACCATTATGATGTTACTGCTGAGGGTTCACCTGCCCGCATGCACTCTGAAGGTTCAGAAGACTTCTTGATATCTTTATTTTAGACTTGCAATGTATTTCTTCCTCCATCTATACTATACCTGACCTATCATCTGACACCTACCTGTTATAATGTTTATAAATAAGCATAGTAGGTGAGCTACCAAAAGAATGAAGTTGTGCATGTTTTGTCTGTACAGCAGATGAACAGATCTGGCTCTCCACACTGTGCCGTCACATGCACTATGAACGCGATTAACGTGACTCCCTCTTTAATGTAGCTGGACTACTAAACATGGTTATGTACCCGTGTACACCTGCCAAAGGTTCCTGTTGTAACGACTGATTGGGCTTCATAAAAAGACTATCTTACTGCCTCTCTACCCTCTCTTTCCTATTTTGCCAATCTTTCTCATCATGAACTCGATCCTGCTGTTTTTAACTTTATAAACATCTCCATCACTATACAGCGATGCACCCAACCACTTCAGTCTGCAGATTTCCAAAGCTGAATCAGATGTGTGAAGGCTAAACATCGTGCTCATGTTATCTGATAGCGTAGTCTAGGCCCCACACCAAGAAAATCCCAAAAATTGCTATTAGGAGGCTGGTGCAAAGTGTATCACATAGATGCTATGCAGTAACTGCAGCTCATAGAGGACACACTGACTGTAGAAATAACCATGGAAATACTGATTAGTAAACAACGTAATCTTGTATTTCCACTTTGTTTTGTGCACTAGTCAATAATTTGATTGTATTTCCAATCCTGTGAAATAAAAGTTTGTTAGAATGCCTATTAGAATTTTATAGTTCCTCAATTATAATTATAACAGCCAAAAATTGACTTATGTCAATGTCTATTTTGGGACATTGGTTTAAACATGTGTTCCTCTAATTTTGATGAGCATGTAGGAGTGCTTCACAACACAGTACTATGATTGGTTTTTTTATAGAAGGTGAAAGGATATTTTGGGAGTGGGGTTCAGACCCCTAGGATTCTGCACGCCCCCCTACCCTTAAATATGTCCCTGCATGTTGCTTCTGTTTACTTGTCACTTCTTTGTCTCCAATATTTTAACTAACAAATTTTTCTATGGACTGACAGAGATATGGTTCAAGAAGAAAGTATACTCTTCATGGACATATGGTATACTTATAGGTCATGAGGTGAGACATGGACAAATCTTGCACATAGGGGAAGCTGCTTTCATCCCCTCCCTCTCTACAAGGCTGAGAAGAGGGAAAGGCGGGCGAGCATGTTGCCAATGAATAAATGTTAATATAACAGTGTGCAGCTGAAACAATTGCAATTCACATGATAGTAATTGTTAGCACATAGCCATAGTTATAGCCAAATCGCTTTGTTCATTATAATGCTAATTTTTATACATATATAATGTCATTAGCAATATGCACTAAAGCTATGCTAGCAAACTTCACTCTTTCGTGGACAGAAATGTTATGACTTCTGCACATATATAATTGTGCAATTTCTCCGACATCAGTCTTTCAGGTGAACAGTTGCCACTGTGCAGGTAGGTGAATTGTTCTTGTCTTGCCTCATGACCTATACTTTATTTAGTGTTATATTTTAGTTGATGAATCTCCCAAATTTTTAACTTTGTAATTGAACAGAGAAATTAAAAATAACAACCCAGAGAAACAGGGGTAAATTTAGGAATGTGACACTGTATTGAACAATAAGTATATTTATGGTGAAAATAGTAAAAATAACAGTTCGTACATACAGAAGTTGGGTATTTTAATAAAATCATAATGAAACTATTTCATGTACTTAATTACATTATGTTGAACTTATACATCTAACAACTATAATTTATTTTAGGTCACATTCTTCTTTTTATTATTATATAGAGTGACATCATGCTATTTAAAGTCTAAAATCATTCTTCTGTAATCTGTCATAGAACATACACAAACTATGGTAAAAATATGTTAACAGTTTAAACTGTTTTAATTCATTTTAATATGAAACAGAAATACACAACCTTTACAGAATTGGATTCCATTGAGTGTTACATCTTTATAGGCCTTAGCTAACACCACAGAGTTCTCATAAATGTTCCTAAAATTTAAAAAGGGATGGGATTAAAATGAAGTCTTTCAGATTTACAGGCACTTAACCATTTATTTCCCATGTAAAAAGAAAATTACTTAACTGTCATGAAATGTAGCATGTCAGCAAAGACATAATTTTATATAAAAATTATATGATATTTAAAATGCATTTTAATTAAAATTTACTATAATTATCTCAATATTATTTTTACATTTGCCCACTAAATAGAAGCACCAGGGTGATTTTATGCATCTGTAAATATGATAAGAATAATACACAACACACATACATACACTAATTAAAAAATTTGTACATGATGCTGTAGGACTTCTCAGTATACATATATTTTACTGATTCTACTATATATTATTCTAACTTTAGGCAACATAAATTTCAGTGTATAAAACAGTAGTAAAGTTCTATAATAGCATACAAAGACATCATTTCAAAATATTATAATTTCATGTGTCAAAACACTTTACCATCTAACCATATAAAATCATATTGACTTAAGAGAGTGATTTAAATGTTCACATATAATGTTTAAAACTGCTCTCTAAAATTACTTCAGTTTTAACCATAGACTAGACATTTGCTTATGGGGTTTTATTAAATTGACATTTTGCAGATATTAGCTTAAACATTTCCACATAAGCTTTTGGAGTAAAGTTGTGCATATGTATGTTGTTATTAATGAACATCAAAATATTTTCACTTACAATGGAGGAATCTTAAGACATACCATTTGAGATGGTCAACTGAGGATAACGTATACAAAAATGCTGAAGTTATGCGCTAACAGGCTAATGTGATAATAAAACATTAGTGTATTTCTTGTGAGTTTAACCCTTTCAGTCCAGAATTAGTTTGCTACTTTTGCCGTTCTTCCTCTAATTCGAAACCGGTTTAGATTAGGCGGTCTGGAACACCTTCAGCCTGCTGGCTTGAATAGCCATGATCGTTAAGGCAACACGTAGTGCACTGGCCATGTACTCAAAACCTGAGATCGTGAGTTCGAGTCTCGGCAACAGCATGTCAAATGTGTCTGGGGTAAAGGAAGGGGAGGGCCCATGTAAAATAATTGGTGTGATGGCACGCATGGATGATGACAGGGTATCATTTGACTGCGGTTGCATGGATTTTGCTTCTTTTCTTATAGAAAAAAACCACATCAATGTAAATTGTAAAAAAAATAATTTTCTACAATTCAGAACATCTCAAATACATATGTTTAATGGGTGACGAACAATATAACAAGAATATAGCAGAAAAAACCATTAAAAGTATTACAAATAGGCAAAAAAGCCTATGTTTCTTATAATAAACACCAGGAATGAAAGGGTTACGCTATTTTTACTTTCTCTACTGGTAAGTAGGAGAAGTATTGTATTCCACCCAAAAATTCGAAGTCGAGATTTCACCGGAAATACATGTTTTGAGGCCCCCTGAATCCAAAAAACGCATTTTTAGAAAAAGGTCAGTGTGTGTGTCTGTCAGTCTGTGGACAGCATAGCTCAAAAACGAAAAGTCGGTTAAAAACCAAAGTTGGTATTTAAGTTTAATGTTGTTCAAGGATGTGACACGAAGATTTTGAAGAAAATAGCCCCACCCTAAACTACCCTTTACATGGAAAATTTTTCGAAAATTTTGATTTTCTTGAAAATGGCTCTAACGATTTTGATTAAAATGTCATATCTTTGAGATATTTTTATGACAAATGAAATGTATATCTTGAATTTTCTGGTTATAGCCCCTGTAGTCGTATTTACTCTGGACGACTTTTGCATAACTGGTAAACCGTTAGAGATAGACCAAATTATACTATACAAAAAATGTAGATCTTGCTAAAATACACAATTTATGTCTCAATAAATTTTCTTGTAGGGTGAACCATTTCGGAGATATACCTTGTTATGTGTGTGAGTTTCGGAAAACTTGGAACTTTTGTGAAATGGGTCGTTGTTCATTTTTTTATATGTTACGTGTACAAAGAGAACGGAATCTCAAAGCTTTAAAAGATTTGACTATCGCACAAAGCCTACTGTATTCCAATATTCCCCTTGCACCTACAAGGAAATAAGCAATAAGATAATTTGTACAAATGTTTATTTTAACTAACACGAAGAAGATATAGGAATAAGAGTTTGTAAGAATGGTTAGTACAAGAGTAGAGAAAGTCATGTGAGTGCAACACATCAGATTTTTTATTTATGGATGCTCTAACTGCTATGGTTCACATGCTGTTCCATATTGGATGTGAAAGACTGCCTAATTTTGCTCAGAGGTCTCCTTATTAGGCTTAAGGTTATTTTACATGCCGTAAATCTACAACACTGGACTACAGGCTTTACTTCACTTTTGGAGAAAGAACACTAAGGATTTTTATGCCCCAAAAAAATTGATCACCTTCTGACAGATAGCTCAAGTAAAGTCATTATATTGTACAAAATGTTTTGTTAAAATTTGCTTTTTAAGTGATGGATATTATTGTTTATGTATCATACAGCTTTGTAAACTACTGAAAATCACAATTATCATATTGTGTTCTAAAAGCTCTCTTTATTAGACTAACTGAGGTCCTGTTTTACGAAGTATGCCATGCAAAGTACTTTGTATATAGTGTAAAAATGAAATAGGCACACAAAGAAATGTAGGGGTGGGAAGGTGACATTGAAGACATTCAAATGGATAATGAGAAAAAATCAGCCACAGTGAAGGATGTAAAGCGTTAGAAAAAACCATCAATACCTAGAGCAACAGTAACAGACCTTCTACTGCTATGACGATTATGTCAAATGGCAGCAAAGAAGTGAGGGAGTTCCATTTAACAGAAAACATTTATGGACTTCTTAAAGAAATAACCTATTTTAACTGAAACACATGCATACTGTATGTAGGTCCATTTTTTCCCCCCATTTTGTATTTTTATTTGTGTGTACATCATTTTTTGAGTTGATAATACAGTAGATCACTTTTTTTCACAACTGATTCATTTCACCAGTTTATCATATGTTTCCCTCGCCATTTTTGACAAAGTTCATGTTATCCAGGTTTTCAATTATCAAGGGTACTGTTAGTCTTCCTTACCTTGGATAATCAAGGCTCTACTGTAATATGAAAATATTATTGGTTTCATTCAGAAAGGAAATATTCTGCCTTTATTTGTATATATTTAATGTAAACTTGAGAGATTTTTGCATATCACTAAGAATACCTGCAGAAAATAGCTAAGTCCCTTTGATTTTGTGTATTTGATAGTGTTTTGCATACAATTTAAGAGTGCCTCTGAGGTTCAGGGTTATGTATACCGGCTTTTAAATCCAAAATCCTCAGTGCTATTCCTGGCTACAGGCTGGAAGTTTTATTTAAAAGAGAATTTACCTGCCCTCAATAGAAATTGCAAATGTGATTGAATGTTCAACACTATAAAGCCCACATTCATTAATCTAAAGTAGATAAGTTACAGCACTATGTGTTCAGAAATCCAAGTGAAGGGGAGGAAAAAGCAAGAGGTGAATGTTACCTCTCTTATTATTCCTCATGCATCTCATTGTTATAATTTTCTAATCATTTTGCTACCTTGAAGATTACACCCTATTGGTACTCTTGCATATTAGCATAATTTAAGGTTAAATTTCCTCCATGTAGATTGTTTCTAGTTTTCATTATTTATTGTAATTATTGATGACACATTTCCATCTATACATGATCCCTTAAGTGGTAACAGGTAAATTTTCATCGTATTTGTAAGACTTCTCAGTTACCGTTACAAACTTTTCAATTGCTGTAAAGATTTCTGGATTCTGCAACACCCATAGTTAGTCTTTAAATTTAACTTTAAACGTCACTGTATATTTGAAATACATGAAATATAAATACTAATCTGATATTTAGGGAACGAACCTTCATACAGAGGATGAAAGGTTGCAGAGTTTGGACTACAGGAAGTCAGAGGGGGTTAGTCTGTCACATGATCACTGCACAGAGGAGGCTAGGTACACTTGACACATGAATATTGTAGATAAAGTTGTTGCATAACTTACAGTCAACGTTGTCACCATTTGCAGTAAAATATTCACTCACAAATTTTTGTACAAGTTCAGCAATATGTGAATATTTCAATTTTTGTGCTGCAGGCATTTTACTGTGTGAAACTAGTGAATACATTTGAGACACTATGCACTGCAGGCAGTGTGTTTTGTGCTGGCACTGTACTCCTGCAATGATGCCATGCTCTGCTCATGTGGCAGGTAACCTGGATTAAGGTTCACAGCCTACCGATATTATTTTAAGGGTTTTATTCTTTCCAAAATTTAATCTTAAATTTTCTTTTTTTATCACATGCTTTAAAGAAGAAGTATTTCCCTGCCAATACTATTCCAGGGTTTTATTCTTTCCAAAATTTAATCTTAAATTTTATTGTGTTGTCACATACTTTAAGGAAGAAGTATTTCCAAATTGACTTCATTATAGCAGCTAATCACATGCACATAATAAGAAATGTATTTAAATGCTGGTTTTCAGAACGATTTAGTCTTACATAGACACAATGATAATAATAATGCATTCTTCAATGGCCTGCTAGTTTAGACCCTCATTAAATGCAAGGTTAAATTTCTTTAATGATATTCAGAAATGCCTGGTTAAGCATGAGGTGAACACCTATTGAATAACTGTTCATAAAACAAATAACTGAATTAAAATTATGTTTCATTAGATTTACAATAAACAACTTAATTTTTGGGTCAAATATGCCATCCAGGATTCATTTTGAAAACATGTTAAAGTAATATACCTAATAATAAAATAAGTCACAGCAACAGAAATGTTAACCACTCTCTTAAGTCAAATTAATTCCTTACAGGCTTACATCAATCATCTAAAATTTAAAATGCTGTCCTTTGGGTATCTATTCCATAAAAAACACTGCAATGCGTACAAAATGTAATGCCTGAGAGACTTCAGTCATATGTGAGATTAAGATAGATGTCATATTATTTTTATGCAGTACTAATAATCATTTAGCTACCTCGATTCCACCTATAAAAATGTTCTTTTGCTGCAATCCTTAAGTTTACAATCTAATATCATATGCACATTAATAAACACAATTACACATTACAAATTCATTGTTCTCAAAGTTATATAGTATATATAAGACAACAATGATAGCTTTACACAGATATTTTAAAATTTTTGTTCAGTTTTATTTCTCTGTTAGATTTATGCTTAACAAAGAGACATTCTATGTTGCTGTATTAGGTATCTACTAATGACTAATGAAAATGTGATGTGGTATAACCAATTACAACACTTGCCTCTTTTGTCACAACAAATAATACACAACTATTTTATATATTTAGGCAAAGAAACAAAAATTAACTAAATCACAATGAGCAAATTGCATCATCTATTGTAAAAGGTACACAAGCAAAATAATATTGGAATCAATTTCATCTCTCATATCTATAAGTTTAAGGATGCAAATAGTAATGAGATCACAATGAGCATAGCCATCTGTTTGAATCATTTTACTTTAAAAAGTAGGTGAGAAAAAATTAGAATAATTATCAGCTCTTGTGTATGAAGATTTCAATTGTCTTATAGAGAAGCCTCTATTTAAATACTCACAGGAAATACACACATATCAATTATTAAATAAAAACATGTGCTTCATTTTTCTTTAATTTTTAAAACAGTTTTTAGAATGGAACATTTATGAAAATTTGTTCACATCTTCAGCTGTTGTTTGCTATTAATTTCATGAAAATTATCCTGAGGGTGACTGGTTGAAAGTAAAATTGGGTCAATTCCTAGGAGCAAAATTATCAAGTGTATATTTTAAATTCATATACCACTGCTAAGAGTATAACTGCAGATGTTTTGATAATTGGTATCCATCTTAGTTGTTTTTTGACTTCATCAAACCAGTTTTCTCACAAACCAATCACAAAATTTACTACCTGATGTTTTTTGCATGATCATAACTGTTTTGCAAAAAGAACAATGCCTGCCATATACACTATCTGTTTTGCTTCACACCTCAAGATGTGACCTACTGACCCAGGTATAGTCGGCGCAGCTTATTGAGATACGCCAAAAAACAACCTTGACATTTTTCCCCCATTATGGTGCAATCTGGTTATATTTGGTGATATCCCATCCGTTGGGTTGCATTAGTGCCGCCAACTGTTTGTAACATATAACCATGGAAAAGCTATGGCCATAATTGGTGTTATTGCACCTGTTATGTTGCCAGTTTATGAACGTGTTGCAGAGAGGCCAACCGATAGATTTTAAAACAAGATTCTGTTTAGACGCTGTAATAATCAATCAGTGGACGTAATGCTTGTTTTTGTGTGATTTTGTTTTGAATTGTTTTAGAACAGTATATGCAATTATAGTTAGTGTTGTTATTTTTGTATTCGCTACACAGTAGTACATCTTGTATGTATTACAATATTTAGCGCTCGGAAGTAATTTTATCCAAAAGTGTTATTGCAGAACAGGATTTGCCGAAGATGAGTAGGTTCATCATGTGTTGTGTGGTAACGATGTCAAGCATTATTATCGTTTGAAAGCATGTTACTTTAACACTGTGATATTCGAGGTTAGAAGTGGCTTTATTATGTACGTCAGCAGGACTGCTTTTTGTAATACTTCCGTCAGCTGTTTAGTGTAATGTTGGCCTGGGGACTACCTATAAACTGTGTCGACTATAGCATTGGCCTTGCAGAAAGTGTTGGAACTCAGTTGCGGTACACCATTCATTATCAAAAGACCATCATGCCTTCTGTGCCATGCCTACTTAGAGGTACTAACCAACCTGAAAACATACTACTTTAAATAAATCAAATTATAAATTTGCAAATGAAACAAATATTGATGTAATATTGTTCATTTCACTGTCCTCAAATACCAGTAAAAATATCTGCACTTATACCCCTAACACTCTCTATACATATATTTAATAATGAAGTTTTTCAAAAAAAAAATTAATTCTATAGATCCATTTAAATGGTTTAAAAATGTATCTTCTGGAATTATTTCATGATTAGATGATCAGTCTACCATAGCTGATTTATCAATGTATGCCTATCAAATATTTTCTATAAAAATGCTTGGCTTTACCACTGAATAATAATTGATCATAGTCCTTCAGTTTATTCGATTTATACAATTTCTTTTGGAATTTCATCCATTTAGAAATCTGTAATACCTTTTTACTTTCTCTTCTGGTAAGTAGGGGAAGTATTGTATTCCACCCAAAAATACAATGTCGAGATTTCACTGGAAATATATGTTTTGAGACCTTCTGAACCCAAAGAAGGAATTTTTAGAAAAAGGTCCATGTGTGTGTGTGTGTGTGTCTGTGGACAGCATAACTCAAAAACGAAAAGTAGGTTAAAAACCAAAGTTGGTATATAAGTTTAATGTCTTTCAAGGATGCAACATGAAGATTTTGAAGAAAATAGCCCCACCCTAAACTACCCTTCAGATGGAACATTTTTTCGAAAATTTTGATTTTCTTGAAAATAGCTCTAATGATTTTGATTAAAATGTCATGTTTGAGATATTTTTATGACAAATGAAATGTATATCTTGAATTTTCTGGCTATAGCCCCTGTACTCGTATTTACTCTGACTACTTTTGCATAACTGGTAAACCATTAGAGATAGACAAAATCTTACTGTAAAAAAAAAAAAAAAAAAAAAAAAAAAATAGATCTTGCGAAAATACACAATTTATATCTAAATAAATTTTCTTGAAGGGTGAACCATTTCGGAGATATTCCTTGTTATGTGTGTGAGTTTCGGAGAACTTAAAACTTTCTTGAAATGGAATATCGTTCATTTTTTTATATGTTAAGTATGCAAAGAGAACGGAATCTCAAAGCGTTAAAAGATTAGACAATTGCACAAGGCCAAGTGTATTCTAATACTCCCCTTGTACCTAAAAGGAAATAAGCAATAAGATAATTTGTATAAATGTTTATCTTAACTAACACGAAGAAGATATAGGAATAAGAGTTGGTAAGAATGGTTAGTACAAGAGTAGAGAAAGTCATGTGAGTGCAACACATCAGATTTTTAATATTGAACTGTTTGTGAGAATCTCAATACTTCCGAACTAAGCATTACAATCCCAAAGTAGTTAATCTTCAGGAGAGAGCAAAACCCACACAACTACATATATTCGTTTTTCAACTATAAAATTTGCCAAAGGAGGCAATTTATGTAATTGGTACATGAACCCAATTATACAAGAGACCAAGCCAATCTTTCAAGAATCAGCATTGCAGTTTTAAGCAATGGTAAATAATTGTTATGGAGTCACTCCAAGAAGTAGGAAGAGTGGAAGGGAGGTACAAATTTACAGTAAAAGTGGCAACAATGGAAATGTTACCTCTGAAATTCATGTTACTCTGTGGGTAATGGGGTGTGGTAAGGGCCAGATATTCTGTTGGTTAAACAGCAAGATCAGTCACTGTCAAAGTGAAATACCCCATAAGTACAACTGGTAGAGTTAATAGGTTTAACATACTAACTCTGAAATGAAAGGAGTCTTATTTATTTACTCACTTATAGTCATTACTCAAGAGTTATGAACCCCTATATCATTTCTTGAAAAATTAATTATGAATTTTTCATTTGCTCAATGACCCATATGGTCCCCAAATTCTGTAAATAATGATTATAAGAGCAAGAAAACAACAGCTGAAGATGCAAATGAAAGACATAAGCTATTTGTTTTAAAAATATTTTAAGGAAAAAGCAAAAGATTAATTGCAAATCTAATATAATTTAGGTATTTCTACAGTTTCCTTAGCTCAACAGTGTGGCATGAGTTAAAGTAAATAATACCTAAAACTATAAAAAAGTGCTCTTTGTTAGCCTGTGAAGAGGTTCTACATAGAGCTATGTAGCAGAAAATTTAAGGGCATAAATTCCAGCTATCATTGGTTTTACCAGATTTGAAAAATTTGGTGTCATGGCTGTGCCTTGTGTTGCGCCATTTTGGCTCTTTTATAACCTAGCAACTTTCAAAGTGATCTCAGTTTCTGCGAGAACCATTTTTAATTTATGGGCTTCCAGTTAACCATAACGGTTATTTCATACCGGCGGTATATAGGCTAAGGTCAGAAAATGAAGCAAATTAGATAAATCTAGTGATAAGAATCCATCTTATGCCATTTCATCCTTACTTACCAGTTTTACTACCATTGTGCCACTGCAATGGTGCATCAAAGGTACATTGAGCTTTACTAATCTAAATCTTTTGTGCTCCAGTAGACTTTCAAGGCATTCTGAGTTACTACACACAATGGTAGAGTGGACTAGGAGGTAGTAAATTTAGGATCAATGGTTGCAATCCAGTCCATAGCATTTATCTTTTCAAATTTGTCCGAGTCTAATTTAGGTTACATACTTCCAGTATGAAAGTACAGGTATTGTACTCTTCCTAAAATAAGAAACAGACCTGAACGTAAACAAAGGCGAGAGGCAGCCCCAAGCATGTTACCACAGTGCATGCTCTCATTGGTCTCTGACCTTAACACTCAGCATAAGAGTAGAAAATAAACCCTGTATTTACTTTATAGTATTACTTTTTGGATTCTTTAATAGATATATTTAAGAATTTGAGTTTAATATACTAATATAACTCTTATTTGTAAAGAAAAGAAAAACCAATCAGTTTATTGAAACTAAGCAGTAATTGTGACTGTGAATGAAAAAAAGAACATGACAGCAAGTTTGTGGCAGCTTTCACTCTACGGAAGAAGAATTTAAGAATTAGAGAATTTAAAGCTGTCGGCATGTTGCCATGGTAGCTCAGTGGTTAAGAACTGCCATGCATAGAGTGGAAGGATGATGGTTCAAATCCTGGCTATGGCATTAAATGTTTCATTTCTGATTCTACTTTTCAAATCTGCCTGCACATGACTGTTACAAAAATCAATTATTATTGATTGGTCTGATGCATGGAGCCTATGATAGTTTTACAAAAGGGAGATGATGTCAAATGTACAATGCGATATAAAGTGAGTAAAACTTTTAAATGCAGTCAAACACAGCCTAATTTACTGGACTTCCAGCAAAAGAGCATTTTCTTTGCTCTTAGAAATAGGATTTTCTTTTATGAAAAGAAATAATGCAAATGTCATTATAGGGCAATATTGTGCTGTGGAGATGTAAATATCTGAGAGATATTCACCACTACAAAAGGGCAAACAGAAAGACATAATTTGGATGAGACCTGGGTTAATGAGGACCACTGTAGCTCAAAGTTTTGTCTTCTTGGAATGGTGGTAGCACTGCTGCTTACCAAGTGGGAGACCAGGGTTCCATTCCCGGTACTGGCAAGGAGATTTTCTCCTGCCGGAGTGTACTCAGCCTCATTAGGTCCCTAAGGGGCCAATTGAGGAGCTACCTGATTAAGAGGCACTACGCCCCTGGTTGCAAAGATCACATATACCAGCCAGGAGTGATCAAGGCCCTGATCATGTCCCACCCTTCTCTACTGCATCTCACTCATCATACAGATGGGCAGAGCTGAGGGATGCACTACGCCTTGGCTTAAAAGAGCTGTTACATTGCAGGGTTAGTTAGTGGTTGTTATAGATCACAAAGTATGGATTGGCAGTTAATTTGTGTTACTTTGGATGCATATATTTTAACTGTCCTTTATATACCTTCATGACATTCATTTTGGTACGTGAACATAAGTTATTGAGACAGAAACTAAAGTTGCTCTTATGCATGAAGTTACTGTAACTGCCATTTCAAATCTCATGTGACATTGATACCCTCTCTTAACCGTCAATCAGTAGATCAGAAATGCTATACACATGTGCAAAGTAATACAAAAGTGCATTTCTTAGGGCTGGTCTAGTATAGGTATACATTAACCACAATCAGTACCAGAGTAACCAAGATCACAGTTACATAGTAGTAGCGAGTCTACCTGTCAGCTGAGGATCAATGTTCATGGTGATAAACTTTTAAAATCTGACTGAACTTTCTTGGGTCACTATGAAAGTTTTGAGATGTAAGAAAATGAAAGTTGATCTACTTGAATTGGATGCAGTATGGGGTAGCCCCATCCTTTGTCAGTAAGTGTACAAGGTAGTGATTCTCCGACTCTAGGAATTCCAGCAGCACAAGGTAGCTTGTCACAGCAATGGAGCTTGAAAGAGAGCATTTTTGCTCAACAATTTTCTACAATCTTAAAAATGGGTTAAATCAGTGCCAAAGTCTTAAAACATTTGCCATAAGCTTTTGGAGACATTGCTCCTTTGCATGCTACAATTTTCTAGTGGTTTCAGGAATTTAAAAGGGGCCAAACATATTTGAAAGGTGAGAGAGGTGCAAGTCCAGCAACTGCAGTGACTGAGGAAAACATCGCAGCAATGAGAAAAATACTTCACGAAAATAATCGCATAACATTTATAGAAATTGAGGCAGTATTGCAGATTGGTTTACCAGCAGTTTTGAAAATCCTCCATAAATTCCTTTGTGTGAGGAAGGTCACATCCTTATGGGTGCCTCACAATTTGACAGAAGAACAAAAACATACCCATGTTGAATGGTGTAAGAAAATGCTGACAAGATTCAAAGGAAGGGATTCCAGACAGGTGTCTGATATTGTTACAGATGAAACCTTGATTTAATAGTTTGATCTGGAGATCAGGCGGCAGTCAATGGTGTGGACCTTTCTGATGACAGTTCATTGACAAAAGTGAAGTGTCACCAAAGCGTGCACAAGAAAATGGTGGCCTCATTTTTCCTAAAGGGCAGTCTTGTGGCAACAATTTCTCTGGAAGAGCAAAGCACGGTTACTGCTAATTGGTATACCACAGTTTACTTGCCAAAAGTTTTTGTCAAGCTTCAAGAACAGTGGCCATGCACAGGACTGTGAGGGATCCTTCTCCATAAAGAAAACATGGCCAACATGACCATTTAGTTCCTGGAGTCTACAGAGGTAAAACTTATGGTTCACTCCTACTTGGTCCATGTGACTTTTTCTGTTCCTGATGATAAAAAATTGCATGCTTGGAAAGAGGGAAAATGCTCTCTTCCAAGCTCCATTGCTACCTACATGCTATATGCCATGGGTTGTTCATCCTTGCTCTGCTGGAATTCCTGCAGTGGGAGATACCAGTTTACTCACAAAGGATGTGACTATGTCATTCTGCATCCAACTGAAATGGATCAACATTCATTTTTTCACATCTCAAAATTTTTGTAGTGAGTCTCAATTCCTATTATGGTAATGAGCTTTTCAAACCTGACATAGCCTATACAAAATCATTATGATAGACTGATTATTAGTAAAGATGTCTCTTTTTTTCTTATTTGATTCCAATATTATAACTGTCAAAGTAATGTTTTTTTGCTATAACTATGTTTCCATGTTGCTACTAAAATCTTTAGTTATGGTAAGTGCTTTAAAAAGATCTCTCCGTGAAGAAATAATCTAATCAACTGTAAGCATAAGCCACAGACATCTCACTACATACAATATGTGAAATTCATTTCTTGCATTACTATAATTGTCAAGGCACCTACATTTCTTTCAGTGGCCTTTCATTTGACATTTAAGAGATCTATTTGTGATGTTGCTGTATCACAGCAAGGATGCTTCTATGTTATTCAAATAAGATATAGAAAATTTGTTTCTATCACATAAATAAGAGATGTATCATTTTCAATCTGTTTACATAGTTCATATTATCACTGCTTAAGATTTATGCAATTACAAAGCACTGTAGATATTAGGGGCAACTTCAATAAAGGTTAAATTCTTTTCTTTTTCCTTCCTTATTTTCTTCAATTTCCCTTTTTCTTTTGCATTCTTTTTTTTCTGAACTACATTCATGGAAAAAGGAAAGTCTGAATCATATTTCAAATTTGCCCTAGATATCCACAATTCCTCATATGTATGTTCTCTTTCTTTGTTTTCTGGATCTTTTTTTTTTTTTCTGATACTTCAAATTATATATCTTCCTAAATATTATTTGAAACAACTAACATAAAACTTAGGGAGATTAACAAGTATGTTCCTATTTGCTCTTTCCAGAAACAAAAGCCTGTCATTATAGGATAAAATAATGAGATGACTTAGTAGTATTAACAAATTACTTAGACACATGACAGAGTTATTTGTATACGAGCATGGCACAACAACATTAGTCTTTTACAAAGTCAGAGTTTAAATAACAGTGTACCAGCTCTAAAGTTATGCATATTTACACGTGATGATTCCTTTTAGGTTTAACTTCCCTATACTTTCTTTATCCCACTCTAACTGCTTCTATTTACAGGTAAATAATATATTAAAGTAGTTATTTCTATGACTTACTAATGGTAACTTACGCTATGGTGTTCTGAAAATCTATGCTTAATTTTCAGAGATTACCATGCTTCCATTAATAACAAGTCTTATTTTAATCTAAATTTTGTTTTGTTAATAGGTCTTCATTTTTTAAACTAAGCTTTTTGAATCTCTCTACTAATATATTACACTACTTTAAATACAGAATGTATGTGATGTTCCAGTATTTACATGTTAATATTTAATTTTCATTATCAGTCTGAGCACACCGGTTTATGTACAAATACATAATGAAGGCAATCCTTTTAGTCAGTCTAATAAAATCTGAGAATAAATGTGATAATTAAAATACAAAATAGCAAAACTAGCATATGAACTACTACATTGGAACATCGTGCATACATTCTCCATGAAGAAAACGAGAGAACTGAGAAAGCTATGCTTCTTATTTAGTATAAAAACATTCGCTATTTGTGACTAATTGTAAAATATGCATGTATACACTGCATTATTTAAACAATGAAAAAGCTCTCACTGTTATATACCTTATAGTAGTAGAGAATTCATCTGGTAGCATGAATGCTAAATCATCAATTCATTACAAATTAAAATGAAGTCAATATACTGGCTTCATTTGTTTTCTTGCAGCTTCCCCAATTTTCTCTAATTTTCTTAATTTTATTTTCAGAGGTATCAGGCCACAGGTCTGCTCCTCTTACTAAACAGGTAACAGAAGCAAATACTTCTATAAGCCTCCAATAATGACAGCAATCCCTAACTTTTGAGCTTTTTGAATTGTTTCTCAAAACAAGAATATTACAAAAACCTGAACATTCATAGGTAGGTTATGGTACGTACCAACATATGCTTGAGATGCATCCACCAATCATATTGCTATGTACAAGGAAAAGCTAACAAGTCAAGAGTTTAAAAAAGTATGTCCTAAACGAAAAGGAAATCACAGAAATTTCCCAAGTTAAGCAATTAGGATACGGGGGCTTGATTCAGTCTTGGCTCTTCTTCTGTAGAGGGAAGGTTTTGAGTAGCCTTTTCCCTCGATGCTGAGATTGTGCTTTGTCAAACACTCGTCTCAGATCGCACCATCCCTGCAATGGGATTCAGCTCTTCTTCTTGCTGGGGTGGTACTTGTTCATCAACAAAGTTGATGCTTCCAGCCTTGTACCATACAATGACATCCATGAAGAATGCACACAAGAGGATAGCTCCAGTTGTGCCTGAAAAAAAAGAGAAATAAAGAAATTAACATGAATAACATTTATAAATAGGAGGATATCATCAAAATTAGCTAAAAATAAATAAGTTTATGGACATAAGTGATATATGCAGTAGAGCCATGGCTATCTAAGCTTCGACTAACCGAGTTGCAGGTTAACCAAGATCCCATTTTACGAAGTGTTCTGGGCAAAGTGATTAAACATCATGGAAAATCAATAAACTTTGCCCATAGAGCATGGTGACCTCAGCCTTGCACAGCTAGCTCAAACATTGGCACATGAAACAATCTCTAAAAATCTGATGTGTTGTGCTCACACGACATTCTCTACGCTTGTACTAACCATTCTTATAAAGTCTTATTCCTATATCTTCTTCATGTTAGTTGAATTACTTACGAATTACTTACTTTACAAATTATCTTATTGCTTATTTCCTTGTAGGTGCAAGGGGAATATTTCGAGGGTCTTTCAATAAATAACCGAACTAATTTAATTGTATTTAAGTAAACTGCCCTGGAGCACCATGGCTGTTAGTAGTGGAAAGGTGAATCCTTCCTCTAGCAGTGCTGTGAGTGCCAGTCATGCAGAGTGAATCAGTTGGGAGTTAGAGCCCGATATGCGAGGTCGTGTTTACTGCACCCACCATGGAACTGAAATTGCAGCAATGCGCATCAATAAAGTTTTGTGTTCTGTTAGACAAAACTCCTACAGAAACCTTTGAAATGGTGCAGCAAGCATACAAGGACCAAGCTTTAGGCAAAACACAAGTCTTTGAGTGGTATAAACGTTTCAAAGGGGGTCATGAAGACCTTCAAGCTTCTCTATGCCCTGGAAGACCCGTAACAGCAAAAACGGAAGTCACCATTAACACAATTGATGTAATTGTGCGAGAAGATCGTCGCATGATTATTTTTAAAGTTACAGGCAAATGCATTTGTTTGTTGGAACTGTAGACAACATAATTCGCAATGATCTTGGCTATTGAAAAGTTGCAGTGAAATGGGTACCGCACATGCTGAAGGATGAACAGAAGGCTCACCACGTCATGATGTATCAACAATGGCTTGGAAGGTTACGACAGGAGCCAGACTTTCTGAATAGGGTCATCACTTGTGACGAGAGTTGGTTCCACCATTACAATTCATTAACAAAACAGGAGAGTTCGCAGTGGAAACATCCATCGAGTCCTAGGCCTAAGAAAGCAAAAGTTCAGAAAAGTGCAGGAAAGGTCATGCATCTTGTATTCTTTGACAAACAGGGCATTCTGTATGACCATGTTGTAACTAATCAACGCACAGTAACTGCTGCTTACTATTGTAACGTACTGAAGGGGCCACTGAAGAAAAAAATTGCCGAAAAGCGATCAGATCTCACATGGAGAGGATGGATCTTGCATCAGGATAATGCCACTGCTCATCGAGCTCGTGCAACTCAAGATGTCATCGCAGAAATGGGTATTGAGATCATGCCTCATCCACCTTATTCTCCGGATCTCGCACCATGCGATTTTCACCTCTTCCCTAAAGTGAAACAGGAGCTTCATGGTCGTCATTTTCAAAGTGATAAGGAGTTGAACAATGTTGTCATGGGTATCCTGAACAGACTGTCCAAAAATGGGTTCAATGAGTGTTTCGAACAATGGGTAAATAGTTGGAATAATTATATTTCATCAGAGGGAGAATACTTTGAAACTGTGTAGGTAAATGTTAGTGAAATAAAGCCATTATGTGTTAATTAAAAAATTAGTTTGGTTATTTATTGAAGGACCCTCGTAGACTAGGCTTTGAGTGATAGTTAAATCTTTTAAAGCTTTGTAAACCTATTCTCTTTGCATGCTTAACATATAAAAAAATTGAACAACAATGTTCCATTTCACGAAAGTTTTAAATTTTCCGAAACTGACATAAATAACAAGGAATGTCTCCAAAACGGCTCACTCTACAATTTTTATGTTTTAGCGAGAGTAAATAAGACTTCATGGGCTGTAGCCAGAAAATTCAAGATATACATTTCATTTGTCATAAAAATATCCCAAACATTTGGCATTTTAATCAAAATTGTTAGAGCCATTCTCAAGAAAATCAAAATTTTTGAACAATTTTCCATGTAAAGGGTAATTTAGGATGTGTCGCATCCTTGAAAGACATTAAACTTAAATACCAACTTTCGTTTTTAACCCATTTTTCGTTTTTGAGTTATGCTGTCCACAGACTGATAGACACACATACACCACATCGACCTTTTTCTAAAAATGCTTTTTTATGATTCAGCAGGCCTCAAAACATATATTTCCAATGAAATCTCAACATTGAATTTTTGGGTGGAATACAATACTCCCTCTACTTACCAGTAGAGAAAGTAAAAATAATATAGTTGAATGGATCAAAGCAGAGAAACAATTGGAAGAGACTGACGAGATGATAGTAGAGGTAGTGAATGTAGAAGCTAAAGAAACTGAGAGTGAAAGTGGCACTGAAGACATTAGAATGGAGAATGAGAAAATCAGCCACAGTGAAGGACTTGAAGTGATAGAAAAGACCATCAAGTACTTAGAACAACAGTCAAGAGACAACTTCAACAGACCTACTGCTATGACGATTCTGTAAAACGGTGGCAAAGAAATTAGCGAGTACTGTGAAACAGAAAATACTTATGGACTTCTTGAAGAAATAACCTTTTTTTTAACTGGAACATGTATATACTGTAGTCTATTTCTTTTATTTTTGTGTTTAATATTGTTCATGCCGGTTCCATTAAGTTCTCATTAAGGGCAATCAATGGATCTCCTTCCTGTGTTTGACAATAACCCTTTTACTTTTTACCCATCATTTGTAAGAAGAGAAAATTCATAGTAAAACATTGTGGAAAATGTGTTGTCAGCTAATAGCTGGATACACTATGAAGATAGAATATGGAGGTTGATTAACACTAAAATGGAAACAGAAGATTTTCAATAGCACTCATGAAGAAGATGTGGAGAACCAGTTACAAAGACACCTGAATGATGTGTAAGGATTTGGAAGAATCTAAAAATTTGGGTTAGACAGTGTCTAAAATGGGACTCGCATACTTAAGAATCGGATATTCTAGTTGCAGCATAACCCAACTGAAGGATAAAAACTTATATTTTTTCAAAAAGAAGGGAAATTAAGGATAAAATCAGAAAAATAATGCAATTGAAATAGTTATATCTTCAATGGAGATAGATAGAAAAACAGGTTTTCAGGGCATCTTGAGTTACTTACCATGGTAAAACATTCGGAAGACATTGGTATCATAAAGCCAGCAGGCTCCCCTTTCACCACATGCCATCTCCCATACTAAACAGGCTGAATCCACCACTGCACCATACACAATTGGACATGGCACATTACCTGTCAAAGCATAGTGAGTTTGAGTTATTGATCCATTTAAATACAAATTTAAGATATACAGAGTGACCACTACAAAAATAATGAAAATAAACAGTAACTGTGATAGACACAAAATTTAATGCTAGCTAATAGCTGACTGCTTATGATTAGAATATTCTCTTTCATGTTGCACAAATAAATTTTGTGGGTGTAAATGATATTTAGATCATTGGCTTTACAGCATAATTTTGATGCAGTATTATTAGTTATGGTAGGTGTTGTGTTGGAGTGTTTTGTTTCCCATTGTTTGATTGTTTGCATTATATCGTTTGCAGTTGGCCTTCAATTTTATACTGTGTTTAAACGTACAACACTGCAAGATGTGGCAAGCCTCTGATTAGATTTTGTGTTGACCAGCTCCTCCTGGCACCTGCCATTAAATGTTGTCTACCACAGTTGCGTCACCTTGTTACATAGTATCAAACACCTCCGCAAGAGTTGCTAAATACAGAGCGACACAATAACACAGCTGATGTACACAAGGTCATACGGTTCACTGGTTTTTCTCTGCTCTGAAAGTGCAGTATTGAGCTGATGCACTATTGTGTGGTTGAGTTACTACCAGCGTGCTTTATTATTTTGTCCTGTACTTGGTCACAAAGTGTATTATGGCTAGCATTTGTTTTCTACTGCACAGCATGTGTTTATGATTTGTATGTATTAATTCAGTGAGCTCGCCCAAGTGAAAGTGCAATTTGCAGAAAGATTTCCAGGTGATCTGTAATTTCTATCTCTGGGGTAACTTAAAGCATAAAGTGTACAAGACAAACTCACACACCCTGGAAGAATTAAAACAAAATATCTGCCAGAAAATTGCCAGCATTTCTCAACATGAACTATGGCGAGTGAAGGATAGTTTCCTAAAGAGGTGCCAAAAAGGTATAGACAATGATGGTGGTCAGTTTGTGTGTCTCCCTTAATAACATTGGTAAGCAAAGCCTTTAAAAGTAGTTTTAAAAATGTTGTATGGTTTCATCCCCGCGGTTCTATGACAACGGCAGTTGGTGACGAGCACAGAGGATGCGTACAGGCAAAACACCACAGAGTCGGTTTGGAGATTTTTGAATCACCCATTATATCTAAGTGGATTACTGAGATTATCTGTACCTTTTGAGGTTTTTTGTGATCACAATTTTGTGATGTTACACAATAATGTAGTTTGCCTCTTTGTGCATTAATGTATCTCTTCTGTAGCAACATCATCTTTTAAAATGTCATTAACACGTATTATCTAATGTCGTATGACAATATAAGTTATTATATTGTTTAATATAAATAATGTTGACAGTAGAGATATGTTTTCCTTTGCTATGTCTGCATCGTATGATATATTTAGGATCCCATTTAGCTCAGTTCACCTGTACAAACTGTTTATATGTGTAGGAATGTAAGAGCAAGTGCAAACTCATTTTGCAGTTATAAAGTACAATAGAACAAAGTGTTGACAAGCTAGAGAAACTTAATTTAACAAACTAGAAGTAGTACATTGTGAAGCTCAACATTAATTGCTATTTAAATAAACACAAAAAGCTGTGATTTACGCAGGACTAGTTCAGTAGAAACTTCCTACAGCCTTGGCTGCTCTTGACTTAAACTGAGAATGTAGAACAGTAGATCACTGATAACTCAGCTCTTGATAACTCGACAAATATTTATATTGTCTTTTTATTGGTTATCATTAAACTTGACTAATAATTTCTATAACCCACAATGCAGCATAAACAATATAGGAAACCACTTAACACATACAAAGTGATATAAACAGTTAATTTTTCAAATGATTTGTAGAAGTACTTGAGCCCACCTACTGATACTTTTAGTTTCACTTAACTTACTTTTTATCTTTATCCCGCTAAATATGACCCTGGAATAAAGAGTTCCTCTCTTCATCGCAGCCCTCTTCCACTAAAAAACTGTAATAGGAGGTACATCCAGAAAGTAAGCCCCGATGACCGATAAAGGGAACAAAAACATCACTAAGTAAGAAATATTTATTGGAATAATTACATAGACTCACTGGCTACTTTTCAACATAGTCACCACCATTGTTGAGGCATTTATCGCAACGGTGCACCATTAATTGTATGACCAAGTCATAGGATTCTGCCGCCAATGTCTGCAGCCACGAAGTCACTTCATTCTACACCTCAGCGTCCTGTGAAAACATTTTACTGCCAGAAAACGCTTCATGAGATGGAAGAGATGAAAGTCACTTGGAGCGAGGTCGGGGCTGTAGGGTGGATGTTCGAAGACCTCCCATCCAAACTTATTCAACACATTTGGTGAGGCGTTGGCTGTATGGGGTCTTGCATTGTCATGCCCAAGCGTAATGCCTCTTGTCAACATTTCACGTCCCTTGTTCTGGATTGCCCGCCTGAGTTTATGCAACGTCTGTCAATATCAATCAGCATTTATGGTCTCCCCTCGCGGTAAAAAGCCGCACAAGAGGACACCACGTTGATCCCAGAAGGCAATGCACATGATTTTTTTTTGACAGAGATTGTCTGTTTGAATTTGATCTTCGCAGGTGAATCACTATGCCTCCAATGCATTGATTCTTGTTTTGTCTCTGGTGTGGCATTCGCCACCAATGTTTCATCCCCAGTGACATATTGCCGAGAAACTGGTCACCTTCCGCTGCGTATCGCTGTAGGAATGTCAATGCTGCGGCCAGACATTTGGTTTTGTGTTCATCTGTCAGTTGTCTAAGCACCCATCTTGCACACACTTTATGAAAACCAAGCCACCGGGAGACAATTTCGTGCAAAAGCAAGCGAGACATCTGGGGAAACTGGCAAGAGAGTTCTGAAATTGTGAAGCGCCGGTTCTGCACAATTGCTTGCCGCACACTATCCAACACTTCTGGCGTCACCAGGGATGGTCGGCCATTACGGTCTTCGTCGTGAATATTGCCTCTTCCTTCCGTGAATTGCCTGCACCATCGTCTTACCTTACTGTCACACATGTCTTGTCCATACATATGACACAATTGGCGATGGATCTCTGCTGGAGATTGCTTTTGAGCATGCAAAAATCGGATGACTACGCGAACCTCGCATTTGGCGGAAGACAATATCGTAGAAGGCATTTTCTCCTAGCACAGAGCAGTAACTACTGCCGTCACAAAACTGAAACTTTACTGCAATGTTACCATATACTTCCTCTCTTCTCCTGCGCAGGCGCATTCCTATCCGACTGATTGTTCCATCTCTGGACGCGATCGGGACTTACTTTCTGGATGCACCTCGTAATAATATTGTGTAAAATGTATTGTTTACTGTATTTATCTACAGTCTCTCAATTTAGTGTTATTGAAATAGGAAATCATTTGTTGCACATTTTCAAAAACCAATGTTGGGATAAGTGCGCCCTTTCTACCTGAAGCCTCAAGTGTAACTCTGTGATAGATAAGCATATTAGACAAACTGATGATGTATTCATTGTAAACTTACTCTTATACTAAACTTACCAAAGAGTCCTATGGCAAACTGTATGAGTCCCAAGGCCATGGCTTTGTCTCTTGGGTCGACACAGCGAAGAATGAGCAGCATACTGCCAACTTCAGATGTTGAGTGTATAAAGACAAATATGGAAAACAGTATAATATACCAAACAAAGTTGTCGCATTCCAGGTCACAGTAGCCAATGTTTGCCATAGCCATCGAGGCCTGCTCTGCCAAAGTCATGTTATTACTATCTTCAGGTAGCATGCAGAGACAATCTGAGTACTGAAAAAGATAGACAAACTCAGTTCTCTCCATACATATCTACTGTCTAAGGAATCTAGCACATAAAAATGGTCTACATTATGCATAAAGTACATGTGCTCAATCTAATATAGTCCATCCAGCCTTAGATACAGACCTTGTATCCCTTTGCAATAACCTAGTGTTTGTATCAGCTGTAACTAACACACACAAATGTCTCGTTTTTATGATGCAACAGAACAAAATTTACTGGGAAGTTTTAGGAATGGCACTGCTACCGTGTTACATTCAAGTAGTATTTACCAGGATTATCATACATCTTGAAAACTCACAGACAATCATCAATATTTAAGGTATTATATTTTGGGTGTGCTTTGGTTTCGGTGTATCATGTGTTAATTGTTGATGGCTTGTGTTTACATCAAGTTGGGACCTGAGAGCGGAGTGATTATAGAGTTGTTAGCTTATTAATATGTCACAGTATTTCAGCATATACTTGAATACTATGTTTTTAACTTTCCATGCTTGTTAAAGAAAAATCTGGTCTGTCCATTTCATTCCATCTTTAGTGTTTGTTTGTATGTCATGAAATCTCTTTGGGTAAAAGTTAACATAACCAAAAATTCTCACAAGAGAACATATCTTCTTAATCCTTCTTGAAATTTGCACATCATATTAGATATTTAAATGATAAAGCTAAACTTTAAATATTGTATACCAAATCCATTTAAAACGAACAAATCCCGAGGTGCCCTTTCCAGGCCAAGGCCTACCATCTGGCTGCACATCACGAGGGTCATACCTGGAATGCCAAATTTGTCTGTCCTACACAGCATAGTGCCTTGATTGATCATATGGGTTAGTAATATTTAGATTTAGAACTTGTGACAAGTTGTTGCTGCTGCAGATGGTGTAAACAAGGTGCTGTGCTGTGTAGAACTTAGATGAATTTGGCATTCCAGACATGACTCATTTTTTCTTGTCCATGGATGTACATAGTTGTACTATCATGTAGCATATATGCACCATTAGAAGCTTTTACTATGGGTTAACTTCACTCTCTTCTTTTTCCCCGCATTGTAACCATCATGAAAGAAAAGCATGCCATTACTCAGACTTCAAGTATATGCATGGAGAGAGGTCCAGGATTTCTTTATTTTAAAACATATCTTACCAATGAGCAAAATGCAATCAATAATAGAGCACTTTATATTTTCAGACTTCCAAACATCATATAAGTAATGCATGATCAATCATTCTTTGGATGCAAAAATTAATTAAAATTTTTAGAAAACTTCAAAGATTGGAATCTTATAGATTCTATTATATACTTATTTAGCAATGAATCTAATCCATTTTATTTTATTTCTCTCAGAAAATTGCACTAGACTGTGTTATAATGTACATATATACCAATAAAAATATTAAACCTTATATGGCTTACCTCAACTATTTTACCATCAACAATAGTTATATTTCTACAACCAGCATGACATGCTGAAAAGTATGTCTTTCCATCTTGACCACATATGGGACTGAATTTATCTCTATCACATTCACATGTGGTGTTACACACTGGTTCAAAACTTGGTAACCTGCATTGGAAAAATAAACACAATATAGTCACCGCCCAAAAGTACATGTAGAATGTAAGGCTAGTTTTATATATATCTATATAAATACAATATATGAAGGGCGTTCAATAAGTAATGCAACACATTGCTTTTTTTTCGCCAAATTTGATTGAAAAAATCTGATAATTTTGTTTAGGACGTCTTTAAATATCCCACTTCATTTCATTTAGTTTCATTAATTTCTGATAGGTGATAGTGCTATAGCTAGCCTTCAATATGACATTTGCAGCTGAGATGTCTTTTAAACAGAGAGCAGTTATCACGTTTCTTTTGGTGGAAAATCAGAGCATAGCTGATATTCATAGGTGCTTGCAGAATGTCTACAGAGATCTGGCAGTAGACAAAAGCATGGCGAGTCGTTAGGCAAGGCATCTGTCTTCATCACAACAAGGTTGAGCAAGTGGGTTTTACGGGCCCATTGACAACTAGGTCATTAGGGCCCGAGGTTGAGCAAACCTGTCTGATCTCCCACATGCCAGTTGGGACTCTGAAGGAGTTATTTTGTTTGATATACTCCCTCATGGTGAAGTGATCAACTCTGAAGTGTACTGTGCTACTCCAGGGAAATTGAAGAAACAATTTCAGCATGTTAATAGACACAAAAATTCTAAGGAACTTCTCCATAATAACGCAAAGCCTAACACAAGTCTGTGCACTCAGGAGGAGCTCATAAACTTCCTCATCCACCCTACATCCCAGATCTTGCACCTGCCTTTTATCTGTTTGGCCCAATGAAGAATGCACTCATGGATAATGGGGAACTTGCAGCAAGACGTTGGCTCCAACACAGACCAGCAGTGATACTGTCCAGACATACAGGCCCTGCTATTAAGGTGGCATAAGGCCATAATACTGAATAGAGATTTCATTGAAAAATAGAGTTTTGTAGCCAAACAATTAGGGAGTAATATGGTGTATTTGAATCCTGAATAAAACTAAGGTGCTGTAAGAAAAAAAATGAATTTCTTATAGAATGCCCCTCGTATTTACAGGTTCCTTAAAAGTTCTTATAACTTTGCACAAGTTTTGACCAAATGTAGCGTACCATGTTCTTGGGGACGAGAATAGGAGTGATGTTACAAAATCACCCTAATGAGCCACAATTTTGAGGCTTTTCAGCATGAATGGATCTATTATCTCAATTCTTTTGGTAAATAAAAATAAAAAATATGCTCTTCATTCTATTCAGGGATAATAACACAAAAAATACCCTGGTGGGAGATTGTACAAAAATCTTCCATGTGGAGCAATTTTGAGGTTTTTTATGGAATTGTTTTTGCAGTTTTTACTAAAGGAAGACACGAGATGAGTTAACACTCTTAACCTTTTTATAAAATAAATTGATAAAGACAGGTAATTTTGAGGCTTTTGACCTTGAATAGGCTACAGACTCCTACAGATATTTCCCTTGTGTCAAATGAAAAGATTCAGCCAAACATGTTATCAATTATCTACATTAAAAAACTTAGTTGGTATTCAGACTTTAAAAATAGTTTACTTTGCAAAAGTTCATTCACTTATAGCTTATGGAATAGTCTTATGGGGAAATAGCAGTGAAATGATAAAAACATTCTGGGTGCAGAAAAAAAATCATCAGAATTATGCTTAATCTACCTAACACCACTAGTTGTAAGCCACATTTTAAATTGTTAAAACATATTACCATTACCCTGTGTGGATGTGGGTGTGCGTGTGTATAACTATTATACAAATGTAAACATGCATAAAAAATTTTACTACAAATTCAGAAATACATAATTATAACACGAGGTAAATGTACATTACATTTAACCCCACATCATAGTAGATCATTTGAGAATAGCTTTTATTATAAAGGTATCAAATTCTACAATAATTTACCTTTGGAAATAAAAAATATACAATCTATATCAAGTTTCAAAAAGCAGATTCACAAATTCTTACTTCATAAATGTTTTTATACAGTTGATGAATTTTTGCATTTGAAAGAATGAATTGCATATTTTATGTTCTTGTTTAATGTAAATACATTATTTTTAAAAGTATTTATTATTATTATTATTATTATTATTATTATTATTATTATTATTATTATTATTATTATTATTATTATTATTATTATTATTATTATTATAATTGTTGTTGTTGCATATATTTGTAAAAATACCATTATATGATTGATACTGCTTTTACTATGTAATACCTATGTATATATAAATTTTGACAATTCCATATTATGTATTCATAATCAAGAGATGCACTAAATCAATTGAAAGTAAAGTGAAAAAATTGAAGATATTGAATATTAGCAATTTTTTAATCCATTTAACTGGAAATAAATATATAGGAGGTTAATAATTTGATTTCTTTATTGTTTCAGAACCATCGAAGTCCCAGGAACGTCAGATCCTTCGGCTAATACATAAATAACAAAAGAAATTTCAGTTTCAAAGAAGCACGCTGTCAGAAGCTTAAACTACCTTTTATATACACAAATAAAAGTAAACAGTTTTCAATTGTTGTTTGACAAGCTACATACCCTGATGAGGTAGAGCCTGTGAGTCCTGCAAAGTCATCCATTGGACAGCCTATAAACATCAGAATTCCCATACCTATAAAAAGAAAATTTAATTATTAGTACAAAGAACTCTACCAACACTAGATGCCAATATTTCTTTCTTCTGGCTTTTCAAAAATGGAAATGTAAATGTTTAAAAAGCCACATGTTAAGTACGTTTTAAATGAAAAGACGCACACACACAAAAAAAGAGAACATAAAAGGAATTAGTGGGTTTAGTCGTAGTGTTGCTTGGCTTTTGTCGTGCATAACAACCAGAATGACTGGTGGTAAAGTAGGAAAAGACTCAGGAAAGACCAAGGCGAAAGCTGTATCACGATCTGCAAGAGCCGGATTACAGTTTCCTGTGGGAAGAGTGCATCGACATTTGAAAAACAGAACAACAAGCCATGGCCGTGTCGGAGGAACAGCTGCAGTATATAGCGCAGCAGTTCTGGAATATTTAACAGCTGAGGTGCTCGAGTTGGCTGGCAATGCCTCCAAGGATTTGAAAGTGAAGCGTATCACTCCCAGACATCTTCAGCTGGCAATAAGAGGGGATGAGGAATTGGATAGCTTAATCAAAGCTACAGTTGCAGGAGGAGGTGTCATCCCACACATTCACAAATCATTGATCGGCAAGAAGGGCTCACAAAAACCAAATTAATTCCTGAAGCTTAAGTGCATTTACAGTTACACTAAGGGAGGGATGGAAAATGGCTTTAGCACTAGTCAGTACAGAAGGGCTTATTAAAACTGTGTTTGTGAAAAATGAGGACAATGTTGGGGACTTTTCAAAAGATGAATATGAAAGTGCCATTAACGAGGTTAACTTCGATTGCAAGTAGAGATGTTAAATATGTGTATTTGATACCAAATTTCAAAATTGTTTCCATTCATATTTAGTTCTTTGCCAATTGACATTGTATCTTTGCATTTTGAATGCAATGTTTAGGTCATCCCAAATTTCATGTGTTTCCAGCCTTTGTGTTTAGTTGTTTCAATTGCTTTTTCATCCTGAATACCAAAGGTCAAAGGTTTCCATTTATAGTTTTTAATTCTTGTTTAGCCATTTGACATCTTGAATTGATAAATTTTCTAAATAAAAATGTTTTTAACAGGATTATATGAAAATAGAGCTACTCCAAGCAGCAGAGAGCATAAATTGTTTTTTCATTAGAGTTAATGTAGTTTACTCATAATTACTTTACTGTTAAATTGACATACTGCATATGAGTTCACAAGAAAAAAAATTGTTTCACAGTGGGTGATATGACTGTTCTTTTTTTCTGTAACATTTCTGGTCCACATGCTAATATAATTGTAATAAAATCCTGGATAAAATATAAAGTGCCTTTTAATGAACCATATAAAAGGAAAAGAAACAAAGCCAATTACAAGTGGGGAAGCTGTATTTTTGGTCAACACACTACATGTTATGTAATTAATCATAAATACTAATCTCCTTCTGGTGGGAGAAAAACCAATTAAATAAAATTACCCATTTAGGTAAAACCTGAAACATGTTTCAATTAGTAAGCACAGTGCAAGCACATGCTAAAATGTAACAATGTAAAATAAGAACCTTCAATGTTCAGCTTGTATGCAAAGCGAACCTTGAACCTTAGTAAGCAGAAGGGAGGTTGCCATGGAAATCATGCCGCTTCAGTAACTGTGATATGCTGTTTCTTGTTTAAAACAAACTGTGACACCTAATTTTCATACAAGGAAATAATTATAAATAAATTTAAATACATTAGTGGCATAATAATAAACACATTAAAAAGGAACACTCAATGAGCAACAATTTAAGGCAATTACCTTTCCTATTTTATTATATGATTTAGAACCAAGTAAACAAAGAAGAAAGATTGGTATTGTGTATAAGCAACAACAATGAAATAGCCTCAAACAATGAAATTTTATTCTGGATCAGACTGAATTTAAATGAAAATAAATAGAAAGATTTGAGTTCATTTTCACCGAGCAGAAAAATGTGTGTTAAATATGGATAATGTGTACATTCCACTATAGGGGAAACAGCCTATCAGCAGTCCCCCAAGAAGTCCATATGGCTGACATTACACAACTGAGTGGATATTACACCAATAAGCAGTACTGCTATCCTACATAATAAAATAAAACATTATTTCTACCCTCAAATATCACAGGGTTAAAGTAACATGCTTTCAAATGATAATAATGCTTGAACATCGTTACCACAGAACACCTGATGATCCTACTCTGCTTCAGCAAATCTTGTTCTAAAATAACACTTTTGGACAAAATCACTTCCAAATGTTGTTGTTGTTTTCTAGTGCCTTGCATCTGGCAATGAAGCCATTAGCATTCATGCTTTCCAATACTTTTGAATTGTAGTTTCTTCTGATCTTAATGCTTCACAGGTCTTCAAGTGGTCTTCATTCATTTCTGCTGGATCGTTATACAGGACACATATTGGTGAGGCTGAGATACCTATTCTGTAGAGATGACTTGCTAAGCAGTCGTGATTTGTCAATAGTCGGAAGGCTGCAACCGCTGTTTTCCTTGGTCTCTGGGGGATTATATCTGGGTTGGAAAGTAGTGTAATCCATTTTTTATCTTTGGCATTTGTTTCTATTTCTTGTAGGTATGAATGAGAAAATTTTTTAATGATCAAGCGTTTTATTGAGGAATATGAGAAATTGAATTTAGACTTTTATTTTATTGTTGCGCCTTTCTTTGCAAGTGAGTCTGCAGCTTCGTTCCCCATGACTCCACAGTGTGCTGGAATCCATTGGAGATGAACAGTCTTATTAACTTTTTGGAATTGTGTTAACATTTTGTAGCATTCTCTAATTTTTGTTGACTTCTTTGTAGTATTTGAACATATTCCCTGAATTGCAGCTTTAGAATCTGAAAGAATTACTGCCTTATTAAATTTATTTAAGGGAAGATTTAATAATTGTCGGAGAGCAATGTGTATAGCCTCTATTTCTCCATCATAATTTGTTGTGTCTCTGCCAACAGAATGATAAAAGGAAAAATGTGAACATGTAACTCCAGCTCCAGTAAGGTTTTCCGTGGAGGATCCATCAGTATATATGTGCAGCCATTCTTCTGTGGGATATCTAGTATTGATTGTTTCCAGAGATAGAAGTTTTTGTATTTCTTTTGGTGTGTCTGATTTACTTATTTCCTCTATTTAATTCCAAATTGAAGGTAGATTGCAATAATTCCAATGGATTTTCTCTTATAAGTAGATTTTCTCTGGTGTTAGGAATGTTCAATTTGGATTTAATCTGTGTTACCTTTTCTAGGAAACTACTATGAGTTTTAAGGATTGAAGGGAAGGTTCTCTTCTGTCCATTTAGAGTTTGGCAGTCGTAACATTTTCTCGTGTTGGAGCAATGCTTGTTCTTCTATTTTTGTTGTTATTGATGGGGTCCGTGTTAAGGCAAGCATGGCATCAATAGGTGTGGATTTAACTGCTCCAGTGATTAGGCGAAGAGCCTGATTTTGTATTTGTTCAAGTTTATTGATGTTAGCATTTGCTGCTGTTATTAAAGCTTCAGAACAGTACAAGAGGTTTGGTTTAACATACATTTTGTATGTTGTGTTAAGGACTCTCCTTGAGCAGCCCCATTTAGCACCAGCTAACCTTTTCAGGATTTGCAGTTTCTTTTCAACCTTTTCTGAGATGTTTGTTATATGTTTTTTCCAACTTAGCTTTCTGTCGAAAGTGATGCCTAAGTATTTGGCATCATCAACTGCTTTGAGTGGTTTACCATTATAATTTATGTTAATATTAACTGGTTTGTATTTTAGTGTAAATAATTCATAATTTGTTTTTTCCACATTGATAGTCATGAGGTTTTTGGAGCTCCATTCATGTACTTTGTTTAGGGCTGTTTTGTATTCTGTCTTTAATTAATTCAGGTTTTTTTTGGAGAGCCTGAAGTCCAAATGACTACATCGTCAGCAAATAAAGCAATTTTGGTTTTTTAAGTTTTTATTATTGATGGAAGGTCATTTATATATATGTTAAAGAGTGTTGTGCTCAGAACAGCACCTTGTGGAAGTCCTCGGTGTGTTTGTTTATATTTGGAAATGTATGTATTATATTTTGTGGCACAAAATCTTTGTGAAATAAACTGAGTTATCCATTTAAGCATGTTACTTTTCACACCTATTGATTGCAACTTCTCAATTAATTTGTTTCTCCAGACTGAGTCATATGCTGATTTAAAATCAATGAATACTGCCAAGGTATCCTCCTTTCTATTGAAAGCTTCCTTGATGTCTTGGCTTAGTAGGAGTACATTTTCACTTGTACTATGATTCTGTCTGAAGCCGGTCTGTGAACTATTAATTAAGTTGTAATATTCTAGGAACCAGTTAAGTCTAGATGCCACCATTCTTTCCATCACTTTTGCAATAACACTGGTCAAAGCTATTGGTCTGAAACTATTAATATTGTTTGAAGGTTTGTTTTTCTTTAAAATCGGGATGATAATGGCTTTTTTCCAGTCGGAAGGTACAGTGATTCTCCAACACGTGTTATACAGTTTAAGTAGGATTTCTTTTCCTTTCCTGCCAAGGTGTTTAATAAACTCTGGGTGGATCTTGTCAGGTCCTGGAGATTTTTTGTTCTGTAATTGTTCTATTGCTAAATCCAGTTCTGTCTCATTAAAATCCTGAATAAAAATATAATTTCGTATACCTTTTGGCTTATTAGTTTCTCTGATAGTTTTTTGGATAGCCTTATCTTGTTTTTTATACGCTTGGGGTATTCTTTGTTGTTGTAGTGTTTAACGCCCGCTTTTACTACTACGGCACCGCAGGCGGTGACACTGATGATACATGAAGATGGAACACCGGTGGAATGAGATGGCGGGGGAAACCGGAGTACCCGGAGAAAACCCGCCCTGACGCCGCTTCGTCCACCACGAATACCACATGCGGGTCCCTGGGATCGAACCCGGGGTATTCTTTGTGACTGAGCATAAAACTTGTTAAGGGATTCTGCTATTTCCCTATCTGTAGTTAAGCTTTTGTTATTCTGTTTTAATGGTTCAGTTGTATTTTTTGATAATTTTGTTTTATTAAGGAATTTGTATATTTTATTTCCATCTTTCCTATAGTCCATATGTTCTACAAAATTTGTGAAACTGACCCTCTTTGCTGTAATTAATTCTTTCTTAAAAATGGCTGCTTTTCTTCTCCAGTTTTGTACATCTTCTGGACACTTGGTTCTTTCGGCTTTGACTCTTGCTATATTTCTTTCGTGTTTTAACTTAGATAAAGATGGAGACCAAAAGTAGCTATATTTCTTTAACTTTCCTTTGGGGATATGTGTTTTGGCTGCTGTCAATAATATTTCACAAATTTTTTTATTCATTTCATCTGTTGACTTGAACTCTGATTCTAACAGTATATTACACTTCCCTTCTATCTCATTTTGGAAACTGGACCAATCTGCTATTTTAAAATTCCAAGTAGTTTTAATTTTTGGTTTGTTACTTTTATTTATTGGACCTCTTATGGAGTTTATGGTGATTCTGTGGCCTGAACCTGGGTCTTCTATTATTTCTCTTTTTGTATTGTCAATTATGTCAGATGACACCATCAGAAGATCAGGATTTGTACCTGAACCATTATAATGAAGGTAAGTGGGAGGATCATTTGGATTAAATATTAATTCCATTGTTGATGAGTTTAATAGGTCTTCTATGACTCTTCCTGCTGAATTTATATCTCTGTAGCCCCACCTAGGGGAGTGTGCATTAAAATCACCTATTAAAATACTTTTGGGTTCTATGGGAATAGAATTTAGATCTAGTGTATTGTCTGGAGGATTGTAGATACTGTAAATTCTATAGTGGTAGTTATTTTTCCATACTTCAATTTTAACTATTTCTGATTTATCTTGTTCTTCCATTGTTTTTTGGATTTGGATAGTAGCTTTCATATTTCTTTTAATTCCTGTAAGAATACCACTTGCTATTTGACGAGCCTTTGGAAGTATATGTGTAGTGTACTGATCCATTTCAAAGTATATTTCCTGTTTTTCTGATATATTGGCTTCTTGTACTGTGAAGACATCTATATCTTGGTCTTTTAATATTTTCATTAGCTCTTGTTTTTTAGGCTGGGACATGCCTCCTGCATTCCATTGTAGAATTCTTAAAGTATTGGAATTGTTGTGATGAAATTTGCCTAAAGATGTCCCCACCCGGAGATCCGATTGGGGGACAGTTTTAACTCCGGAAATTTTTATCTTGGTCCTCCCAGCTAGGTCCGATGGACCCGTTGACCAGCGATAGGTGTGGTCCCCCTTGCAAAATGGGGGTTTAAGTCGGGTGATGTAACTGCCACATTGTAAAACTGGTGCCCGTTAAGAAAACAGTTACATGAAAGCCACATACATGAATATCACTTCCAAATGTAAATATTGTAATATATATTTAATGCACTACTGTGTTACAAACACAGAAATAATAACTATAACTGCAATTAATGCCTAAAACAATTCAAGACAACACCACACACACATGAACAATAGAATGGCACTTAATTAATTAACACAGCGTCTAAACAGAATTGTGTTTTAAAATCTATCAGTTGACTTCTCTGCAACGGGTTAAAAAATAACGGCTGCATTCTGTGGCAACATAAGTATGCAATAACACTGTAGCTTTATCATGGTTATATTTTAAGAACAGTTGGTTATACTAATGCAACCTAACAGATGGAATATCACCAAAAGTAACCAGACCACACCATAACGGGGGGAAAATGTTACAGTTGGTTTTGGGGTATTCCAATAAGCTGTTTCCTCTATATACATACACAAACCTACTAGCTACAGAGATTGAGGGAGAGCTGTACAACAATGATATAAACAGGAACAGGAATCCTCTCCTAATCCTTGAACAGTTGAAGTAAACACTGATTACTATTTGGATGAATGTCAAGCTGTAAATAGAATCCCTGTTAAATATCGTGATGTGAGGAAAACTTTTAAAGTTTTCTGTCTATATCTTAGACATTAATACTTTAGTAAATACCGTGCTTTGAAGCTAGATTAATAATTTGTGCTAAATCTGTAGATTGTTGATATCAATGTGACCTATATTTGTCAGATAACAGAAAAATAATCAGGTCAAATAATTATTATGTAATTTTTGGAACTTTAAAAATATTAACTATTAATAATTCATTCTTGGAAAGGTATTTAAAGTGGTATTGAAGGCTGTGAAGAAAATAATTATGAACTTGAATCTCGTATCCATTATATTTTGTGAAATACAAGTATAGTTTCTAAATGACTACAAAGAACCCTCCCTCCAAAAAACAAAGAACTGAATTTTTAATGTAGAATACATTATTTATAAGTTGTCTTCATGCCAGTTAAATTTTTGGAAACATAACACTACATTATCATTTCAAGGACTCTAGGAACACAGATACCATAAAGCTACACCTCTTGAACTGGTGCCAGAACAAGTTTAAAATTGTGAGAGATTATTTACATCAGCTACTCCCCAACTTCAAGGATGACAGATTTAAAAAATGAATCACTTGATCTTATAACAAAGGTGGGTCAGTTCTTGCAACACAGAAACCAATGCTGAATGTTGAAAGCAAGTATCCAAAAGCCACTACCTTGCAGCATTGTTTAGTTGCATGATTTGTAGATTTGAAATCAAAGGTGAACTAATAATATTCAGTATGGAACTAATGAGAAAAAGTCTGCAATGTTTTAAAAGTGCTTTCAGATTTAAGAGCATCTCTGTGTGGCAGCAAGTATGCAAGCTATTGCCAAATACTTTTAAACAATAACTTTGTTGTATTAATTATTTTTGTAGCAGTATCAGCACAAAGGTGTGATGCTGAAATCATATTAATGTCTGTTAACAGCTGTAAGAAATTCTGAACAGGACAATCTCAGTTAAAATAGAAAATGAATCATTTAATAAAACTGAATAACACATACTTTTTAAATTTCCCCAGACATGTTTCAGAGGCTAGTTTCCTCCATTATCAACCAGACATTGACTGAACATGTTTGTGGAGGTTGGTCCTTCTGTAGACTGCTCTGGCGGCGATTGTAAGAACTTGTACGATGGGTTGTTCTGTGGGATGTCAAAATTGAAAGCTCAGACCTTGTTCTTTCAGATGAAGATCTGTTCCCATGTTGACAAGTCTTGGTTTCCTGATATTTGTTTTAATAGTTTTGAATCCAGATTAATGTCATGATTTTCTTTCGAAAAATCTGATGTTACACTCACATGACTTTCTCTACTCTTGTACTAACCATTCTTATAAACTCATTCCTATATCTTCTTTGTGTTATTTGAGACAAACATTTGCAGAAATTATTGCTTATTTCCTTGTAGGTACAAGGGAAATAAGGAATACAGTAGAGTTTGGGCGAGTCAAATCTTTTAAAACTTTCAAATTCTGTTCTCTTTGCATGGTTAACATCTCACACAAATAACAAGGCATATTTCCAACATGGTTCACTCTACAAAAAAATGTATTTAGACATAAATTGTGTGTTTTAGCAATGCTTACATTTTTTGTAGGTCATTTTCTTGACTAAGATGAAGTAGAATAAGGGTCTGAAAGAACAGTTAGTACAAGAGTAGAGAAAGTCATGTGAGTGCAACACCTCAGACTTTTAGTTTTAGTTTATACATCCTGAGAAGCAGCAAATGTATCTAATGTCCATCGGCATTGTTTACTTTCTCAGTGATGCTATTAAGGTTCTCGAGAGCTAGGGAGTCTTTATTTTTCCAACCTCTCCATTTCTCTATAAAATCTTAACCCCTAACATGCTGACCTGTCATGGCATGTAATACTCCTCTGATTGGTAATCAGAGGATATGGTTGGTGAATTTACTTTGATAATTCTCCCGGTCAGGTCGGTGAGACCCGTAAACCAACGACAGGTGTGGTCCTCCAGACATTCTGGGGGTTGTGAGAGAGCGATGTGACCACCAAAACATAAAAATATGGTGCTCTCTAAAAAGCGGTTACTATTACTGCTATTGCTTAATTCAATATCATCAGTGTAAAATATTGGAGAGCAAGAGGATTAATGACTTCATTGCCAGAAATCCAGCATTAGCTAACAACAACATTTTTTGTACAGTAAGGTTTGGTCTATCTCTTACGGTTTACCAGTTATGAAAAATTCATCTACAGTAAATACGACTACAGGGGCTATAGTCGGAAAATTCAAGATCTACATTTCATTTGTAACAAAAATATTTTAAACATATATGTCATTTTGATAAAAATTGTTAGCCATTTTCAAGAAAATAAAAATTTTTTAAAATTTTTTCCAAGTAAAGGGTAGTTTAGGGTGGAGCAATGGTCTTCAAAATCTTTGTGTCACATCCTTGAAAGTCATTAAACTTAAATACCACCTTTGGTTTTTTGCAGACTTTTCATTTTTGAGTTATGCTGTCCACAGACTGACAGACACACAGACACAGGATTCAGGGGGCCTCAAATCATATATGTCTGGTGAAATCTTGACATTGAATTTTTGGGTGGAATACAATACTTCCTCTACTTACTAGTAGAGAAAGTAAAAATAGGAGGCAACTGCTGATTAAGGTTACTAATCTGGATCCAAAACTATTAAAAAAATATCAGGAAACCAAACCTTGTCAACATGGGACATCTGGAAGAACAAGGTCAGAGTTTTCAATTTTGATATGCTACAGAATGACTCATTGTATAAGTTCCTAGAATCAGCGCAAGAGTAGCCTACAGAAGGAACAACCTTTACAAAAAAGTTCATAGTGTTATTAATCAACTCATTTTCTATTTTAATGTGATTCCAACAACACTGTCATCAACTTTCAGATACAGTCAAAGCTGTTTACAACATCTCAGTATTGTTGAGAATTAAGTCACAGATGCTATAAGCATTCTCCAGGATGCTGAAGAAGTAAGGCAATGCAACTTTTGTGCTTACTTATGTTTATGTACAATATTTGATGCACGAATGTGGTTTAACCCTTTGGTATTTGAATTTCAAAGAATCTGCGACCTCAGCAGAGGCCAACTTGTAGTTCTTTCTTCAAAGATACCATGATTTTTGAACAAAATTTAGATATTTAACTTCCTTTCACTTACCAATGGCATAAACAACAGCAGTAAAGGCAATCCAAGCTGCCACAAATCTAGCATTTGGCTTTACTCGTAGAATGAATACACCACTTATGATGATTCCCAGTCCCATTACAAGGATTCCACCAACACCTAAAAATAAAGCAAATAAGTGAGCAGACATAAATGTTTACTGTGAAAACAAGTAATCAAAATCTTTGGATGAATCATAAAATAGGATGGATAGTGAAGTTGCTACACTTGACATGTTTTAAACTGCTTTGGATTGGTGTTTAATACAGTGTTCAATAAAAATGCCTTATAAAGAACAGACTAACAAAAACAAACATGCAAAACTTGATTAGATTTATTTAACAATGGAATTTCTATTATAGTAAGAAAAAATGTATATCAGGGGAGTTGCATGAGAGAATGGTCTGGATAGACTAGACTTTAAAAACTGAGCTTTTAATTATAGATTTTCATTGATTAATTGAATATTTGCTATCAATATTATTTTGTGTTAATAAAATTATTATATGTTGTCGCTGTCATCGTCATCACTATCGTCTCAATTATCGTCGTCTTCGTTATCATCATCATCACCATCATTATTATCATGTCTGCTTCTGTGGTGTGGTGGTAGTTGTTTGCCTTACATTCAAGAGGTCCTGAGTTTGGATCTTGGTTAGGGTGTTATCCGAATAAGCTTCTTCCAAGGTTTTCCCTATAGTGAGAAGACAAATGTCAAGTAACTTTAAGCTTAGGGGACCTGGGTCTCATTTGAACACCATTTCACTCATTTCAGTCATTCATCTGTTGTGACAATGTTGGAGGGCATTAATATAATAAAATCTCATTAGCTATGCTAAAATACATAATCCTGTGATTCTGATTAGACATCCCATTTATTGTGTAACATTAATTCATGCGAGTCCTCTGATGATTCAAATGTTTGGCATTCTCTGTATAATCACTCAATCATTATTTTCTGCATAAAGGCTGTGCTTCATTATAAACACAGTTTCTTGCATTCCTTCATATTTTATCTTTATATCTTCATAACAACCATTAAATCTTATACAAAAACCTTTTATTCACTATTTCTTCTATGCCGCTCTTGGTAAGATGTTTCTTTTTATCTGACATTCCAGTTTCTGTTGCTCCTGAATGGTTTTAGTATTGTTCTTTGGTCCAGTCTTAGTCACTCTCCATTTTAAGCACTACTTCTCTATATTTAGAATCCAAGTGCTTACATTCATTTGTTCATACTTCACTACAGTGTGCAATTTTTTAATGCTGCCAACTCCACATAAAGCACTTTACAATCTCTTTCTTAGTTCTTTAAGAGTTCATAGAAGACTTTTCCTATTAAAAGCTTCCTTTGCTATCTGCTGTCTGACTTATTAACAAGTCCTTATTACTGCTATTCATACATTCCATCTTATGAGGTTGCAATAGTACTTCCTTTGCTTTTCTTATTAACCTCATAATTTTGGTCTTTTCTGCTTTTAACTTCATTCTAAGTTCCTCACCAGTCATCTCCTTTAGCATGTTTGTTAATATTCTTCTTCTGCAAGCATTGCCATCATCTGCATATCTTACACAATTTATTTCTCTTTCTCCTATTATTGCTCCTCCTTGACACTGGAAATAATTCTTCTAGCCAGTGTTGAACAGTGAGCGATAAGAGACATCTCAGACTCTTGCCCAACAAGAGTCCACATCAATGTTCTTAGAATCTTCATTAGTGTTCTCCAGTCTACCTTGTCAGGCATTTTTCAAATCCAAAAATATTTGCATTAACTTCTTTATTTTTCTCTACATAACATTTCCCAACTTCCATAGCAGCCCAATTGCATATATTTTGCTTTTTTCCCTTCCTGCAACTTAAGTCCTTGACTGTTTATTTGCTTTACATCTTAAAATCTAGATGTTCATTAAGTATTCTTAGTAAAACTTTTACTACTGAAATATCTGAGATTTAAAATGTGAATTTTTATTGCACTATTGATATTTTCATTCTAAAATAGCACATAAACCTTTCATATAAATAAGTTTCATGTATTCATTAAACCTTTAACATGATCTAATGAAGGGTCATTTCCTGCAGCTCTCGTGCAGAGGTTCTATTTAAGCACTTGCAACAATGGCATAGCTAAGGTTTTGGGAGCCTCCCTGCAAATAAATATTGGGGGCCCTACTTATTAATAAAGCTTAAAAATGGAGAGATTAAAATATTACATATTTACTCACACAGAATAAGTGTTAAAATAACACTCCCTGATCACCACACAAATTATTTTTCCTAAAGGAACACTATACATTTGCTAAATGCATAATGCACATAGGTAGAACAAAATCGTTTACCTGTCAATATTCTGGGTAACTCAGGTAATTAACCCAAACTTCTATTTGTGGTACCTCAGATATCGTTCAGAACATTGAAGATCTGGTTAGAACAACACATATTAACTTGTGCCTATACCTTATTACCAAATTCTAAAATAATCCAATTTATTGGACAATCGACTACATTTTCACATAGGTACTAGTCGTACTTAATATGTAGTTTCTTTGGCTTTTATAACAATTGTATTGAATAAAATACCATGCTGTAATAAATTTCTCTATATGATTGTGAATGCTTTTGAGAGTATACGCACTTGGAGGTAAGCTTGTTTCACACTTTTAACCAAGAAAGGGTAGGAAATGCTTACAGGTACACTTCTATTGTCAGTTGTTGTTGTAGTGTTTAACGCCCGCTTTTACTACTACGGCACCGCAGGCGGTGACACTGATGATACATGAAGATGGAGCACCGGTGGAATGAGATGGCGGGGGAAACCGGAGCACCCGGAGAAAACCCGCCCTGACGCCGCTTCGTCCACCACGAATACCACATGCGGGTCCCTTCTATTGTCAGTGTCATCAGTGAACTGCATGTGTTCTAGCGCTTTTTCCTAGCGATTTTCCATGGTGGAACTGAATATAAAATGTCAGTTTTAAGGAAACTATTAAAGGCAGCCTGGGGACTCCTAATAACAGCAGGGTCTGCCGGGCCATTATTTACACTACTGACTTACAATGTAATGTTAGGGATATTTTGTTGCTTTCGGATGCAAGTAATGCTGTAAGGCAACATTTTTCTAGAACTTGAGCTTTTTTTTTTTAAGCAGTTGAATTGAATACAATCCAATTCCTTTAATTCCTAAGTGGAACATAGGACTGCAACAAATCATTACCATCTAACTCTTATCCTTGACAAAACTTGCATCTCTTACCATCATTTATTCATTGCTCTTAATTCTGTTTTCACTGTTCTCCAAATTTCCCTCAATGTCTCAGTTCTCCTTTCTCCCTGTGGATTCCATTCCAATTCCTGTCTAGTTATATTTTATGGTTCCTTTCTCAGTGTAGCCCAGTCCATCTTTATTTCTTTAACACTTGGTATCTGATTTGTAATGTCTCATAATGTATTGCTGATGGTTTTCGACCACCAAATTCACAATATGTATCTTACGACCAATTAACAAACGTTTGTAGTTTTTTATTTGTTTCTTGTGTCATCCATGTTTCACAACCGTATAGCAGGACATATAGTACATTTGATTTAAAAATACCAATATTAGTATTTCTTTGAATATTTAATGAGTTTTATATTGCTCTCAGTTATGAAAAGGCACTCTGCTCTGTTTATTTTATTAGCTGTATCTTGATCAGCTTCTCCATTTTGAGATACTATGCATCCCAAATAGTTGCAAATTTTTTAGACAAAAAGCAACAAAATGAAAGAAAAATTCAGAGAAGTGCAATATTTTTCTTCAGAAAACCGCACAAAATTATTTCAAGGTTTAATTTTAAGCTTATTATCCTTTAACTCAATAGATCATATCGGATTATGGGTGAAAGTGAGTCTGGGTTCCTAGAGCATAAAATTACCTGTCAGGATAAGTGAAAACCCGGAGTAAACTTTATCTGGGTAACTCACCCTGAAATTCGAACTTGGGATTTCCTGAATGAGAGGCTGATGCATTACCCCCAAACCACAGAAGTGGGCTAGATATCTTTGTTATTTGTGCATTGAACAAATGTTTACTGCATCCATTGTAAGTAAGCCTCAGGATTATAATAAAGTGAGATTCATCCTTACCTGATATCATATTAGCAATGTGAGCTGCCTGTCTGAACTGCGATTCCAGGTACTTTGGTAAAAATGTGTAAAGGCCTGCTATTGGCAAGATATGCAGAACACTGCTAGCTGTGCGAAACATCAAGATGTCATTCTTCAACAGTCTTTTCACCGCTTTTGGAAAATCTGTAACATATTGAAAAAGATTACTTGCAACCATTCACTCTATTGCCATTAAATTTTTATCTTTTTGAAATGAATAGGAAAATGTGCACATATCATTACTGCCAAGCTGCACCTAATGCCTTCACTGACACTTGCGACCCTGAAAGAACCAAGGGGATGGAGGATGAATGAAATGGAAGGACAGGAAATTGGGAGATATAATTAGCCTTCCCAGCATTTGCCTGGTGACCCGGGGAAATCCCCGAAAAAAACCATGGGTGGGAAGGTCGGCAATGGGAACCAAACCTACAACCTGCCGAATGCGAGTGTTACACATTACTGCGGAGCCATCTCGCTCGGTTGTTAGGGGTATAAGTGCACAGACTAACGGCGACTTCTTGACATTAAGCTGAACCATAAGTTTCCACAATAGTATATGGTTGGATAAATAAAAAATAAAATTGATCGATTGTTTGATTGCCAATATGTCACTACTCCTTTATCGTTTACTTCTGCAATTAGCAAAGAGAGGTAGAGCTTCAAAAGATGCGTTATCCATGCCCATGTCTATTCATTTGTTGCTAAAGTGAGACGTTTAGTCACAAAATGGTGTTAAACAATTGGATTCCAGCGTGTCTACTAGAATAAATTAGTGAACATACCTCTGGCAACATTGGCGCGTATGTACAGCCGAAGGACAAGAGTGGGTTAAAGTAAAGTAAAAACTATCTGCCTGAATGCTGCTCGGAAAGCTTGAAAGAAAACCTCCCGTCGTTTCTTGCAGTAGCTGATAGATAACAAACACGCGAAACCGTGGCAAAAACAGTTTTCGAGGATGGCCTAGTTTGGACTTTCAATCGTGCATAGCATAGCAGCAGAAGTAGCATTTAAAAGAAACATTCACATGTTAAGTTCTACTCTGTTGCCATAGTGTCAATAATGTTCAATTATCTCTTTTAACTTTCAAGACAGATGGATTTATTATTTTACTTTTTATTCGTTATATTTGAATCTACTATCATGCGAAGTTTGTGCACTCTACCCGTAACACCCTGTGTAACGACAATATGACGAAGTTTGAAGTTTTTTAAACTTTCCAATTCCTACTTTCACTGCTGTTTTTCTATGGTGTGTAGAGAAAATAGGTACTATATTTGTAGATTCCACCAAAACGTTCATGATTTCACTTATAATGCACGTTTTGGTGTCTCGAAATACCAAAAAGGTTCAAATATGTCTATGAACAGCATAACTCAAAAACAGAAATTCAAATGAATACGTAATTTCGTATATAAATCCAACGCCTTTCTCAAAGATTTTCATTGCATTTCCTGGATACTACTTCCTTTTAAAATGAAAAATCTTTTATTGCCTTTTATTTTCTCTGTTTTATTAAAATAGAAGTTTGAAGAAAGGTATCATTAAGAGGCATGCATTCAATTTTCTTTTAACACCCTCAAAGTACTCTTCGTTATGTTAAGTAATATAGATATACTTCCGCTTAACTAGGTAACCATAAGAGATATTATGGGGAAATGTAGAAACTCGTTAAAATGCAACTTGTAATGTTATGTTATTTTCTCCATCATGTGCATAGTTCAGATAGAGGAAGAACTACATTCCACCCAAAGATTCTATTTCAAGATTTCAGCGGAAAAGGCTCGTGTGTATGAGTGTGTTTGAAAAATATAATTCGAAAACGAAATGTGAGATAAATGAACATGGTATTTAGCTTTAGTAACTCCCAAAGATGCAATATGAAAATCACTCCACCCCAAACTTTCCTTCTCAGTTAAAATGTTGCGCCATTTTTTATTTTCTCATTAATCACTCCGCAGCTTTTGATAAAATGTTATATAATTAAAATATTTACATGACAAAATGCATACTTTGAAATTTCCGCGAAGAGATCGTCACTCTTCATTCGCAAGAATTTTTTATAATTTTGTTTACTGGTAACTCGAGAGAGAGAGAACCGTACTGTGCAAAAAATATAGATCTTTTTAAAACACACATTATTTCAAACAACTTATTTGTTGCATGTTATTTGGTTTGAGTTATTTAAATATTTGGTCACTTTTTGAAGTGGCCACCATTCAGCTGTTCCGCGCCATGTCATGTAAAGAGTATGAATTTCAAGGTCAGCATATACCAACCGCTTTTAAACATTTAACCATCGCTTCCGTTTCCTGTACTTTTGTAATAAAATTATTTTTGTAAATGTTTATATCGATAAATTTTTGTAAGAATAGTTTATTACTAGCTACATAAAAATAAACTACGTGGGTAGAGAAAGTTATGTGAATATAAATAACTTTCTTCTAAATATTCTACGTCCTTACGCAGATTGCATTTTCCCAAGTGTAAACATATCAGACGTAACTTGTTTAAAATATTGCGACCCTTGGTTTATGATATAAATATCTGAATGTTATTGCCTCATGCTGTATATAAGAAAGCTTCTATTACACGATTTGCGAAATTTCTATGCAAAACCTGAATGCGAATAATATAACGTACGTAGAAGAATCACATATACCTATATGAACCTATAGGCAGAGAAAGTGGTTTAAGTTTTGTGTATCTGACTTTTAATCTGTTTAAGCAAGTACAAAGATAGATTTAGCTACTTTCTAGCCAATGTTGGGTTCATTTTTAGAGTTTTTGGTATAATCAGTTGGTAGCATTGCACGTACAGCTTTCACCTGTTCGCAGATCGCCCCGCTGTACATATGAAGCGGTCAAGTTGCCTGAACGCAAGGAGCTTAGACTAAAAATCGAAATCATCTTAGTCGCATACTAATTCACACAGTCCAGGATACTGGGTGTAAAATGCATGTATATAGATTACGTATACAGAGCCATGTGCGTACATTACTGCAGCGCACTTCATCTGTTCTTGTAATGGAACGGGATATTCAACGCTGATTCTCAACCGCACTCTTAGAGCATGACTAAGCACAGAACACATTTATCAATTCCTCTTAAGTGGACAGTGATGCCCTTCAGAACGCTTCCGGAGTTGCATTTGTATATTCGTTTCGTCTGAAAACAGCATACATCTGTAGAACCACATAGGTAGTTTTTAGAGTGAGGATATTTGCTTGTATTTTTTATAACTAGGAGAGTTTGCAAACCTGTATGTGGAATTGTGATAATTGCTACCTTAATATGTATCCAATTGGGAGTGTTAGTTATTTTTCTCTTTTCGTCTAACAATTTTCCCCACAATTCGATAACAAAAATTTAGATACTACCCGACACTTTCTTTTTGCATGTCGTAACTACGCAGTGAAATGAACAACGCCTGTCGTATATAGACTGCCCGTTCTCCCTCACATCTCAATGCTTGACCAGCTAGCCTAGATATTGTAAAGTACAGAAAGCGTTGGAACTTGCTTCCTGTACACCATTCGCTATCACGAAACCGGCCCACTATGCGTTATGTATTCTATGTCATGCTTACTTAGAGATATTAACCAATCTGAAAAGGTATCATTCTTAATAAGTGAAATTATAAGTTCGCAAAGGAAGCAAATATTGATGTAACATTGTTATTACACTTTCCTTAATTACCAATCAAAATATCTGCACTTAAATTCCTAACACACACACACTCTCTCTCTCTCTCTCTCTCTCTCTCTCTCTCTCTATATATATATATATATATATATATATATATATATATATATATATATATATATATATTCCTTAATCCCCTTGTATCTAAAGGAAACATGTGATAAAACCGTTTCTGCAAAATGTTTTCCCGATTAACATGAAACAGAAGAATAAGCGTATTTTGTGAAGAACATGTAGGGAAGGTCATGTGAATATATCCGTCATTCTAACTGGAGTGCCATAAAACCAACTATCACTTGACTGCAGACATGTGCGATCAGTGAAAGAAAAAAATAAAAACAGGCTTGTTTACTCGTCTATAATACTTTATTTCACTCCCTCCATTTATATATCATGGCTGTTGAGGCGAAGGCCATTGATAAAGTATGTTTTGTTTTTCTCTCTGTTGTCCAGTGTTGCAACTGTCATCACAAACGAATTAAAGCACGACACGAAGCATTTGGGAAGAGTCTGGATTGTGACATCTGTAGTCAAAGATCATTTCAGAGGCGTTGGAACGAAGAAAATTAAAACTGAATTGAAACTAAAAAAATATTATAGTCATCCCACAAAACACATTATACATAATATATTGTATTCAAAATACGAGTTTATTATTTATTTATCCCTGTGGCAGAGTCAATGCCATTTGGGCTTTTCTTCCGCTCAACCACAGAAAAATCCTGAATACAATGTTACATGTATAAATAATATTCAAAGGAACATAAAACAGAAATAACACAAACACTACATTTAAGTTAATTGAAAATATACAGCATCTAAGTTTAAAGTAATAAATATTCTGAAACTATATGCATGTATACAATGAAAATGCTTGAAATTAACATTTATTTTTAACTACAGTGTGAAACATACGCTAAAATGCATTTAAAGTTTGGCAGCTCCCGACATCCTGCGACATTAAATTCCAGAGCCTACAATATTAGGTCTTTTGAAAAATAATTAAGCATTACTCAATGTTCAAAATATTTAAATTAGAATGCATGTTATTAGGATATTAAATGTTTTACAGTTAACATTTAACATGTGGGTAATGTAGGCTTATACACCATGTTCATTTCGAAGTGTGTCGTGACGTCATTGTTTTGAGTTAGTGTTTTAAAGCGAATGTCAGCTCTAAGGGGAAGGATGTAGCGCAAAACATGTGTGGTGGAGAAGTTGCCTAGCCAGCACGGCGTTCAATGTGAAGTGTACTAATACAGTAACGTCATTTAATCATAAAACATAACCAAATAACATGCCTCGCAATCTCACACTTGTTTAAAATAAAATAAAGAATAAAATGTTTTAATCTTTATTACATAACTGTATCAACTCAAACACTTTTTGTTTACATTGGCTTGGAATCGCAATAACCACTGTTGCCAAATTCATGTTGTCTTGCGCTAGCGATAATATGCAAGGTGTTGCGTGTGTGACTGCACATACTTTAAAGGCGATTTCTTGACGTTAAGCTGAAGCATAAGTTGCTCTATCATTTCCATCTATAGTACAAGGATGAATACATACAAAATAAAATTGGTGAATGTTTGATTGCCAATATGCCACTCCTTTATCGGTTACTTCTGCAATTACCATAGAGGTAGAGCTTCAGAGTATGAAGTATACGTCTTTTCCATTTGTTGCTAAAATGAATCGTTTACCCGCATTATAATAAATAATTGATTTCAGCGTGTCTATTGGAATAAATTCGTGAAAGTACGCTTGGCAACATTGTCATGTGTGTAGAGCGGAACGTCAGGTGTGTTGACAGTAAAAGTACTTGCCTGAATACTGCTCGGAAAGCTTGAAAGAAAACCAATACCTTTCGTTACTTGATAAACACAGACACGTGGCGAAAACAGTTTTTTCGAGGCTGGCCTAGTTTGGACCTTCACTCGTAGGTGTGAACGTATGCATAATAGCGGAAGCCGCATTTGTAAACAACACATTCACTTGTTCAGTTCTACTCTTTGTCAGACTGTGCAGATAATCTATTCAACAATGTCCAATTATTTCCTTTAGCTTTCAGGATAGATTCATTTGTTATTGCAAGTTTAATTTGTCATTTTTTAATCTACCATCATGCGAAATCTACGCATTCATGCACCTAACACCTTTATAACAAGTACAACGCTTACAGATTTAACGAAGCTTCAATGCCAACCAAACAGAACACAGTTTGAGAGAGATTTTGGAAGGGCACGTGCTAAAACGTGAAAGATTCTCATGTTCAGACCTGAACGCCTTGGAGGCCAGGCAAATTCTAGGCGGATTCAGCGGCTAGACACATAACGTCATACAGCATGTCCTGGCACATTTTCAAATGAACACCTAGTATATTTGCATTCTAAATGTGCCCATGATAAATTAGTCAACTGATCGCGACAGAAACAAGATAACTGCATTCCCGAAACCGATTACACCGACCTGCGAATTTAAACGTTTTTTCCTGCGGCGCGGGGTTTATTAGCTCATTAGCATGCTAAATTCAAATCTGCTTTCCATTTTGTCGTACCACGTACCGTTTTCTTGCCATGCAGAAAGGAAATATATAATATTAGATTTTCTATCTTGTTTTTAAGTACAATTTAAAATGCGTGAAATGATTCAAACAAACAATCTCAGTTCCATATGCAATAGTGTACACTGAACTAGAACATTTCAAACATACCTTATCAGTTTATTTTCTCCTCCACTTTGCTGAAAACCAACGCTGAGTTGACTTGCGTTTGTGGTCATGACGAATGCACAAAATGTAATGTTAAACTCATATTGCATCCAAGTGCCTTTAACTTTTCGAGCATCGTTTTAACAATGCGTTTATATTGGACATCTCTAACATTGCCCAAAAACTTGTTTATAATTTCACTGGATGAGTCCCAAGCTTGAACCTCTATTATGATATTTCTAAAATGAGCGTCCTTCACTAGTTTGCGAATTTGTGGCCCGTTAAAATGCCTTCTTTCGCTTTTGATTCAGGCAACATTGGAAATTTATGAACAAGGTATTGGAAACCAACAACCACTTTTGTCCAAAGCTTTGAAAAATTGCTTCATTATCCCTAGTTTGATATGCATCAGGGGTAGCAAAACGTTCTGTGTGTCAATCAGCGGACGGCTTATTACATTTTTTGTCTCTGGCACTAAATCTTTTCCTTTTGGCCAATTTAGTTTCACCCCAGTATCTTTCTCTGGCTCTGGAGTCCCATTCCAACAAAAAGCATGGACATTTCTTGTATCCTGCTTGTTGGCCCAATGACATACCGCAGGCACAACACATGAACCACTTGTGTTCATTATATTTAACTTTTTCTTGGAAGCTATACAAATTTTGGTATGTTTCTTTAAGGGATGTAGAGCGAGCTATTGAAACCGAAGAAAACATAGCTTTTGTGTAGCAGAATGCCTTTCAGAGTTCTCTTACTCAAGTCAATAAACAGACGCCAATCCTTTGCTTCGTATGCTGTTCCAAGATGACGTATCAAGTTAGGGATATCACAACAATACACTAGTTCTTCTTTTACATAATATTTGAAGACTTTCTCAAAGTCTGTACCAACAGAAAAATATTCCAGGTGCTAAATCTTGTCTTTTTTCTTTGGTAAGACCCAAATCACATACCAAAATCATTTAATTTTGACTGACTCAATGGATTTGGATTGTAATGTTCTAGGTCTGGGGATCTGACCATTTTCTACACAACTTTTACACACAATACGAGGAGCAAAATTCTTGTCTTGACCTCCTAACATAACAGACATTGTTAGGATTGGTCACACAGCCCCACCTAGATATATCACAGGAGCTTGCCATTTTTTCTTTTCACATAACATTCGCAACACAACAGGGCTTCAGAAGAGACCAGCTGAGAAGTTCAAAACTGGACTACGGATTCCAAGATAGGTTCCTATTTATGCATTACTTAATTGTTTATCAGATAGATTCAACATTAACTGGAAACAAAGATAGACGTTGGTACAGTATGATGTGATAGATTTAGCATGTTCGGATATTTTAATTAACCACGCTGTAAGTTGTATATACAGTGATGTTATTATTAGCGTACCGACCTTTCAATTTTGTGTTGAATCAGAACTGTTCAAAATCTGTGCGTGATATGCAAAAACTATTATTTTCGAAATCAGAGCATCCGAATTGACCATTATGATGTAAAATATTCTATGCCGCAGAATCTTCACAGGCCGGTGTTATTCTCCTCGTTGCACCAGGGAGAATGAATGCATTCGTAGTAAAAACTGTGAAAAACAACTGAGAGGGCGCAGCACCTTCTCCTGAATATTTGGGGGAGGGTCTTGAAGGAATCTCAGCTGTTGCATTATTTCTACTTTCCGGCAAGACTTTCTGCCTACCGTCTACAGATTCTGCAAGTGTGGATTTGTGAATGAATGTGTGTATGAAAATAAGTTAAAAACGACGAAAACCTACAGTAATCTAACCTAATAAAGGTTCAAAAGGTTATAAGTACTATCAAATGTTTCAGTCAAAGCCGCCATTATGACCACAGCAGTTAAAGGCGATGCATACTCCATCTTTGATGCCGTCTCCAGTCTCATTCCCCAATGAATTTGCTGTCAACTGCTCCAGTATTGAACACATATTTTTTTCTCGAGGTATGCGTAGGTGGTTGATACATTTAATGGAAGCTAATAATGATCTATTTAAAGTGAGTTCCCGACTGTTTGATGATGCAGAATTAAGCTATTTCTGAATCCTATTCAAAATTCAAACTATTGAATTACATAGGCTAATTTCTGTCGTATACTTTACTGTTTAAAAATAACTTTCCTCATAATAACGTGCAGCGTACGTTACCACGAGTCGCAGAAATACTAAACAGAAGGTTTCCTGACGGTAACTGCTAGATCTACATATAGCTATAACCCGAGCGCGGTCCTTGACGCTGCGGTTGCCGATAATCGACCACAGTAAACACTTCTGCAACACTGTAAAACATGAAGAAAAAGATACGACTTTCAAAAATACACACTCTCTTATCAACTTATTAATTTTAACATATGAGCATTATTTATTACACTTATTTATCTTCCTATTATTTCTTTATAAAATTATTAAACTTATCCGTCGATAATTCAGATATCATGGTGGCTATAGAAATGGACCCCCAAATAGGTTTTAAACCTGTCTCTGATGACAATGCACATGCATCTATCATGACGGAGCGATTTTTGTTGCCTGACCTTGCATTGGGGCTTGTTGGGGCTTGTCATACGTCGTCAATGAAAGCGTACTTTAGCCAGTCAAGGCAAAGGGGAAGGAAAGGGAGCGCTTCAACTTCAACTTATTTTATTGACTAATATATTTGCCTGGTGCCGGTACAAAGGGGCCCGGCTTACAGGCTCAAATTTACATTATATACAGTTAACAGTTTTAAATGGGCACTCTGGTTTTCTTCTTTCACAACAAAAACCCATACGGTGAGCAGCCTTAGCTCACCGAGAACAGTTTTAGGGTGTATTTTTAGTCTTTATGTTTGTCCTTTTTTTTAGATAGTTTTTTTTTAATGTACACTGATCCATACGCTCACTCACTCCTGGGCATACCACACATATGTCCCATCACACGCGCGCGCGTGCGCACGCACACGCACGCACACACACACACACACACGCTCGTATATACATATTTACACTGCACTATATACACTTCACTATTTACAGTTTTTCCGCAGTTTTTCTGTGCGGCCGGGTTGCAGCTCCTGTGGCGTTTCCGAGGCACAGACCTCTTCCGGAGTGTGTGGCCTAGGGCCTGGGTTGCATGGGTGTGCATCAATCGGCGAGCCATGCAATGTCTAGAACATTTTAATTCTAGCATGTTTACGATGCTTTGGCTCTCTCTTGCCAATATTGGCAATCACGTCATTTTGGTGATTCCTGATGCGCACCCACGCGACAGTGGCTCTTTTTGTTATTGCCTCGGGAATGGATGAGATCTGGGTTTCCTGGTAAAGGGTTTGGTTAGTGGTTAGGATGGGAGCAAAGAGGATTTTCCGGAGGGAGAGGTTTTGGAGGGTTTGGATAGTCTTCAGGGCGGTTTTTGAGGCGTTTGCCCAGGCCACACACGCGTAAAGAACCACTGACAGGATGAAAGCTTTATACAGGACGGGTTTGGACTTCAATTGCAGTGTTTGCTGCGGAAGATGGGGGCGCATAACTTTAGCCGCTGTCTGCCTTTGTTGGCGCTATTTTTTATGTGGGTGGACCAGCACATTGTGCGGTCCAAAAAGGGAGCGCAGAAGGATACCTTCAAGTTATAAGAAGGGGAAGAAAGGAGGGGAAACAGGGTTTTGCTGGGTAAATACGATATACAAAAGTAAAGTTTTAAGATCATACGCTTAATATCCACAGGTGGCAAAATGGCACTGTAATTAAGACGATAAACATGTTTAGATCTCAGGAGATAAGCGACTTTTGGAATACCGATGCTCACGTAATACGTGTGGCTACAACAGCAATGTAGGACTGTTCTATGCCTTCTTTTTTAAGAACTAACTGAGCACTCTACTTTAATCAGAAACAGTTTAGTGAAACGTGAAAAACATTGGAACAACGTATCCGTAAATGCACCATTTGCTATTTTACTACGAATCATTTGAAAACACTTTTTTTGAGAACGTTGTATGAGGTAGGTGCTGGAGGGAAATAAACGGTACATTAGATCTCTTCGGGATTGAAAATACTGTTTTATCATTACAAGAAAACAAACAAAAGCCAGTATGCAGCGCGTACTACATAACAAATCATAATATGGTAATTCGTTGCCGTAGGCACCGTCGTCTTTGTGGTGCACGTGTCTACTCCAGCACAGTAGAGAGGTCAGCCTGCGGGTCCCGGCTCTGGCAAATGACCTTGGTGCCCCTCCCCTATGCCGCTCGGCCCACGCACGCACGCGCCCGGTTTCTCACACGTGACAAACTGCATACCAATATCCTTCCAGACGCATCTCATTGGCTGATTGATTGACTGGATGGACTAAATTTCAATGACCATAAAATAACGATTCCATTACGCGATATCCATATGACCTTGATGCTTATTTCCCACGCCCTCTTCTAGAAGAGTAGTGAAGTCATGCGGTAACACTGAGTTGGTGTGCGTATGCAGAGGATTTAAATTCCCAAAGAAAGCAAGGCAGCTTTCAGCCGCTGCGGCTTCTAAGATTCCTTTGAATAAGAGCAATTCATTGAAGCATCTGAGCTGTACCGGATTCTTTGCAATGAAAAGTAAATGAAACACAACTTCAACAAGAAACGTTGGAGCTTTTGCTTTAAACGTGTAGCAAATAGTTTCATATAACTTTCGCTACTCACTATCGTTTATTTTTGCTTTCTCTACTACGTATAGTAATCAGGGGAGGTATTGTATTCGACTCAAAATTTCGATGTCAACATTTCACCATAAATATATCTATGTTTTGAGGACCCCGAAAAAAAAACCAAGAGAGAGAGAGAGAGAGAGAGAGAGAGAGAGAGAGAGAGAGAGAGAGAGAGAGAGAGAGAGAAAGAAAGTGCCTTGTCAGTCTGTGAACAGCATAATTCAAAAACGAAGAACAAAGGTATTTAAGTTTAATATCTTTCAAGTATGCGACACGAAGATTTTGAAGAAAATTCCTCCACCCTAAGCTACCCGTTACACGGAAAATTTTGATTTTCTCAAAAATGGCTCTAACATTTTGATTAAAATGCCATATGTTTAAAATATTATAACAAATGAAAAGTATATTTTGAATTTTCTGGCTATAACCCATGTAGTTCCGTTTACTCTTGCTGACTTTGGCATAAACCGTATGAGATACAGCAAATTTTACTGTAAAAAAGTAGATCTCGTTAAATCACACGTTATATCCAAATGCATTTTTATGGAGTGAACCATTTCGGAGATATTTCTTGTTATTTGTGTGAGTTTTGCAGTACTTAAACCTTTCTTAAACGGAAGGTCGTTATTCACTTTTTATCTCTTGGCCGTGTAAAGAATTTCAAAGCTTTTCCCATGTTTCCCTTGCACCTACAGAAAATCAGCAATAAGATAATTTCTGCAAATGTTTATCTCGACTGACATGACGAAGATAGAGAAATAAGAGTTTGTAAAAATAGAACAAGAGTAGAGAAAGTTATGTGAGAGCAAGGCATCGGATTTTTCTATATACTTCATGTTAATCGATAGCAACACTAATCGATAGTCAAATGTTTAAACGGCCATATTCCTTCCATGACATCACTAGAGACAAGTGAATATCGACAGGGCTTTAAACAAATTACGAAGCATTTAACAATTAAAACTACGATAGCTCGGAAATAGCTGATGGCATAAAAGTTATTTAAAATAAATTGTGTTCTAAGATCTACGTGTTTTGTGCAGTGCGTTTCTGTATAATCACTTAACGTTTACCAGTTATACAGAATTATACAACATCCCTTCCTAATGAAGAAGACTTCACAGGCTATTTCCAGAAAATTCAAGACACACTTAATTAATTAATTACTTTCTTGTTTAACGACGCTGTCAATTGCCAGGATCACATCAGCGTCGCCGGTGTTCCGGAATTTTGTCCCGCAGGAGTTCTTTTACATGCCAGTAAATCTACTGACATGGAGCTGTCGTTTTTAAGCACACTTAAAAACCATCGGCCTGGGCCGGGTTTGAACCCGCGACCTTGGGATCAGTATGCCAGCGTCTAACCAACTGAGCCACCCAGACCGACAAAAGACACGCTTTATCTTCCATATAATATATTAAACATGTATTTTAATCAAAATTGTTACAGCATTTTTGAGAAAATCTAACATTTCGAAAAATTTTCCATGTAAAGGGCAACTTTATGTGGGCGAATTTTTTTGAAACTCTTGTATCGCATCTTCTTTGAAGATGCTGAACCTAAATATCAAGTTAGGTATTTATCGGACATTTCTTTTTTGAGTTGTGTAACCACATAGAGATAGACACACACAAAGATAACGTTTTCTATAATTTCTTCTTATTCAGGTGGCCTTAAAACATGTATTTCCAGGGAAATCTCGATGCCGAATTTTTGCGTGGATACCTTCTCAACCTGGCACTGACCACGTTCCACCCTCCAGTACTGCACCCCACTCATGATGCCTGAGCTGGGGGACGCAACGGTAGGGCAGAAGGTTCGGCCGAGAAATACCTAGTTACCTTCTCCATATATCGTGCCAGGTAGGCAGAAAAAGTAAACACTGTCACGCGAAAATAGACAGGGACTTTGTAATGACATCACAGTCAAAACCACCCTTACCATCACTCCTACTACCCCTCCTTAAAATTCTGCCCTGGCAACAGTACTTAAGCCTTCCAAGCAGTCGCCTGACAGTCATTATTAAAGGCCGGAGGGATGTGCGCTTGCATGCGATACAGGTTAGTAGGACGCAGAGTATGAATGATGTCAGAAGTACAGCACGGCCATCAAATGTGCAAACAACTGTCACTAGAAGCAAGAGTCCAAAGCAACGTAACATAGTATTCTGCGAACTAGTGAAGCATTGCCTGGAAAGTGTATGCAAACACAAGATCAAGGTGTAGTATATCGCATGAACTATCTGAAAATCTTCAGTTCATATCCAGCAATTTTGCAGCATTGCCCAAAGTTATTAAACAATTGGAAAAATGGGTGTGGAAATCTCCAAGAGCATAAGTATAATAGAAGACTTAGCTAATTCAATTAATAGGATACCTCTTGTACCAGGTATCGAAAAGGTGAAATCAAAATTCCAGAAAGTTCTAAACAAAAATATTGGTCATCAAGCAATGTGTGAAATTTTGAAAATAAGTAAGAAGGAAAACACGCCAGACGATTGAGTGGAATTCTTTACATTTGCACCTCTGACATCGTGTGACGTAGAAAAAAGTTTTTCGCTTTTTAAAAACTGCTTCAGTGTTATGCGTCGAAATTTCACATTTAATAATTTACGAATGTACATTGGAACCCAGTGTAATGCATTCTGTGACGATGTTATAGTTAATAAATAGCAGTATGTATAAGTGCAATTCCAGAGTTTCATGATTTTTGTAGGCTATGCTGCAATGAGGCGGTTTGCATGGTGAGGCTGTGCCTACCCGCAGTTGTTTACATGCGCGAGCGATAACAGTAAAGCCCATGTGCAGTATACCTATGGAAAAAGGCACACACCTTTGTTCACGTCATCTTGTGATTAATCAGAGAAATACAGTGCTTTCTTTTATCCACCACCTGGAAAGCCTACTAAGCACATGTCCAAGATGGTATTATATTGTGCAGAGAAAGAGTTGGGCAATAACAACAATGACATGTGTTGTGTAGTTTACAGAGAACGTGGTTTCTCCCTTCTTTTTCTACTGGATCCGCTCTAAGCATGGCAATTTTGTACAAGTCCGAGCAACACGTGTATATGCGATCGATTCGTATAACTGCTCCCTTTCAGTACAGTCATCTGCTTCTATTTCCAACTAGGTAACAGTAGAAATGTAGCGTATTGCAACGAAATCATTAAACGTTACCGTTAGCACAATTTTAAAGTACTAACATAAAGAAAACAGATATATTTTCTATTCTTAGGCTGAGTGTTGCTAATAAGAGCGTTCACTGCAGCCACGAGCTTAGGGGCTGGCTCTTGCCTTTGTTTACTGCAAGTGTGTTTCTTATTTCAGGAAGGGTATAGTGATCCCACACATCCCCCAAGTGTAAGTCCTTGGTCCTTTTTCACGCCTAAAAGCCTGGTGGAAACAACATTAGTCCCGCGTTTTGAAAAATAGCGTCATTAATTTTTTTATCCTGTGGTAGGTGAAGAAAATATTACATTAAAGCACGACTCCAAGTTTTACCGGTATTAACAGCTGATTGCGGGCAAAATTCCTCACTAACTTAAAGATATTGCTCAAGTGTTTAATGCGCTTGGTGACGTATTTCTTGCTTCTATTGTAAATCGGTGACAGATAAACATTCTGGCACAACACTTTGATTCTTTGTTACCACGGTTAGAACTAGAATAAAGAATATATGGCTTTTGGTGACTCTAAAAAATATTTTGTTGTTTAACGACGCTATTAACTGCCAGGATCACATCAGCGCTGCCGGTGTGCCGGAATTTCGTCCCGCAGGAGTTCTTTTACATACCACTAAATCTACTGACAAGAAGCTATCGTTTTTAAGCACACTTAAAACAATCGGTCTGGGCCGGATTTCAACCCGTAACCTTGGGATCAGTAGGCCAGCATCTAACCAACTGAGTCACTCAGTCTAACAATTTTGGTGATGATATTCCACCACTCCATATATCGTTGGCGAGGCCCATAAACTCGCATCCGAATCATATATTCAGCAAATCTCGGGTATCATATTTCTATTGGTTTTCAACCTTCCAAGTGCTTTTAATTCTAAATTTCTTCCTCTATGGGGTTAATTTGACCACCCCTGCAGTGGTAACGCGCTACCTCTGGCGCGGAGGATGCGGTTCAATCCCCGGTACCGGCGGGAGAATATTTCCATGAGGTCTTGCAGGGGGTGCACTCAGCCTCGTTAGGTCCCGGAAGGACCAATTGAGGAGGTACTTGATAAAGTAGCGACCTCAGGTCGCGAAGGCCGCATAACTGGCCGGCAGGGCTCGGGGCGCTGACCACGTCCCACCCTCGAGTTCTGCACCTACTCTTGACACCTGTACTGGGCAGAGGTGGGGAACGCAGCGGCTAGGCGTTAAGTCTTGTATTAGCCATCCTTTTACATTGACCATATGCAGGTAAGTACTAGGAACTATGGAACTTCTATCACTGTTCCTATGCGTCACCAAAAATCCTAGAATTCGCGGTTCGACTTCCTGCTATGGCAATCAAATTTTTAAAACGTTCGTTGCCCGCATGTGTGCAGTGCATGTGAACAGTTAAATGCGAGTCTGATTACGGCAGCTCAACGGTAGAGCATCGGCACGTAAAGCCCAACTCGTGGTTGGAGTCCCGGTTGTGAAAGGGTATTCTTCAAATAGGATTAAACTTTCCAACCTTAGTCTACACAAGGCTAAGCCTAATCAATCGATTGTAAACACCATGCTGGGGAGAGAGACAAAGGGAGGGAGAGAGAAGGTGTGGGTGTGTGGGTATGCAGGCGTGCTGTTTATTCTGGAACACTCTCCAGACCTCCAGCATTGCATAGAAGCTTGTGGACGTCTCCAGCGCGTGTTTTGAAACCAATCGACGAAGCCAGTTAGTGACAACGTCACCGCTGATGTCGCGTCGTGAGAGAATTCCAAATAACGTTATCTGGTCTTTGCCGAGACAACATGTTTGTACAGTGTGTGTGTGTGTGAAGGTAAAGTCTAGTATACCGTACACTACGAACGCTATTCCCGAAACTTAGTTCATTGTGCTACAGTATTTACATGTTGTGTTTGTCCTGATAAAGCAGCTCATTGTACGACCAAAGCTATATTATGGCGCAGAACAATCTTACTATTTCAGCCCCTGCTCTTGTAAAATGTTTATTATTTCATAATTATGTCAGTAATATCCTATTACAAATTTTGTTACAAGTTTGCTGTTGTATGCATAATAATAGTTTATGAGTATACTTTACACAAACCTTTTTTTAAATTTTTATTTTAGGTTTTTTTTAATATATATGGTAGTGTCGGAGAGATGGCGCGGATGCTTGCTTAAAGGAAAGGGTATTCCCCGTGGGCACCAAAGGTCTGCTTGGCCGACGGACTGTTCATCATCGCTCTTTAGCAGTGGGAAGGATCTATATATATATATCAGTGATTAGTTCTGTATGAGGAGATTTTTTACTTTCTCTACTACGTTGAGGAAGTATTCTATTCCACCCAAAAATTCGATGTCGAGATTTCACCGAGAATATATGTTTTGAGGCCCCCTGAATCCAAAAGAAGTATTTTTAGAAAAAGGTCCGCGTGCGCATGTGTGTGTCAGTCTGTGGACAGCATAACTCAAAAACAAAACATCGGTTAAAAGCCAAAGTTGGTATTTAAGTCTAATGTCTTTCAAGGATGCGACACGAAGATAGGGAAGAAAATTGCTCCATCCTAAACTACCCTTTGCATCTCACCAATGACGCCTGTAGTGGGCCGAGCTGGGGGACGCAGCGGCTGGGCGGTAGGGCTTAGCTCTTATGGGCTGTAGTGTCGGAGGCAATAAAAAAACTACCCGTTACATGGAACATTTTTCGAAAAAAATTATTTTCCTGAAAACGGCTCTAACGATTTTGATTAAAATGTCATGTTTGAGATATTTTATGACAAATGAAATGCATATCTTGAATTTTCTGGCTATAGCCCCTGTAATCCTATTTACTCTGGATGACTTTTGCATAACTGGTAAACCGTAAGAGATAGACCAAATCTTACTATACAAAAAATGTAGATCTAAATTTATGTCTAAACAAAATTTTTTTGTACGGTCAACCATTTCGGAGATATACCTTGTCATTCTAGTGAGTTTTGGAGAACTTGTACTTCTGCCAAATATAACATCGTTATTCATTTTTTTATATGTTAACGTATAAAGAAACATTCCGCTTTAAAAGATTTGAGTAGCGCTCAGAGCCCACAGTATTTGCATATAGCCCTTGTATCTACAAGGACATAAACAAGTTAATTTCTGCAAATGTTTATCTCAACTAACACGAAGAAGATATAGGAATAAGAATTTGTATACTCTGTTCATCAAGAGATTAGAGGAGATATAAACAAAGCACCGATTTGTATCACTCCGCGGCCATGTGCTTTCACAATGACGCAACACGGTTACCTACCGCTACGCGTAGGTATAATATGCCTTTTACACTACTAAAGGATATATTTACTTGATCCAAATAACATATAGCACATGGAAATTAACTGCTACTTACGTCATCTCTGTCCACAATAATACTTTTTCATTTCCTGCTCACAATCTCGAAACCAATCTCCAGAAGCAGCTTGTGGAGGGAAGTTCGTTTTAAATCTGGAAGATCGGGATCAGAGTTAACTGCCAACAGCACTTTAACGTGGGGGTTCATTGTTAACAAAGAACTGGTGAACTTTTCGACGGATTGCAGATCTCACACTCACAAATTCGTCGCAAACTACATACACCATTTATCTGGCACGTGGTCGCTTTTTAGCAGTATCTTCACCAACTGACGATTTTTCTTTGGGTGTACTGTCAATACTTGAAACTGACACACCGGTAAACTCAGATGTTAATTTCATCACGTCTTCCATAGCAAGTTCGGGATATTTCTCGCAGAACTCGTTAAATACGTGCAATATTATTGTCTTTTCACCACTTCGCAACGGTTTGCCACACTTATGTGTTACAACACTCACTTGTTCCGCCATGTTACTTTCATACTGAATAATGCGCGCGCAGAATGAATTAGGCTGGTTACAGGTTCACCTAACTGCGTATTCTTACACTTTAACTATGCTTAGTACACTTAATTCATGCTTTAGCAAACATTAAATGACATTTCAGACCTCAGTAACAGTATTTCTTCAAGGGATTATTTAGACGGCGAAAGCGTCAAGAGGGCGCGATGTGGTCAAAACGCACGTGGCTTTGTTTACGTCTCCTCTAATCTCTAGATGAACAGAGTATAAGAATGGTTAGTATAAGAGTAGAGAAAGTCATGTGAGTGACATCAGATTTTTTTACTTTAGTATTTTCCATGATTTGTTGTGTAAGGGCACTGATGACCTGGTAGTTGAGTGCCCTTAAATACATATCACAGGGGGCTGCAGGCCGCTAGCAAACAGGCCACAGAGACACGCGGAAGTCCCTAACAGTTCCAGGCTGGAAGATCCATCCCCTTGTTGAGCTGCCTAGAAAGGACAATGTCGACTCGTTAACCAAGCAGCCCTCTATTGTTCTCGTAAGTGATCTTTTCTTTGATCAAGCCATAACCACAAAACCTAGAAGCACAACTGAACGATGAAAGAGAAATGATGGAACGGAATTCTGGTAGATGCGAAACCAGTCAACTTCATCATGATTAAATATTCGAAATTCTGTCTATCTTACAGAAACCCAGCTTGAAGATGTATCCTACATTAACGCGATTACTCCTGGCTTTTCACGCGAAAGTGTCATTCCATTGAATCGAGCTCATTCGTTTAAAACGCTTGACTTTGTCCTCATTATTTTATTTTTCTTGTCTTTAAATAGCTATCCTTGAACTATGTGTCATTTGTTTACGTCATTATAATACATCAAGTGTTTCGTTAAGAAAACAGCATGTATTAAAATTCCGGTTTGAACTTGAGTTTAAGTGCAATACAAACAAACTTATAATGACAACGTAATTGCCGAATAAATTCACTGAAGTAAAAGCAAAGTTCTTTTAAATCAAATCTTTCATCACAATAAGTTAAGAAAGGACTAAAATCTAAATTGGAAAAGCAATATTAACAACACATAAAAGAAACTGTATGGTTACAATTTAGAAGAACGAAGGCTCTTGAAAATAGAGAAGATATTTATATATCAAATAACATTTTTTGAGGCGTGCTTCTAGGTTTCATGCCGTATTGTAGTGTCGGAGAGATGGCGCGGATGCTTGCTTAAAGGAAAGGCCCCGTGGGCACCAAAGGTCTGCTTGGCCGACGGACTGTTCATCGCTCTCTCTAGGCAGCTTTAGCAGTGGGGAGGATCTACCAGCCTGAACGTTTTAGGAGACTTCTGCGCATCTCTGTTATGTCTGCCTGTGGGCCTCCTGTGGTTCCTTCACTTCATCCCTTCTTCCTAAGGGAGACAGTCACAACAGATCTATGTAGTTCGCAGTGCGCGTGGTATCCCCCTAAGTTGTATAACCTATCTACAACTCTGCCTATATATACAGGGTGGAAGGTACTGCTTTGTTCAGAATAACCTGGCTAATAGATACAGATTTAAGAAATATAAAATATCGTTTCGTTTCGGCAGGTTTAATCGTTTTGTAAAAATGATCATTTTTCGGCAATATAAATGGCAACGCTGAGCCCTCGACACGCCAGCGGCCTGTTTGTATCCGACCAGCGTGTGCTTCTAGGCCAGCACTGCCTCAGATGTAAACAAAACACTCACTCAGTGCGTTTACCGTGCCGCTGAAGCAGCCACTATGTCGAGCAAATGCTATACCTTACAGGTGTAAATGTTACTCAAATTATATATTTGTTCAAGGAATAAAATGATTCAGTTTTCCATAGTTAAGGAAGAAGAAAAAGAAAAAAAATGAGCCACGTATTTTAGGTATAAAACAATGCTGAGATAAAAAGATACAGATTTTCTCAATTATACACACATGCACGCACGCACACACACGTACACACATCAATAGAAATTTTGCAGACGAATGCTCTCGGACGAGATGCTAGTCGGGTTTGTCATGTTATTTGCGAAGTCGTGTGGCGGATATAGGTGACCTTGGTTTGGCTGGCATAGTAACAGGTTTCCTTTTATTTTTTTCTTTGTTCTTTTTTTTTTTTTTTGCCAAATATATTACTTTGGATTTGGTTTCATACAAACCTCATTCCATATAAGAGGAAGAATGCAAACAATTTTAAAATATGGTGTGAAGAAACCGGATTAGCTGGTGTGAGTTATATACTATTCAATGTATTTTTAATTTTAATGTGCCCAAATTGCATTCTATGCATTTACAAAGGTGTTGCCTTTTCATTGAACAGAACTACTCCGTAAGACTTGTCACAGCGAGGTATTTAAAGACATATTTTACTGAATGTTTTCAGTAAAACAACCACTTTGAAAATAGTGTTTCAAAAAAGATAATTGTGTAACATGAAAGTGATGCAGTAACTTGCAGCCGATCTAATTACAACATTTTTATACAACCTAGGTCATTTATGTAGTGACAAATTTCAATTTTATTTAGCAGCACAACATAATTTACTTTTTACAGCTCTTTGGATCAAACTCATCCCAACTGAAGTGCTGTAAAATATTGTACCTTGCTACATCAGAGTTTTTCAGCTTTTCTCTGAACGTTCAGGCGTATTCAGTCTCTCCCAATAACTGCTATTCTACGTGGCAATTCATCCCCTACCAAACTTGAAGGGAAAGCCGTACTGCTGCAGCAAAATATAGAAATGGTTCAAAAGAAGCGTTACGCTTGAAAGAAGTGTTAACGTTACCATTTGTTTTCTGACCATACAGATTTATAAAGGTTATTTTAACTGCATATTCTATCCCATTCAGTCCACATGCGAAGAAGTGGTGACACATCGTTTGTACCTTTTCTAAATTTTGCGAGAAGTATCTTTGCCCAGTTGAAACTTCGTTATCCCTCACTTATCTTCGCAAAACAATGGAACTACTATATCCGCCCGTTCCTCCTCTGCTTGTTGATATACCTGCATTTTGTAGTCTATTTTCTGTCTGCTCACACTAAAGACCGTTGTCACTTGTCATGAAAGTTACGCATATCACAATTTAGAGAGCGACACTAGTTCTAAAATCTTCTTGCTGCCATTTGTGATCAAAGTAGCACAGCTAAAACTTATATTATAAAAAAAGGAATAAAATGCCTGCTTTCAAATTCAAATGCAAGTAGTTTGTGTGGTTGCCAGTGGCGTACGACCAGTTCATCGAGGAAAGAAACATATCTGTTGTAAGCCCATTCAAAACTACAAAGAAAAAGTTGAATAGAGTAAATATATTGTTGTTAGCTAATGCTGGATTTCTGACAATGAAGTCATTAATCCTCTTGCTCTCCAATATTTTTCACTACATAAATACTGAAGAGACTTAGCAGTAAATGTAACCGCTTTTTAGAGAGCACCATATTTTTATGTTTTGGCAGTCACATCGCTCTCTCACAACCCCCAGAATGTCTGGAGGACCACACCTGTCGTTGGTTTACGGGTCTCACCGACCTGACCGGGAGAATTATCAAACTAAGTTCACCGACCATATCCTCTGATCACCAATCAGAGGACGTATTACATGCCATGACAGGTCAGCATGTTAGGGGTTAAGGTTTCATAGAGAAATGTAGAGGTTGGAAATATAAAGACTCCCTAGCCCTCAGGAACCCTAATAGCATCGGGGTCGGAAGAGAACAAGAGATGACCAAGGTAAGGTCAGATAGAAAAGTTACAGTGAGGAGCAAAACACCAGTAAGTGGAAGTAATGTTCTGCTCAGCTTGGGTACCTTGTGGTCGCCATTCACATATCCCCTAGACGGAGACCCCTGAGTAAAGAGTAAATATATATGATATTCTCTTTAAGTATATATTCCTATAGCTTTTAATGAACAGAAAGTACTAAGCTAACAGTATTACCAAAGGGTTTGCACTGCAACAGGGGAAAGCGAGTGTGCAAATGTGTAAACAAAAACCCATTCCGGTACAATTGAGATACCACGCACCATACAGCAGAGGCGAAGCGGTTGCTGCTATTCCAGGCATTTACCATAATGGTGGATGCTATTTAGAAACATATTTCGGAAAGTGCTCATTTGCGGATTCGTTTGTTGTTTAACTTTGGTACACATTTCTGAAGAAACTATTTAACCAAAGGGTGAGGAGGAGAACAGCATATTTCGAAAATGCAATAAGAATTGCAACTGGGTTAAGTGTCTTAAGCCCAACTCCGCCCATGCATAGGGTATCTGCCTAGTATTTAGAAGATATCATAGGCTAAATGCGCCGAAAATTGTGGTTCATTAAGTCACCTTAATTTAAATATAACATCCTTTATTTATAACGCTGAAGGGTACTATTTAACTTAAAAGGCTAGTGTATCGTTCAGTTGGCATATGAAGTTTTACGTAGTTGGCTTCAAGTTATCTAGGTTCAAACCATATACAAAATAAACGTGAGGTCAACAGTGGGCAAGAGTCACTGACAGCAGGTAAACACGGCCTGGAAGTGTTGTTTGTAAACACCAACATGCCTAAGTCCAGTGAACAGTTCAACTTTACTTTGTTTCCTCGTAGATTTAATGCTTAGACATTCCTATGCCTATTGATAAGATTACTTACCAGCTAAATATTGGAAGTGCGTATTATTTTACGGTTCATTGTTAGGTACATATTTTCTTTATGTTTTCCAATTGCTTACCGTTTTAGTGATTCTTGTGCAACGAAACACCAAAGTTAGGCGCCTTGGCTATTGCGACCATGGGAACCGGCTTATCAACACAAAGAAGAATACAGAACAATAAAATATAGAAAAGAGACTGAGATGAAAGATTTTGGTTTTTTATCTGGAAAGGGCGTATACTAGATTAGTTTGTTAACCCCAAAGTACTCAATATCACTACATTTATCGTCTCTATAAATCAGAGATTTTTAAGGTAAATTAAAACAATATTACGGTAACAAATATAATAATTTTCTATAACTGTTACCTCGTTTCAAAAAAAAAAAAAAAAAAAAAAAAAAAAAATCGTTTAAAAAGCCTAAAACTCACTATACACACATATGCTATGAAACGAATGAATGCATCTTTTACACGCTGGAGTACTGATCTGAAGGTCGCGGGTTCAAATCCGGCCCAGACAAGGTATTTTAAGTGTGCTAAAAGCATTAGCCCTATGTCAGAAGATTTAATGGCATGTGAAGGAGCTCAAGCGAGGCAAAATTTCAGCACACGTTAACAAACAAAACATTATATAATATACGTCTTACAAAAATCTGAGTGTCATTTTAACCTACGTTAATGTTTTTACAACTACAGTGTAATGTGTAAGAGGTAAACAAAAGATAAGCGTTTCTAAGAATAGTTTGTAGAAGAGTGAGTAGAGAAAATAATTGAATTGTTTATATTTGTTATACATGTTTATTGTATCAATTCTAATTATACAAATACACTCTTGGTCTAATAGAATAATTATAATATAATTAATTATAGCCATATTTCCCACAATATACAATTTATTTCTACCTCTTGGGGTTGCTTATTTCTATTACTTCCCCACATATTTGTCGGTCTAGGTGGCTCAGTTGGTTAGACGCTGGCCTACTGTTCCCAAGGTCGCGAGTTCAAACCCGGCCGAGGCCGATGGTTTTTAAGTGTGCTTAAAAACGACAGCTCCATGTCAGTAAATTTACTGACTGTAAAAGAACTCCTGAGGGACAAAATTCCGGCACACCGGCGACGCTGATGTGATCCTAGCAATTGACAGCGTCGTTAAACAACAAAATAATTTAAAAAAATTTAATTTCCCCATATATTTATCATTTTGTTTTATATATAATGGGGACGTTTATTATGGCCACTAATTACTTTCACCCCTCATTGCCCACTTCCATTTTCTCTATTTACTCACAGTTCTTTTAACCATTTCAATCTCATTTTTCCTAAATATTTTCCTCCTTTCTCTGTGTATTCGTCTGATTTTGAATTAATCTTTTTAAACCTACCGCATTTTGTGCATCGTTCCCCTCTTTTTATCCTTATCACACCACTTAGGTTCATTACCCCCGTCCTAGCCCATGCGTACCCCATTCTGGCCCCTTTATTGCATATTTCGATGTATTTATCTCTCTCCCATTCCATTTTTAAAAATCTATAATGTATTAATGGCCTACTGTCAAAGTTACCCAGAATTTCTTACTTTTTTATGTTTGATTTATAAATAACAGTATTTATAAATGTTTTTCCCATTGTTATTTATAGTCTTGTAACTTATCATGCTCTGAAAAAAGAAGAAAGTTAATAAATAGTTTATTGTGCTTTGGAAACGGGTTGTTTAGGATTATGGGAAGTCGCATTTTTGTCATTCTGCAGATTTGTTATGGACAAAACTACAAAACCATTATCCCGTGGATTTCTATAAAGTTTAGTTTATTAACCGCTGTCATCCAGCCACGAATCCATCTCAAATCTCCTTATGGGCTATTCAAAACGAGTAGTTCATAGTTTCCATAATTTCACCGAGTTTAATGCACGCCACTGGCTGGGAGACGCAAGAAGGTCGTAACTGTTACAGATATAGAAAAACCTTTTCTCCTCTGTTGTGGTTATATGTACGTGAGAGAGATAGAGAAAGAACAGCTGTATGGTAACACACAAACACGCCCAAGTTTTAAGATCAAGGGCAAGGTCGAACGAGCGACCCAGCAACCGAGTGGACGTACGGACGGACGGAAGGAAGGTCGAACGGACCAGTCAGTTCCCAAACAGGAAGGACCGGCCCCCTCTCCCCTTTTCCGTTCTTTTTATAAACATTTGCTTTGGGTGGGAATGTTTTCTTTACAGTATTATGTCGGCGACGCGCTTTTCTCACCCCAAAACTTTCCTCTCTGACTCTTGTTAATCCTCATAGACTCATATATACATACATATATTTTTTTTCCACTACTACTCATGTAAATTGCGGACCTATGTTTATTCTGCTCCAGGGGACCGTTCTTGAGTATATACAGGGTGGAAGGGAAGTCATTACATTAATTTAAACCAGTGATAGACCTCGGTATTTGGAGCACATTTTGTATCTTACGTTTTTGTACCATTTCCTACGGATATATTTTGGTTTTGTCGAAAACAAGCTGGCAACACTGCAGATTGTGTGGGTATCACTTTCACTAGGCCAGTACATAAAACACCGTAGCGGTGCGTCTTGAGAACATAAACAAATACCCTGCCGTGTCCTTCCACGTTTACTGTGCAAGTGTAGGCCAGTCAGAAGCGTTAGCTCCCAAAACATTACACGACCCTGCAAGAGACCTACCTGTTTACATCCAGAACCGGTTCAATTCTCTGACCAACCTCAACACAACGTTGTCGAGGTACTTCACGTGTGAAAGAGCTGCTTGGAGTATTCCTTCAATTTTTAAAGTAATTAATTATTACGAAATCCTGTATGATGTCCCATAATTACCACAGAAGCTGTCAGAAATAAGTCACTCTTCGCATTTTACAAGTAATGTGTTATCTTCGTACATTCTTGTGGAATTACGCATCCAATTTGGAACAAAATATTTTTTTTTCGAAATCGGCTGATCAAAGAACAAAATGCTATGCGATTTCTTTGTTTGTAATGTTTCTATGAAGCACATATTAGAAGGAATGTAATAACTTCCCTTCCATTCTGTATATTCTGTTATTCTTACAATATCTTCAGTGCATATTATAATTTTAAAACTGCTCTGCATTGTTAAGAGTTATTTCGTAATATTATCTTGAACTACGAACTAAATTAAGTAACATTTGTACTTTCTGTATTAACCTATAGTAAGCAGAGTAATTCGATACCAAAATTTGTGTGTGGCTTATTGTTTGCTTTTAACGCCCACTTTTACCACATGCGGCACCGCAGGCGGCGACACGTGGAACGAAGATAGAGGACCGGTGGAATCAAATGGAAGGGGAAACCTAGAACCGGAAGAAATACGCCCCTCCGCTGCCTTGTCCACCACAAATCACGCATGGGGTCGCCTGGGATGGAAACTGGGCCGCTTGGGTGAGAGGCGAATGGTTTAACCACTCGGCCACGGTGGGGCCGTTTGTGTGTGTGTGTGTGTGTGTGTGTGTGTGTGTGTGTGTGTGTGTGTGTGTGTGTGTGTGTGTGTGTGAACAGCATAATTAAAAAAAAAGGTCGGTTAATGCTAAATAGATATTCAGGTTCAGCATTTCCGAGGATGCGACAAAGTGGCTTTAAAGATTTTAATTAAAATAATATATTTACGATATTTGCATGAAAAGTGAAATGCACATATTGAATTTTCTGAGATACCCTGTCAAATGCTCTTCATTACGAATGATTTTTGTATGATTGGTAAACCTAAGTAGTAGGAAAAAAATTATTTCACAAAGAAATGTATATCTCGATAAATCATAGAATTTGTCAAACATACAGGGTGTTAATGAACTACTGGGTAAAATTGGTTTAGAATGTCTTTAAAACTATTACTCGAGTATAGAAATACCGATTTTCAGCAGCTAGCTATCGGCGCTCTCAAATTGCCATAAAAATCTCTCCAATCTCGAACTTCTCACTTGACAGTGCGACTCTGAACAACGATTAGCTACGTTCTGGCGTTGTGAAGCCTACCGCGAAATCGCGGGTTCGTTTCCTGCCATATAGTTACTATTTTTGGTTTCTTTTTTATTCCATATGAAGAAAAGCGCTAACACTACTATAACTTTCATATTCAGCTCATACCAGAAGTCCTGGGAATACTACGAAAATCGTTTCTTCGCCGCTGTCAATTTTGCCCTGAAAATTCAGGTCACGATTTCGAGCAGTTCCTATAAAATTGACGTAAAGTCTTAGATGTTTTTATGTTTTTTACTCTTTCCTTCACTCTTTAAACTACTCTGCAGCATATGAACGTATTCAGCAGATTTCAACTTTTTGTTAGCAAGAATTGTAATTACTGACATGTTGAAATAAAACTGCGTAGACTGAAACATAATTTAAATTCTAGATCAAAACAGCATTAATATACTGTGCTCAAAGTAAATAAAATAAAAAAGGTAGCGAACGAGCCTCAAACTCGAAAACGATGACCTTATGCTCGAACGCTGATGTCTTAACCATTGTGCCAGAGAGGCACGCTCTAAAACGTTCTTTGCTTTTCGTGGTGCGTTCTTGAATGGTTGACATTAGCCAGTGGCGTACTGGCGCTTTAGAAACTTGTAGCCGTAACTTCCAAATTTGAACCAACAGGCCATAAGTCTCATATCCCAAATTACTTGTTTAAGACATATCCATATCCTCTGAAAATATTTTAGTGTAGTTCATTAACACCCTCTACATTGTGGATTTAACGATTTACTTATGTATACTTTTGTCAAATGGGAAGTCGTTATTTGTTTTTTTTCCTCGCGATCTGGCAAACGCATGGAATTTTAAAGCCCTCACATAGCGAAACGCTCTTTAAAAATCTGACTATCACTTTACCTATGTATTGCACAACAAAATGTATAAATATGACTAACAAATAGTAGCTAATAGTATATTGCGTACCAAGAACTGTAAGTGATACTTATCAGGTCGATAATGCATCTTGGAAATTAAATTATTTTGTTGTTTAACGACGCTGTCAATTGCCAGGATCACATCAGCGTCGCCGGTGTGCCAGAATTTCGTCCCGCAGGAGTTCTTTAACATGCCAGTAAATCTACTGACATGGAGCTGTCGTTTTTAAGCACACTTAAAAACCATCGGCCTGGGCCGGGTTTGAACCCGCGACCTTGGGATCCGTAGGCCAGCGTCTAACCAACTGAGCCACCCAGACCGACATGTATCTTGGGAATACGAGGCCCACATGACCGAGTTTTCCCAAGCATTCGAGATCTGATAAGTAACTTACAGTTCGTGGTTAGCCAATTACTTTTTGCAATACTTGAAAAAACCGTAAAAAATAATAAAAAATATAAATTGCTTTTTCATATTTTATTGGACATTAAGAAAAACTGAGTTCTCAATGTGAACAAACGAAAAGCTACAACTAAATTATACATATGGGCAAAGACTTCTTATTCGCTCTTTTGTTTTGGATGTTACGTCGTTTCCTACTGGTACCGTAAGTATTAATGACCATGGGAATTGATAAATGAATTGTAAATTTAGCTTACACTACCAAATATGTGTTAACAACGATTAACTTACATATCAGGAAAGTTATTAAGGTTTTTTTAAGAGTAGTTATAGAGGACTGACTAGCCAAAATCGTGTGAATGCAACACATCAGATCTTTTGTTTTACTTTGTAGTTAATATTTTAACATAGGGAAAAGTATTGTGATAGTGCAGGACGTATAGATACGAAGTAATAAATAAATCAAACTTTTGCGCATTAGTGTATGCAGTGGGAAATCCGTAAAGAGCACCTGGTGCGGAGTAAATTAAAGAGAGACATAGACGCATGCGTATAGACAGGCGGACAATTACAGAGTAGATTCCTTCTTTTGTGATATCTAGTCATCAATTTATGGAATTAATAACGCTAGTTTCAATATCCATCACGCCCAGACGGTGTAGTGCAGTGTAACGATGTTCTATAGCCTGAAAAATGACGGGTTTGTTTCGTCCAGCATTTTATCACGCAAGCAAGGTCAAAACTTGTCTTCCAGCCAATGGCCTTGGGCACAGACTGCATCAAAAGTTGTGCTCTAGATTAGTATTAACAAAACGATTATTGGGATTATCTTACGTAATACCACAAGAAATTATGAAGTTATCTTCTGTAATACCACAAGTGCTGATAGTTTTACAGTAATTTAATTGACAGTAACGGATGTTTGTTGTCATGGTAATTACTTCGAGACCGAAGGTCGAAAAATAATTATCTAATAACAAGCACGAGTTTGAAAGCTCAATTAGATTATCCAAGAAAAATATAAGCACGAGGCAAATTAATTACAATGCAATATTTTGTACTTTTAATATAATCACTGAAGTGCCCTGGCTATTTTATATTTGTTAAAATATACACTAATTTCGTTAGCTTTTGTTTGAAGCAGAGGCACCAATCGGAATTCAGTAGAATACAACTGAACAATACTGTTGTAATAACTTCTGTTGGAGGCATGAGATAAAACTCTGAAAATTGATTCTTTTTGTATTACGCGGTGTTAGACTTGAATTTCTGTTTCACTAGCTGAAATACTCGGTGTTGCCCGTGTTTTGACGATTTATCCTTACAACTTAGACTTAGGTTGCACTTTCCCAAATATTTCTATTTCTATTTATACTTCCTATGGATGCAGTAATGATTTTGTAATCAAAGCCACAATTGATAAGGGGTTATTTAAAACCTATTCCATCACGTAGGGTCGATGAAAGGTCATTTTCACCACCGCTTTCAAGAATTCTCAATCCGCTATTCAAGTTGCATGATTTTTAGTACAATATTACCACATGAGAATGAACAAGATTCCCGTTGGTATGTTATATTTTGAATAGGGTAAAAGGCTAATTTAAATACTGAAAAATGCAAATGTCGGTGGTGTTCTAAATAATTTACCAACTTTATTCCAAGGATTTCATTACAATAACTTCTAAACAATGACTTACACCTCTTCCTTTGCAAGATTCAAATATACAGGATAAGTGCAACTTAGTGTGTCCTTTCTTTTGTGTATTCTTTTAATGAATTTGAGCAAATGAAACAATTTCATTCGACAAAGTTGATTAATTCCAAGTAACCTCAATTGTCCTTTAATAAGTAAAATGTGAGATGCAGGGTTCATTATATATTGGTGTAGTACTTTGTGATGTTTTCGAGGTCTGAAGGTAAAGAAAAAGGAAAACATTTGTGGGACAGAGGAGAAAACGACAACGATAAGAGCCATGAAATACAACTTCTCGAGCATCAACCTGGAACATTTACATTACTCGTGAAATCATTTAATGGCTTTTTCATCGCTGCTCTCGGTCTACCTAATATGAGCTTTATAGAACGCTTAGTATTTTCTTCTATCTTTCTTACCGCTTAAATATATCTATACCAGTAGCTGGCAAATGTGTGTATTGTATTGTGACAAATAACAATGCCAGTTACCTTTTCCTTGCCACTTTGTCTTTTAAAACTGAAGCATTAAAGTCCTTTTTTATTGTTAGCACAATATACAGTTTATCAGACCTTACAACTCACGCTGTTCTGTCCTCTCGTAACCTTGACACACATCATTTAGTTCTACTACGTTCTACTACTCTGTCTCTTTCTTTAAACAGCTGCTTCTGACGATACACACACTCAAACTGACCGTATGCACGCAGGCTCACACACACACACACACACACACACACACACACACACACACACACACACACTGCCAACAGCTATCTCATTTAACACTCAACGACTCCACCATAAAAGTGACTCAGGCAAGAATGACGTAGCACGGATTTTTCTCAAAATTCTCATAAACAAGCCGGCAATCAAAAGTTTCGCGAACAGCATAGAAACGCTTTGTTCTGCCGTGGCCATTGCCTTGCTTGTTCTGCAGCCCTATAGTGTCTTTTTTTTTTTTTTTTTTTAAGCAAGCATCCATATCATCTGCCGGGCACCACCATACGCCACGAAGCTTAGGATGACACCTGAAGTACGAAAAGGAAACGAAGTGAAAGGGAAATGATAGAATGAAAATAGTGATGGATGAGAAACCACTCCAGCATTCGGCCTCCGATCAAAGAAAACCAACGAAATAGCCGAGGCCAGAGTGAGCAGTTGATAGGAAATCGAACCTCGGATCTCTCAAATGCGAGCCTAATACACTACTGCGGAGATCAATCAGGGGATAGTATTGTGTGGAACATGGGGGATGATGCTTGGACAGATTGGAGCTACACATTTTCTGACAAAATTAAATCTCCCCGTAGGAACACGAGCGCTTTGTCCCTGAACGCAGACGTGCTATCCCGCAACCTCAAACCCTCCTGGCGGCTCCCCCATGCCACGGACAACGGACCATTCGATATTCTTGCAATGTTAATATCCGCACAGCGTACCTGATGCTAAACTGGGGTACAGATAACGCCTCTAAAATATTGAAATGTATTGACTGAGACAGGTTCGTTTTCCACTTCTGCTCATGTGCTGAATGTTAACGTGGCGTAGCCGCAGGGTTTTAAGGTACAACTACTGAATAAAACAAGCACACGAAGACCCAAGAAGGATAAGTTTGTGGAAAATAACTGCTTACAATGTTTCTTGCACATATAACCCACTATTTTGTGAGGATTATAACGAGATGTTTGAACAGACAGTACAGAAACTAGCAATTTCTGCAGAATAACAAAGCTGGTTTCCCATATTCATATATACACTAGAACGATAAACTGAAATTGAACTCTTATTTATGGACACTCTTTAACTGCTGTGGTTCGCAACGTCCTATTCGTATCGGATTAATTTTGCTCAGGGGCCTCTTTATCAGGCTTAAGGTTCTATTACGTGCCGTAAATCTACGACATGGGAATACCGGCGTTTTACTTTTTACGGCATACCGATTTGTAACTCAGATGAGCACATCCTCGGGATAAGTACCTGATCAGCCGATCAAGTTATTGTGACGAAATAACAAAATCCAGTCCGGTTACTTCTCTATCACTTTATTGTCTTCTGAACTTTTGCACAAATACAATTTTCTTCTTGCGTTAACACTGTCTGCAATCTTTCGTAATATCACAACTCTCAACTATTTACTTCTCGTAACTTCGGCTCGGTCCTTTCAGTGTCTTTATTCACCTTGTCCCTCATACACTAACTCCGACGACACAATCACTCGACGCTCGTTAAATCTTCTTCACGGCGATCACACCACTGACACAATGACAGATTCACAATTGTAACTGTAACTCTCTGCTGTTTCCTCGCCTCCTCATATAGCGGGGATGACGTCACATGTTATTCTTCTGAACTTCTAAAAACAGGGCGGTCACCGTACAATTCTCGAAGGCTCTGGAAAAACCTTTGTGTTGCCGCTTGATTATTGTTAGTGCCGTGTTTGTAGCTTGACCTTGCGCCTTTGTTTGCTCGCCGGGCTGATATGTGGTGTGAAATCGCTTAGCCCTGACCGTTCTTTGTTGTGCGCCGCGCCCGGCGGCACGATGTTTATTTGTTAAGTAAATTGTATGCACAACTGTGCTGTATTTAATTATATAATGAATTATGAAAAAAAAAATGCAGATCTCTTTAAAACACAGAGTTTATTCCACATAAGCCTTTTTTTGTGACATCAGTCATTTCCCAGATATCCGTTATTAATGGTTCAAATTGTTCAGTAAGATCTTAGTTATTCCTTTAAAGTCTTCACTATTTTCAGTTGTTATCGCGAATTTTAAAGCCCGCGTGTATAGCCTCTAGCTCTGAAACATTTGACTGTCACTAATCGGCGATAGAGGAAGAGAAAGTCATGGGTGTGTAACACGTCAGTTTTGTGTTTTGGAGCGCGTTCTACGAAAATGTATCGTTGTCTTCGTTACTGGCTGGTTGTTTTATTGCCGTAGGTGACTCGAGCTATTCAATTAGGGGCGTGTATAATAACCTCTGCTGCAACAAGGAAGACCTAGGCTAATGACGTATGAATGATGAAACCTTGCCCAGAATGGCTTAATTCTACTCGTGTTTGCCTCGTTAGTGGTGGTGCTTCCTCATTTGGTGACGACTTAATTAGCTAATTAATATCGAGTGTAGATGTAAAACTGCCTTCAACTCCATCAACACATTTGTTCTTACCTCCGGCTGAACGCTAATTACCTTGTTGGTGTCTGTCCTCCCGCAAGTACGTGTGTTGCTGGTAACAAGAGCATTATTACGAGGGTAGGAAACTCAAAATGTAAGTTACCCATTTTTTATATATACGTAAAGATGAGGACTAGCGTTCTATTGGGCTCAACTCTTTAACTACTTTGTTTTATATTCTATGTTCATGCATAACTAGTGATCTTTAACATAAATATTGATACAATAAGAACATTTAAAATGTTAATATCTCAGCCATAGGATATTTAAATTAAAATCGTTAAAAGAGTAATTTTGGAGAAAATAAAAGCTAGAGAAAACTCTCCATGTAAATACACTTTGGGGTATAGGCAATTTAGTGAAAATCTTCGTGTAGCATACTGGACTTACGGAGTTGGATATTCATTCATTCGAATGTTTTCTCACAGGAAGTTTTCCGAATAATTCTTTTTTAAGTTTTGGGAGTCCTGAAAATGCGTATTTCGGTTGAAATTTCGATATCGATTTGAACGTTTTAATATATCACTTCCTTTACATACCTACCATTACTAAGAGGTAGAAATGTAACACAAGAGTTAACACAATATGAGTTTACAAGCATTTCCCTTCAAAACTACTCGTCTAAGTAGAATACTGCTTTAATTTTTTGTTTTTCTTTATTTCAAGGAAGTTTCTCTTCTTCTTTATCTGATTACCCTCCCCGTATGGACGACTTACACCCTCTAGGACTTACACGCCTCTGCCTAGGGTCAGATGTCTGTCAGGGAGCAGAGGAACCTATGGACCGGACAGAGTGAAGGAAGCGGGTGGCCAGCCAAGCACCAGATATGATAGTGAGGAAGAGAATGATATAAAATGCAGGCGAAATCGATGACTGGAAATGTGATAATGGGGCAATTGGTGGAATGAGTGGCGGTGGAAACCACAAAACTCGGAGAAAACCACCCAGACGCCGCTTCGTCCACCACGAATACTACTTGCGAGCCCCTAACCGCGGATCGGTCTAAGCGCTCGGCCAGGGCGCCACCTTAAGTTTCTCTTCATGAATTCAAATTGTATCTGAACATATGATATCGAAAGCACATTTAAAATAGTGCTATGCTGCTAAGCCCCTTTTGGATCACCCTTCAGTACTGTATTGCTATGAGTTAGGAACAATTGACGGAGGGGCATTCAGCACTGAAACACATCACTGCATGTAGGCCATAGTGGGCCTTTGTGCTTCCAACGCGACCCCTTGGAGGAAGGAATGAGGACGATATCCATAAGCCGACCAATTCCGGACGACAATGTGCGCTAGCAAGGATGGGGTTCCAACATGATATTAATTCTGACAATGGCTAGTCCTGCTTTAGAGCCATTGGCGTCCTAGCGGTCTGTGGTGTAGATGAAACACTCTCAGGAAGGAAGGGGCTCCACCAGGCCCATCAAATCCCAAGGAGAAATATTCCCATTGCGCAAATTCCACCGTTCTGCCGCAACACACCAACCCCCGTCGTCCGGTCCTACAGCCTTGAAACAGATGAGGTGGGACAGATGAAAGGAAATGTCGAGGACAGGAAGGAAATGATTGACAGGAGGTTCATGTAAGAAAAGGAACCACCCCTAAATTCCCCTACTGACCCGGGACAACAACGAAATAACCCCATGGTCAGAGTGGTCGGCCCGACCGGAATCGAACCCGCGGCTTCCCGAATGCGAGCCTAACATGCTAACTGAGCTAGGTATCTGCTCGGTTGTGTTGTACTGTACCTGTGTTATGTCACGATCGCCGTCAAGCCCAACTGCCTACGCATTACACCTAGTGTGCTTTTCATGCTTTTAAGTCTTTTTATCGGGTAACTTCCTTAATGTGGCCGGAGTATATTTAACACCCTGAAAGGTCTTGGTACTTCAGCGGCGATACAAAGGGAGAAAGGGTTGTCTCTTTATACTACAGAAAAACCTCGACAGCAGATTTGGGTTTTACCGAGCGAAAATGACGATCACCGCAGGACAATAAAGATAACAGCCTCTGCCTAGCCTGGGAATTATGTGGCCCACGTATGCCATCAAAGTTACATACATGAAATTTCCATTAGACTTTCATCCCGATGTACCTGCTGGAAGGTGACATCCGCTTGGGAAGTGCAGTGATTCTACGTACAGACACTTCCTTAGCCGAGATATATGAGGAAAGGTCATTAGCATTTTATAAAATTATTGAGATAGAACCAAGCAAAGAAAGGTATTTAGACATACGTAACACAAAATAGGGGAAGTCATTGCATGTTTCCAGCTAAAAGTGTGGAAACTAAGAGACCTTTCTGGTAATACAAAGCAATCAGTGGGGATAACGAAGATGGAGTACATGTTCTGATGGAATACAGAGGAACTGGTAAATAGGGCAATAACTAATCAGGTAAAAATGCCTTAGAAGCAACAGATGTGTAGTGATTAAGAAAATGTTCATGGCTGGGTCTCAGTTAAAATAAGCAGGGGAATTTATTCGTAATGTCATGGAAAAAGATGGTAAACATGGACTGTATCATTGGAGTTCCAGTTCCAGTTCCCACAAAACCCATTCACCTAGCACGAAATAAACAAATATTTATTTTATACAGGTTTTCAATGTTCCATACATTTTCCTGTGGCCAAAATTTGACACTGTAATTCTCTTCCTCCAATTTTAGCGATCTTCTCAATCCTCTGGTTCTGGTCCTTTTCGACTGATCGTTGTATTTCTTGCATCCATGTGTGTCCAGGTCTACCTCTATTCTTTCTCCCCGGTGGAACGATTTCTATAATTTTCTTCTGTATCCTTCCATCTTCCATCCTTCTCACGTGCCCATGCCATATTAGTTGATTGCATTCTATGCAATCCAAAACTGTTTTTCTTGTTAATTTTCATTCGCATCTCTGTTTCTTATTCTTTCCAATTTGGAGTGTCTGGCAGAACGTATAAGAAAATCCATTTCAATGGCTAATAATTTTGATTATAAACTTTAATTTAACTTCCAGGTTTCGGCTCCATATATCATTGTACTTTGGATTACTGTTTGGTATATCTGAATGTTTGTTTTTTTTAGCCCATAATACTCCACTTAACGTTCTTATTGCAGATCATCCTGTATTTACTCTGCGTCTAATGTTCTCTTTCTTGATTTGCCTCCATATTGATATTTAAACTGGTTGCAACTCTTTATGATACTTATTCCATCCTCTGAAACTAAATCTCTAGTTGTTTCTCCACATCAATATACAATGTTTTCTCCTAATTTATTTTTAGTCCCATTTTTCATGATCTTCTTTCAGTTTCCTAAACATATATTCAACATCCTCATACACATGCGGTATGATCTACAAACGATAGTGTATATATATACTTTCCTCTTCAATAAGTATTCCCATTCCTGCGCATTCTTTATTCCACATTTGTAAAGCTTTCTGAAGTATAATTTAAATAAGGTTGGTGACATACATACTGCATCCTTGTCGTAGGTCTTTCGACACTTTGATTTCTGCTGATAGTTCTTTGGCCATTTTTACTTTTGACGCTGCTCCATGATATAGATTTCGTACTGCAGTTAAGGTTGTATTATTAATTTTTAACTATTTCAATGTCTTCCAAATTTTTTAAAGGAATACTATCATACGCTTTTTCTATATCTATAAATATAAAGTGAACTTGTCCTAAAGCTTTTGTTTCATAACAAATATATGGTCCACTCGAAAACCTGCTTGTTCCTCATCTTTCGTATCTTCGATTTCTTCCAAAAATGGTTTCAATATTTTTCCATATAATCTACTAAAGGCACTTAAGACTAATACCCCTATTATTTTCACATATACCTATCTTTCTTTCCCTTCTTATGTATGACTGATATAAATCCTTTCTTCCATTCGTATGGGACTTTTCTCTATTCAAACAAACTTCTAATTAACTCAATTTCTTTGTTCCACATTTAATAAGTTCTGCATTGATTCCACTCTCTCCTCATGCTGTTCCATTTTTATGGAGTTAATTGAAATTTCTAAAGTTATTCCATCTAGTTGTATCTTTTCTAGAAATAAAATATTTACAGGGACAAATGAAAAGTTATGCCAAATTTTACTTTGCCTAGTTCATAGTAAGATCTTCTAACACTTAGGCATTATCAAAACGTCCCAACGTTACCAACTTTGCTTTTTATACAACTCTGAGGACAAATAATTATGTTCTGTAGAAAGTTGGTCGGCCGCGTCGTGGTCGAGCGATTAGACGGCTTGACTCTCGCCATGTGGGATGTGTGTTGGATACACCCGCGCAGGAGCGAGTTCCAATTGCTCCATCATCACCTTTCCTGTCATCTTTCGCCATCACCCACTTCCTCCCTCTCACACCAGGTTTCGGGCTGATCACCCATTCTGGTTCCTCTGTATGACCAACTCTGGTTACGAAGACCGCATATATTGGCCGGGACGGTTCAGGGCGCTGACCACGTCCCACTTTCCACCACTGGACCTACCTCATGACGCCTGCAGTGGGCAGAGGAGGGGGATCCAGAAGTCGGGCGGTAGGTCAAAGGACCGTAATGCCACAGGACAGAAAGATGGTCGGATAATCTGCAAACCTGATAATCCATACACGAATAATCGGGAGTTTGTATTATTTCAATTGCGAAAAAGTGTTTTTTTACAGTAAGAGGTAACTAAACTAACTAAACCCTGGTGCGACAGCCCATGAAGGGCCAAGGCCTACCGCCCAGCCACTGCGTTCCCCACCTCTGCCCACTACAGGTGTCATTGGTGGGGTGCAGTACTGGAGGGTGTGGCGTGGTCAGCGCCCCGAGCCCTCCTGGCCAGTTATGCGGTCTTCTCGAGCTGGGGCCGCTACTTCTCCATCAAGTAGCTCCTCATTGGCCCTCGCGGGACTTAACGAGGCTGAGTGCACCCTGTGTCAGACCTCCCAGAGGGGATACAATCCCCATGATGGTACTGGGAATCGAACTCGCGTCCTCCGCGCCAGAGGCAAGCGCGCTATCAACTGCGCTACGGAGGCGGTCACAGTAAGAGGTAGTATATGTTATTTTACATAAACGAGGTCTAAAATATGCAGAAACTTACTATGCTTAAATATGTAAACTGTGTAACAATAACATATCATTATAAATGGTAGCTAAGGTTCTAATTCATAGACATTTGTCGTTTTTAGTTATGCATAAGCAAAGGAAAAGAATATGTATTTACATACAAATCCTAGCTCTACTCATGACTGCCAAACCTCTGTTATAACCAAAGTGGTTCTCTATAACGTTACCAAGGAAACGTACATAAAGCTTTACAAATACTAATTGAGAATTCTGGCGTTTGAGGATGATCAAGATACTCCTTCCTCCGGTATGACAACAATAACTTGGCGTCGTTGAAGTAATGCCCCAGTCACGGAAGAAAAGATGGAATAAAGTGGAGGAGTAATCCTTCAATGGGAAAAGAAGCCGAATATTTGTGGACCCGTGTGGGGTGAAGGAACCACACTTGTATCCTGGTTCATCAGTGTTAAGACCTGTAGCTGGTGGGTGTAGTAGATGTATGGACTTGTTTACTGTGAGACTGGTATTTTGTAAGTACAGCTGTTCTTGTTCAAGACTTCTAACGACGTTGCTTGGACTTCGAACGAATGGACTTGGTGTCCCCATGGCTGGTTTCATCCAATTTGTTCCAACACAGTCCTGAACTTTCGCTTTATGGTTTGCAACATTTCGGCCTTTCTGTAGTTCGCCATTCTCGGAAATCTTAGGACAACATCATGCCAATGCATCTTGGGACACATCATACGTAATGCTCACAGAAAAATAATATCAGTATTTTGAACAAAATCTAGAAAATTGTAAACATTCTTCTTAGAATTATTATTTATGTAGGCAAGGAAGACTACTTAATCATTCTAATTATTATAACCATATTTTAGAGATTTTTGGGTGCAGGAAGGATTACCTGTAGGGTCACATTTCGCTTAGATTTCGAGAGGGCAACCTAGTCCAGAATTATCACGTATGTCCAAGTACTGTATTTGGCTCCTAGTTAACACAAATTAACATTTAAACTTAATGGCCAAATTAAATGTCATCCGAATTCACCATCATATCGCCTAATTCGTGTAGTGGAAGTCATATTCACTCTCCCCGGGTAACCCAAGTTCGAGCTCACTTGATCCATAGACATTTCTCTTACTGAGCATGAAATTAATTCATGAAATTAAACTTGGACATAAAGCCAAGCAACAGAAATACCGCCATCGTCATACCATCGTCATCATCATTATTGCTGTTGTATGACAAATCGTTATAAGCTGATAACGTTTAAGCTGACCTTCAAATTTTAAATATCCATTTCTCGTTGAACAACTGCTGATGGCGAAAACTCACTAACACGCACTAGCTGATATTTTGGTCTCCAAAATCTAAACGGAATGGTTAACTGTGACATTCTCCCATAAACGATTTTGTTGGTAAGGAGCGCTGACTTCCTTTTTATTTATTTTGAATCATTCAGTTGTAAGCTATATTTGTGCTTTGCATTTTAAACATATTTTGCTCAATAGAAATTGTCACTCTGTAGTCTGGTGGTTAGCAACCTAACCTTTAAATCCAGAGGCCCCGGCTTCGATTCCCGATTGGAGAGTGGGAACCTTTGTTTAACCACGATTAAGCCCCAGCCCCCTAAAGTCTGGAAGTATGAATGTGTGTGTTTATTGTAGTAACCCAATATATCAACCCAAAGATTAAAACCACTGTAAACCGAGTGAACATCATTCTTGTTGAACAGTTGTTCCAAAGGCGGCTTATGAATGGAAGATTTAAAGAAATTGTCTCTTGTTTTGAAAATGCTGTTATATTGACCACGTTAGTGTGTTAATAGTACTTCAGCAGTATTTCCCATGTTTCTTTTTAAATCGATAAAAATAAAGCAAATTCTGTCATTAGCAGAGCGCGGAGCTGTGTGCAGCCACACGCGATACAGGTTAGCTGGGCATGGAGAACGAATGACGTAACCGGTACCGCGCAGCCGTAGTATATGCACGTGTATCAGCAGACACCTGCAGCTGTGTACCTGCGAGAGAGCAACGGTAGAACCCAAGTGCACTAAACTTGCGGCTTTCTGCACCCTTAGAGGGCCTAGTCATTAGTAACATCCAGAACAAAATGAATATTAAAAAAAAAAAAAAAAAAAAAAAAAAAAAATAACATAAAAAGAAAAGAATATAAAATATTCACTGGCAGCGTAAAAAAGTATAAAATATTGATTGATTACGGTCTTTAACTAACTGATGGTTACTATGTTTACATAACAAGACAGTAGAATACAATGCCAAATGTAGCGACTAGAATTTAACAATTTTCCTAATGAATTACGGAATGGCTTCACAAATATAATTCGCGAATATAATATATTCCACAAAATATAATTTACTTTCAGTAATAACAAATTTCATTTAACTGTTAATTTCCCACTGGTGCTAATTATCTTGCACGTTGATTCATGTAATAAAATTTAGATAGTATAATTTTGAAAATTGAGCTCCTGGTTTCATAATTTGAATGCAATAATGTAAAAGGCATTGTTATTATGGCTGACACAAAATTTAATGGCGGATGGCAAGAGGAGTTGGTCAATACAAAATCCAATCAGATGCTTCCCACGCCTTGCTATGTTGTACAATTAAACATGCTGTGAAATCACTCACTATTAAATGTTGTCTGCCATAGTATGACCTTTTACTTAGTACACTTAGGTATATAAACTGACACCTAACGAAATATTAGGCCATTTGTTATTTTTGTCATATTTGGTGAAATCCAAACCATTTCGGAGTTTCAAATAATTGTATAAGAATGCAAAATATTTTCAGTCGCTCAGCAATATAAGTTGTCATGTAATTCAATATACGAAGGGATTTTACTGCAAATAGAGGCAGTAAAAGTTACAGCAAGTGGTTCTCTTATGTCATGTAATAATCCTGGTACAATGTGTAGTGGATATACGACGGTGTTAAGCACACAATAGAGCCGCGACCTTCTTCGGGCACGCTCTTGAAGGAATAAAGGCAATTCCATAATGTTACATTTATGTGTGCCACTAAGCTGCTAGGAGTCGTAAATGACCAAGGCGTTCAAATATGTCATTTCTCCTGCAGTTTGCTGCTCAGACATACCTCCTATATTTCTCAGTGAATGATAACTCCGAAAGTTCTACATGAACGATTTGACTGAATATATATGACGTTTGCCCTAGTAATATCCTCAGGAACCGAGGAAGATGGATCCGCGGTAAGATGTGAGCCTCGCATTCGGGGGGTCGTGGGTTCGGTTCCCGTGGCCTACCTTCCAGACGCGTGGGCTTTTTCCGGGGTTTCCCGGGTCGCTAGGCGAATTCTGGACAGGATAATTACATTCCCCGGATTTCCTTTCTCTCTATTTTACCTCACTTCTCATTTTACTGCACGTTTCATCTGCTTAGTTTTTTTTCAGGGTGCTAAGTGTCGGTGGGAGTTTCGGCGCGCATGACAGGTACTTGCTCTCTGTATATCCTCGTCCTCGGGGAGATATCTGAGTCCCGGACCCTCCAAGGAACCTAGAGTCCGTAGGGGAGGGGGACCGGATTACGACCCGCCACCGGGGGAGTCCAAATCTATAGTTGTAAGGGAACTTGCCCTCTGCTGCCGTCTCTCCTCAGATCCGACCACCATTAGTATCCTCTTAACAGGTCGAGGTGCCAAGTCCCCCCTCTGAACTCTGTCTATCCTATCTAATATCCTCAAGTTTGACTTTTATTAATCCATTATTTAACACACATGATGGGGTGGATTAAGTTAGAATCAGTGATACAAACTCTGGTTTACGACCAACTAATAATTGCAAAGAAAAATCAACTGCAAGAGATGCATGCAGATTAAATACAATATGGAGATTTCGAAAATAATTACCTTAAAAAGCCCATACATAATTCCATCTAAAATAGAGATAAAAAACAAAGTTTCAGCAAATATTAAAATGTAACATTCTAGCGTGCGGCACAACAATTGATAAACAAACCCGTTTCAACGCTGACTTGTAAAATAATTCTGCTGCTACATCTGTTATGTGATTTTATGTAAATATGTGAAAACTGTATTAAAGACAAGTTTCCTTTGTGCGATGTTTGTGTAATTAATGTGAATACTCGGAAATATTTGTTTACACAAAAAAATCAGAAAATATGCATTTTTACGTGCAATAAAACTTAAACTGCTAGCTTAGATGTGAATATCCAAAACTTAAAGTCAGTTTCAAGTTCGAATTAGGACGCAAAATATGTGTTTACCTTCAAATCCGAGCCCTAGTGATAACGCTAGTTTCTAGTACTGAGAGGTCCTGGATTCCAATCTCTTTGGATCAGCCAATCTGAATGAAAGTAAAAGAATTTTCACTGCTGCTTTCTCTTCTTTGAAATATTTTAGGAACACAAACATTATGCATTCCGTAAAGCAAGCTTCTCGCAGATGTTGGCCCTAATGAAGCAACCTCCCCTTTTTCCTAATTTTTGGAGAGCACCTTTCCTAGAATGCTAACTTTTGTCTTTTTTTTCTACTTCAGTTTTACCTTCTTTCTCTGTCCCTTTTCTGGAATGATGTTCCACGCAAAGCATAAGAAAGATGTCTTTTCTTGTCCTTGGAGGCACAGATGTCAACCAGATGCACCGTCCTCGTAATTAAACGTACCAACTTCATTTGTATTCACCCCCAGTCACGCTCTCCTGGCGTTTGCAGACGAAATGCCACAGAATCTTCCTCATTAATTTGTCCAAGTTAATGATGCACTGTGAAAATTGCACGATTTCTTACGGTTAATTTAAATTGTCAAATCATGAAACTACTTGCTATTCCTGATTGTTCGGCTTGATAGGGTATGTGTTTATCTGTACTATACATAACAAAACCGCAATCTCAAATTGTATGATTTTATTTCATGTCTCTTAGGAAAATACACAGCATGATTAATAAATTTGAAGCTTCGGGTTCGGTGGTAGACAAGACATTCTAGACCAGCTTTAACACAAAATAAACTAGATGAAATCGGTGTCAGTTTAGGGCGATTGCCTTGAAAATCGTAAAAAGATATCTCAACAAATTAACATGAACACAGTCAATAATGGGCTTCGGAAGAACCAATGCGATTGCGTGAAACGCTCACCATGACCTGAAAACTGGAGTGTGGTGTATGATAAGTGCTAAAAGAAGAACAGAACCTATTTTGTTTGATGAAACAATTAGAGGCTTCAAAATATGTTTTTCCGTTGAAATTTCGACATGGAAATTTTAATGTCATACAAGACTTTCTCTTACCTATATAGATAAGTGGCAGAGAAACTAAAAACATAAGCATTAGTGGTCTGTTGCAAAGGGATTTAGTTAGCAAATGTTTCCTTCAGGGGTAAGGATCATTCACAATAAAAATTAAGCATTAACTCAATGACATAAAACTTAGACATAAATTTAAGCGATGTGTTGTCATTCATATCTACAAATGCAAACATAAGTAGCAGCCATTCCCAAGAGAGCTAATATGGCGATCTGCAAAGTTCTAGAGGTTATGTTAGCCTAGCAGTATTTATTGGGTATCACAATGATTCCTAGGCTGTAATCTTATAAGAAAGGCATTTACAGTTCTATTAAAATAACGAGTCCTTTCTTGCAGCTATCGCCTGGCTGCTGGATTACGATCTCCTCTCTCAGCTGAGCTGTGTGCCGCGCAAATTGAGGACAGCCACAAACATTTTACAAAATGTATACTCTAAATACAGCAAAACGTTAAATCGCGCCGTTTTCTAATAGATAAATAATAAAACTATTAAACACTCGCAAACTTTCGGGAAACGCACGTGTACCAGGCAGATCAGTATGGCAACTAAGGAAGGCTTCAAAACAGCTTTTGTGTGAGGGAATGAAAGGATGGAGCACAAAAGAGGGCTCATGATTGGCGGAAGCGTTCGTTTCCATGAAAACTCTTTACGGTGCCTGTCTGCACCTAGCTGTCAGAATGGATTATGGATTATGGAGACCTGGTCCGGGGTGCACTCAACCTCCTTAGGTCCCTGAGGAACCAATTGAGGACCTACTTGATTAAAAAGTAGCGGCCCTTGCCCAAACCGCCGGGAGGGACCGGGGCGCCGACCACATCCCACCTCCAGTACTGCACCTCACTCATGACGCCTGTGGTGGGCAGAGGTGGAGGACGCAGTGGACGGGCGGTAGATCTCGGTCCGACTTGGTTGTTGTGCCATGGGGTCTTAAATATTATGTAGCTTTTACGTTAACGTTTAATTTTCATTGCGAATGGAGCCTATGGGTTCTATGGCTGTCGCAAAATTTAATGGCTGCTGATAGCTGAGCATTACTATACTATTTCCTGCTGTGCAAAAAATTTTGTGAGCGTAAATGATATTTATATCACCGGCTTTACAGCGTAATTTTACAGCATGTTTAATTACATCAGGCCTGGGCGACTCGTGCTTTACCTTGAGTGACCATCTGTTTTACCTTATAAAGATACAGTTATCAGTCAAGGTCGTGAGCAATCTGTGCTCTCTGAAAACCGGTTACCCAGCCCTGAACTACATAATAGCGCAAGACTTGGCAAGCCTATGATTGGATTTTGTATTGAGCCACCTGCCATTAAATTTTCCGACAGCCATAGTCTCATTTCATACGGCGGCACGACTTCCTTTCGGAAGAGTGGTGGAAAGTCATTTTCATGTCGAAAAGAAGAGACGTCAAGTGAATATAAAGGTGCAGAATTTGCCGATACTGTCGAAACACGGAGAAAATACGTTCTGGTGAACCCTGTAGCGTTTCTCATTTCATACGCGTATTGTACGTGCATCTGTGTACTGGGACGCCAGGATCTTTGTTAGACAGGTATGACACGTGAATAATGCAGCTGCTAAGAGCTGCCTCTGGGAGGCTGGGTCCAAGAAGATTGTGCTCCTGTAACACGAGACTCGTTTCTCTTCAACACGGTCTTGGATCCTTTCCCACAACGCGAATATTACTTCCTCACTCCCCAGTTGGTTCTGCAATAGCTTATGGCATATGGCAATAGGGAATTTACTGAATAAAATTGGTGCAGTTCTCTTAATAGCATAGGAGTGGTTTATAATAGTTCAAGTTCTGCTTCGGGCGGCAGGATAGCCTGAAGAAGTACTCCGAATTTTCACTTTATTAGTAACGACGCTTTCAGCCACAATATGTTCTTTTATTTCTTAAATATTACAACAAAACGACAATTCGAAAAATCCCACTCCTGACACCATTTGAAAAACGACAAAAGTCCAATTCAGCTGTATTTTTTTGTAACTTTATTCTTTTCTAACTGAATGCACAAACACACAGTTCTCTTCTCTTTGTTAACACAATCTACAGCCCTTTGTGATACACCTCACAGCTTTTGACTTCCCGTACCCTTAACACACATTTTCGGTTCTCTCTGTACCACAAAAACTAACTCTGACGATACGACACTCAACACTCATTAACCATTTCACTGTCTTCCACGCGGCGGTACACACAGCTATTTCGTTCCGCACTCGGTGACGGACTAAAAACTGACTGCGACGACTGAAGTCTTTAACTACTAACTACTGCTCAAAACTGACTGCTCTTGTCGCCTCGCCTCCTTATATAGTGAGCATGACGTAACACGGAGAATTCTCGAACTTCATCGTTTATGGACTCTTTACAAATACGCCAACTCCGGACCTTCGCGAATAATTTCGAAACCCCCTTGTGGTTCTGTCACTCTGATTGCTGTCACGTGTTTGCTCGCGTGAGCCGTGTAGGACTGCTTGACCTGAGCGCCTTTGATATTAGAATGCAGTGTGAGGTAGCTTGGCCCGACCGCCCTTTGTTGAGCGCCACGCCCGGCGTCACAATATGAAATGTTTGTATTGAAAGCACAGTTACTATATTTCTTCTTTTGGTGGAGCAATACTAATCTCGTGACTTAGGTGAGGCAGGTGCCTCCCTGATGGTGACACTACAATTCTATGCAAAAGCGGCGTATTTGGTACTGGTATTCGCAATGTCTAGGATATGGGCCAACCATTTTCGTTTCTCTTATAATATGCTTGGGGGGGGGTGATTTCATCGGATAAAGGCTGGTTTATAACCATCGGCAACGGCAATGGTAACCAGAACGAGAAAGCTGAAATACATGTATTCAAATGGGAGAGTTCACAACCGACGGGAAACTTTCCCAGATCTCGGAAACGGGGAAAAAGACTTGGCCAAGTACCCCTTACCGGGTACAGCTTGTTAGATTCATATTATGCGCATTAGATTTTTCGCTGTAGACATTATTCAACGCGGCCGTGCCATGAAACTGCCGCTAGAGCTCACAGTAGTCGCACGCTAGAAAAAATATAATTAATCAGAAACAAACGAATCCCCAATGCAGAATATCTACCTCCACTTTCTATAGATAAGCTAGTCGATAATTTATTTTGCTGTCCTCGTTACCGAGCTGTTGTGAACCAGCCTTAAACGGGAGCTCTTTACTGAATTGTGACGTCTTCCCGATGTGCGTCACTTTTGATATCGTCTCCAATATCTCCCCCTTTGATGGCTCTTTTACTACCGGCAGCTATATGGGACCTCCATGTAATACTTACAATTTAAGGTCACGTGAGGCAATAACGCATCCTTATTGGTCTGACGTCACCGTGTGTTCCCGCTTTCAAGCAGAAGGAACTAAACGCATTGTTCTATGTAAAACGAAATATCACTGTGTATACTTTCCTTTTATTTTAGTGTGTGATACAGTTAAGTGCAGTTTTTAGAAGCACTCGAATATGCAGCAGAATATTGGATCAATATGAATTTCAACCAGATTCTGAAGTGGAAAGGCTACACGATTTAGTATTGTGTATTTTTACACTCAGCCACGCATACCCTGACAGGATATTATTTTCGAATTCTACGAAACATTTTCAACTAGATTAGCTCATTTGCGAGAATCACTAATGGACTCCAGAGTTTTATGACATGTCATATTTGTATTGTAGCTTATTTTTACATTTTAAGCACGTTTCCAACATTATTTTGTGGATACAGTGAATCCCATTTTATTGGTTATATAAATGCATGTTTGACCATATTTTATTTAGTATACAACATTTCAGATATTTTCATGAACGCCATTTCATAACCTTTTCCCTTTCGCCGTCAGCCCATTGTAATATGTTGAGGACTTGACTTGATGCTGCAAACTATCGCTGATAAGATTTTGAATAACTTTGAGGTAAATAGTTCATCTGTATATGTCAGAATCAATTGCCGCGCGATAGTCTCGCAAAAACTCGAAAATGGCTTGACCGATTTGAATATTTTTTTTTTTTTTTTTTTTTTTTTTTGGGTTTGTTCGTCTCAATACTGAGATGGTTCAGAAAAAAAATTAGGAAAAACCCAAAGGAACAGCCGAAAAATTGAAAAAATCGAAATTGGTAATTTGTAAGGGTGGATGTTTGCCTTCTATGCACTCAACCACTCAGCGTGAAGTTCGCCACATATATGTAATTTTTCATGGAGAAGGTTTTTATGCGTTCCATTTTACTATACAATATAACATTCACATTGTTTTTTGTACTCGCTTTTCTTTAACAGAATACATTTACTACTCGTCCTTCAACCATACAATTTTCTATGACTGAAGTAGAAATAACACATATTACATTCACACGGTTTTCTCGACTCAGTTTTCTTTTACAAAAGACGATCACATTCTCTGTGTCTTCCCCTTCAGCATGCAATTTATACAATTATTTATGACTGAAATAGAAATGTAACACATATTCACACGATTTTCTCTATACAATTTTGTTTTATGAAACAATCACACTTTTTTCACTACTCCCTCTTCTATAAAAAACTCATACAATTTTTCATATGTTTGAAAATGAAATGTAACGCATTACATTCACATGGGCATCTCTACTGACGTTTCTTTTATGGAACACAATCACATTTCTTTCTCTACTCCCTTTTTTGCAAAGAATTCTCAGAATTTTCTATATGATTGACAGAAATGCAGCGTCTTATAGTCACACAGATTTCTCTACTCACTTTTCTCTCTGTGGTATTTGGTTGTTCAATGTTCCCTAGCATTAGTTTTCCCGGTGTTTTTATCTATTTATTTTGGGATCTTTATAATATCCAACCGAAGCCAGCGAGCGGGATGGCTCAGGAGGTAACGTCTGTGGCCCGCATTCGAGAGGTCGCGGGTTCAATCCCCGTGGCCGCGCACTCTGAAATGGGTTTTTTCGTGGTTTCCCCATGTCACTTAGGCGAATGCTGGGGTGCATTATTTCATGCAACGGTTTCCTTTCCATCGTTTCCCTTCATTTCATTTCCTTATCATCTTTCAGGTGTACTTTCAGGCGTGTAGTGTTGGCAGTGCCGGGCAGATGGCGCAGATGATTGCGCATGGTAACTGCTGTTTTTCGGCGCTAGGTGGCGTTTGGCTGGCATTTTCATTCGTCGGGGGGGGGGGGGGGGTTACGCTCAGTGCGACACCGGGACCGCGGTGTGATGGCTGCTTGGTGGCGTCTGGCGCCGGAATGAAGAGATCTCAGCACTTGTTAGGGACTTACGCACGTCCGTGTGGTCCTGTCTAGCTGTCACCCTGTGTGGCTCCTTCGGTTCCCTCAATTCATCCCTGCCTCCTCCGGGATGGTAGCCGCAATAGGTCTATGTAAGTCGAAGTGAGCAAGGTGTCCTCTCTGTATCTGTACCCGTTACCCTCTACACTTTTTTATCCAACCTTAGTCTAAAAGTTGTAAGGATAAAATTGTCAAACCAAGGGCAACGCCGGATATTTCAGTCAGTGTTCAATAAATTATGTAGATTAATCGACTTTGTTCAGAATGTAAAGAAACTTAGCCTAAATAAAATCAAATTTCTCTGTAATATTCAAGTCAATCACTCGTTTTGTAACAGTGGGCATGAGATTGTGTGGTGCATGAAATATTGTGAAGGAAACAAAGTGAGTTATCGAGCACACAGTAGCTGAAAAGAGTAGGAAAAATTACATCATATGCTTGAAAGAAATTATGGATACACAACATTATGTAAAATTGCTGGCATTCTTTGTAGCAAACAAGCAGAAGTCGACGAAAATAACCAGAACTTTCTACTAATGATTTCCCTTAGTTCAAGTTTGCCCCAATTACATCTTATGAGGTAAAAAGAAGTTTCTCCAAGTATAGGCTCTACTTGCTGACAATCGAAGATCACCATCTGAAACTGCATGTGGTTATCCAGTGCAATTCCACTGAAAATGAACATTAAGTGAGGAATGAATAATTTAATCGGTATTTTTGTTTTAAGTTTTAGGTCATATTTTTAGAATGTATTTTGGTGGTTTTACAGCAGAAATTCATGCATATTTCAAGAGTTTTTCGGTCATAAAAAGCCGAGCCCTAGTCATTACATTGTCTTCATGTTTCCAATTATTACCCTTTCAGCAGAATTGTACGTAGGTGATTCTTCTTGTCTTCGAATCCTCTAATCTTCCCTTTGTATCTGTTTCTTTATCCTTTACGACCCCATATCCCAACCTTAACTGTGTATTTCCAACGAAAACGGTCTCCCTCACCTATTTGTGTTCGGCTTCTGTTAATCAGCTCTTATTAAGCCCCATGGTCCTTCGTGCATGTTAATGACGTTTCTGATGTCAGTGATGATAAGAATAAAGGGGACCGGTATGGAACTACGTGCTTCTACTATTTACGAGTTACTTTTAGTTCCGGGGCCAAACACTGAAAGGTATGTTAATGTCTTTCACGAGTTAAGACTTTAAAGAGGATCCTATTTGGAGAACCATGCAGCTGACCGTTAGAATTCAATACTTCAAAATATCTTGGCTCCGAAACACTCCTTTCTTTGAAGTCACCGAATGGATAACGGTTATCTTTTTCAGGTCGAAGGAACACACGTTGTCTCTTTTCATCTTTGAGTATGTCTGTATTCTAAGAGATTCTACACAGAAAATTTTACAAAGAAAAAAAAAAAAAATAAATAAATAAATAAATAAATAAATAAATAAATAAATAAATAAATAAATAAATAAATAAATAAATAAATAAATAAATAAATAAATAAATAAATAAATAAATAATTTAATCAATGGATCCTGGCCCATTGTGGCATTATTGGAAATGTAAAAGCTGACTTTCCTGGCCAAGAAAGGAACAAATATAAAACAAATGAATTCAACTAAATTTTTGTACAGTACAACAAGATTATATTTATTTATGGCAAAGTAATTGAAAAAAAATTACAAATATGATGCCTCATTTCTGTAGCTTTCCAGTACCTTGATAGTTCAGAATACCCTAATATGGCTGGGCATCTAGCAGGTGATGACTAACCATGCCTTCTTGTAGATCACAGAGCATGCAGGTAGGGCAAGTCCAAAACGGTTGAGGTGTTTTCATGTCCAGTGGGAAGACGAAACATCGCAACAGCTTCTTTTTTTGGTATTGTTTGTAATGTTGACTTCCAAGATTAGGTGAGGATTCTAGAATCTATAGCACATCCCACCCTTAGAAGATAGTACACGTTAAATGGAGCGCAGTGTTGCAACATGTACTAGTTGCGAATCTTTCTCCGCGCGCGACCCCGAGGTGGACGGAGTCCTGTACTTAGTCCTTTAATTACTGCTATGGACACTTTTAACTTTGGTATCCCTGCACGCCTTTGTACTGTATGACCTAAATTTACAAATGACTCGTCTGTATAAACAATTGTTTTCCCCCTGGTCCCTAAACCTTTTTATGTCTTTTAGATATTTATGTCGTCATCTGATGGTATCGTCTCTTTCTATTAATATGCACTTGTTAGCCCTTCTTTCATATTCGAACCCCAAATCATATAAGAACCGACTAAGAGTGGCCCTTGAGAAATTTGGCAGGGTCTCATCACTGTTGACCCGTGACAAAATTATACTCAGCGTGGGTGGAATATTTGCAAACAGTAGAGAATGAACAATTCACCGCACTCCACTTTGCACTATTCCATCATATTGCGTTAACCTAGCGTATTTTTTATTTTTCCGCCCTTTTTACTTTCTTTTTCGATGGCGTTCTTAGAGGTATTTTAATTACTTCCTTTTTAATCCTATACACTACTGCTTCTGAACACCCGATAGCCTTAGCTGTTTCTTTTACTGCCTTACTTACACGCATTTTACTTGAAAAATAATCTAACACATTCATAATCATTTGGCGTTCCTTCTTAATTTACCAACATATCGCCTCTTGCTAGCCTCCCCCTCCATAACTACAAATATTTACGAAAATATTAAACAAATAAGGCAATAACAGCTCATAGATTCCACACAGTTACACACACGGCTTGTTTCGAACTAATGCTAGTGCTGCTCCTTATACTATCTTCTGCGTTAGGCCTGGCGCGAGAATACGCTGAATAGATGAATACCTTTTGTTTGGCTTATTGGATAAAAGAAAGAGGTTATGGCCTTTTGGTTTATTTTAAAAACTTTCCAATCCTCCTCAACATTTGTTCTTGCTGGTTCCCTGATGTAAACTCAATAAAAAAAGTTTCACACTGCGTAACTTTTGCAGTGCACAGATATAGAATTTTCCGAAAACATTTAATTTAAACAATTATAACACTTTACTGAGCAAACATAGAGAATTCAAAGTAGGCAGGTAGTAGTATTATAGTTTACTCTACCTAAGAAAAAAAATATAGACGCATTCTAGCAGTTAGTTTGTTAGTTAGTGCGTGATGAGTATAGAAACAGCACATATCGGACTTCTATTGAAAAAAACGTTTTCTGAAGAAATATGGGCCTATAGAAATGTATAATGACTCTTAAAAAGGATATAACCTGATAGGGAAAAAAATTCTGCGTAGAATGTGTTCAAACCTGAAATTTATAACAACTGAATATTAATACCATGCTATTAGGAACCTGGCAACAGCACGAGTGTTGAAAAGGACGAGGCTAATGGCAACTTGTATGCGCTAGATAGAGACAGATATTCCCATTTAACTCCATACTGTCATCTAAGAGTGAGACAAGGTATAGTTCTGCACTAAATTGTTGGTATAAGAGGCTTGATGTAAACATTTTGGCAGAGTGATATGACGATTTTGTACTCGGGTTAAGTGTAAGCATTGCACCTTTCTTAGCTAGTACATCGGCCTGTTCATTTCAAGATTATACATAAACAAAGAAATCCATACACATTGGCAACATAATTATCATGAAAAAAGTATAAATAGATCACGGAAAGCACTCTTGGAAAATACCAACGCCATACCAGAATCTCCAAGAAGCTCAGCAGTGCCCCTTTTTCGCTTAATGACTGTCTGGCTGCACACTGGTTCAAGATCAATATCTTCAATTCTCCAAGATGCATACTATGCAACGACTTACAGATAGTAATGAATGGAGACTAACAACTCCAATGTATCTCAATCTCAAAAATTAATGTCACTGTTCCAGTTCAATTATGTAAATATTATTGGGAAGTTCGTAGAAAGATGGAGACAATCCAATTAGAAGAGCATTAGCAACAACAACACAAATCCTGCGATATTACCCCTTTTATCAAAACATTGAAGATGCGACTAATGCAGTACGACAGTTAGTGCACTGACCTCAGGTTAACGATGTTGTGTCTTCCATGGCAATAGACGTTTGTGGACCAGACGCAAGCTGTGCCTAATCATAATGGACAGGCAGAGGTCATGGTACTTTTATTCCATACACGCTGGCCGTCTGACAAGACCCAATACTTAGTGACGAGGGGAATCGTCTTTATTGTGATGGCACGCTACGCAGTTTCAGACTGTCTGCCAAACCACAGGAATGGTTATTAGCTAAGAGATTGAATTAGGAAAAATAATGATGACAAATACAATGTGTTGTTCTTTTCTAATATCTGACGGTTGACAATGAAGTCATTAGTCTTCTTACACTCCAATATTTTTAATAATCAGATTATGTACTGAGAACTGATGGGCATTTTTGAAGGTAGTTACAGTCCATTTCTTCATTTAGACTGCATAGTGGACAAACTGAGGACTCATACATTCCGATTCTATGCAAATGTTTAGCCATACAATCATGTCTTGTTAATAATTTCGAAAGGCTACAATTTCTGTTTTCCTAGATAGATCCGGTATTACTTTTGGATTCTGGGCAAGAACTTCCCATTTTTCCTTGAGATATTGTAGTGTTATTGATTCTATTGAAATGTTTATATTGTTTTTTTATTGTTTTACAGATTCGAATGTTAGTTTTCTAATTGGTCCATAGAGAAGGCATTCTTTTGTCGGCTGTCTCATTACCATATACACCGTAGCGTGCTGGTACCCATTGTAGTACTATTTTATTAACTGAGTTATCATGTCCTGAATTCTATCCGGTGGAGCTTTTTTAGTGGGTAGCACCTCCGGGTGAGACCCATAGTCCCCCTCTGTGCCATCCCAGCGCATGGGGCTCCGTAAATGGATTTTTCCTCCACTTGAAGAAGAAAAAAAAAAGGATTTCTAGTGTGTGTGTGTGTGTGTGTGTGTGTGTGTGTGTGTGTGTGTGTGTGTGTGTGTGTGTGTGTGTGTGTGTGTGTGTGTGTGTGTGTGTGTGTGTGTGTGTGTGTGTGAATTGTTTGTTATCAGAAACAATTCATGGATTGCTGCTTTTGAGTCCGATAATAAGGTAGCACTTATCAAAACAGATGTCGTAGGGAATGGCTGATCGCTTTAATTTCTCTATAATTTGGACCGTCTTCGTAGCGCAGTTGGTAGCGCGCTTGCCTGTGGCGCGGAGGACCCAGATTCGATCCTCGGCGATTTTATCCCCTGTGGGAGGTCTGGCACGGGGCGCACTCAGCCTCGTTAGGTCCCGGGGGGACCAATTGAGAAGTTACTTGATGGAGAAGTAGCGGCTCCAGGTCCAGATGGCCGTATAACTGGCCGGGAGGGCTCGGGGCACTGACCACGTCCCAACCTCCAGCACTGCACTCCACCAATGACGCCTGTAGTGGGTAGAGGTGGGGGATGCAGCGGCTGGGAGGCAAGCCTTGGTCCTTCATGGGCTGTTGCGCTAAGTTTTTTTAATATCCTAAGGATTTAGAAAAGGAAACAAGAGAGCATGTTGCTCCTGTACCTTTTTCTTGAGGGATTAAGGATCCATCAGTGTAAACATGCAGCCAGACTGGAATAGGACATCGCGTATGGATTGTTTCTATTGCTAATGTTCGTTGGACAGCTGTCTCAAAATTAGACCGACAAACTTTGGGAGCTGATAGATAACATTATTTTAAACACTTTTTGTTAAGGAAAGTATTTTGCTGCAGTGCTTATTTTAAGCGCTAGACGAGTTAATGTCATAGATTACTGCCTCCCACCCAGTTTAAGTGTTTACGGCAAAATCAACAATGCAAACTGGTATTGCATTTATCTTAGTAAGACACGCAATAAGAAACAGCGCAGCTCATGGCAAGCAATTCTTCGTAATACAACCACTCGTCGAGACTATGACTTTAGAGTTACTTACCTCTGAGACTGGGGTTCTTCTTTTCTCGACGCAGGGCGCGGGGTGTTGGACGACATGTACTGAGCCTTTTCGGGAAGGAAAACATCGCCAACGAGGCCAACATCAGGAGTGTCGACACCATCACAAGTCCTGCAGCAACCAAGACATATAGTTTTAAATATATTTTATTTTAAAGATATGTAAGAACTTGCTTGGAGATAAAATCAAGGAGAGCAAAAATAAACACCAAAACGAGAGTTAGAATAACGAAAATGCGCTGACATGAAAAAAAAAAAAAAAAAAAAAAAAGTTGAGAGTCAAATATAACTCTAGATGAAGAGTAAATTATTATCTATACTCAAGAAAATACTGCTTGCCAACGGAAAGAAAGTCCCTGACTGGAATTTGCTGCCCTTGTTCTTTGGAAACACTGCGACAAGAACAGCGAGTGCATATGACAGAGAAAGTATACTATACAAGGAGTTAAAACTATTAAAAAAACTGTCCTAGTGTCATAAACAAGGAGGTTGAGGCAGGGTGTCGGATCCGTGTCTAATCAGCAATCTCCCCCGCACCATATGCCCCAGGGACTGTCTTTGCTGTGGCAAACTGTAAATATTACAAGATCGAATCAATACTGCGTACAAAATATTGAAAGTTTTCTTTTCTTTCAATCTGCTTTCAACATCGGTTTAAAGTACACAAAGGTAATATTTTAAATAGCGTGTGTGTATGTGTGTCTTTATGGTCCCTTACTTTCCTCGAAGATTGCAAATGGGATACAACATTAAATATATCCCTTATTTTTAAAATTTCAAGTGATAATAAAATGTTAATAAACGTAGTGATTTCAATAATCTCTATTATTGATATTGATATTATTATTTGGATACGCTGAATATTTAATAGGTTATACAGCCTTTTGGTTACCACCTTCTTTTTCTTTTTCTCGTGCGCAAACCGGCTATTACGTATAGTAGTTATGGCATAACAAGCATATCAAAGAGGCACATATTTGGGTACTGTTGCATATGCTTAAATTTTTATTGAAATTACAGGAAAGGTTTCATTGCAAATTTTCAAAACATCGCATTACATGCAAGTTGCATATAGAGACGAGAAAGCAGTTGAGGGGATCGAAGGAGTGAGAGAGTTAAAAACAGGGAAATGGAATTAGAGGGCAGAGAGAGAAGAACATAGAGAGAAAAATTTATGCATTTAACGCAATAACATACAGTCGCGGGTTCTGCGAATGTGGCAAAGTTAATGCTAATGCTTTTCGTAAATAGGTCCTGTTGTTTATTTTTAAATATCTTCCTTTTTGCCAGCTTTTAATGTTGTGAGATACTCTCCTTACTTTTTACACATAAGCTATCAATTTAAAATAAGGCAACTCGAAATTACATTCTTAGCCCGTATGATTATATATAATAACAAAATTCGCTTTATATGGAGAAATTATTATTTTCGGTAATACCAGGAGTGCTGATAGTAATTTAATTGAAGTTAACAAATAAGTATTAAGGCCTGGTAATATTAGGTATCTAATGACAACAATCGTGAATTTAATATTTCAATTTAACTACCTAAGAAAGGTTAAAAGCAAAAAGGGGGGATTCGGATCATTTAAGTGGCTTGCCTCATGCCATACCAATGTTTCGTTTTTTATTATAAAACATATCTTGTGACGCTTCTTTTATATTTTGAATTCACAGATCACTAAATCTCGCCATGTTTACAGAATCTTTCAGTTGTCAATAGTGAATAGGAAAGTACACGAGAATTGGCTTCCATGCTTAGTGGACTGGAAGCAAAGATTAAAAGAATAAAATTAAAAATATGAGAAAAAACGTATGTGTTATTCGTTTTTAAGCAACATGCTGATCAAGAATAGGAAACAAGAAATTAACTCAGTGATAAAAACTGGGAAAACATTATATAAATACCTTAGTAGATGGCGATGATGTGATTATACAGACTATCTAGAAAGAGTGGGTTTAAGTTGCACACAATATAAGGAAGGAGCATAATTTTAAAGTGTTACAAGCATAAAATAATAGCGCACCACAGGAAATATTCTGTCCGTTCGAGATAAGCATCAAAGCAAAATCTTTGGAACAGGTTTCCCGCTTTAAATACTTGACTATGACATAAGTATAGACAGAGATATTCATACCAGGTGGAAGGTGCTGCTTCGGCCATATGTCAAGTAGGTATTCTATATGATGAGTGTAGCAAATATGTCCAATACATTATTGTCAATAAAGAACCTTTGCACCGAACAAAAATTGTGTCAAGTATTTGGAATATTTGGAGCCAAGTTCTTGACGAATGGTATTATTTAACTAATTGTTGCACAAACATTGTGTGAACGATGCTGTAATGACTTTTTGTTTCAATAAGAATGAATTTAGTCACAATTTGCATGACATTTTAACATTAAATTGTGACAATTCATTCCAATTAAGGTAGAAATACATTATAGAATTGTTCATACAATGTTTGCGCGACAGTTAGTGAAATAATAAACCATTTATGTACAGTTGTCAAGAAGCTACTAGATGGCTCCAAATATTTGACACAAATTATTTTTTTTTTCTTCGGCGGAATGGTTCTTTATTGACAGTAATTCTATTGGATATATTTGTTACACTCATCATGTAGAATCCCTGGTTAAAGTATGGCCGAAGTGACACCTTCCACAGAGTATAGAACATAAAATCAAAACAATTCAATAAACTTATGGAACAGTTACAAAAACATTCTGAAAGATAAAACGCTAACGAAGATAAAACTGAATATTTAGAAGGCAGTGGCAGTACCAGTTTTGTTATATGGAAGTGAATCATGGATTTTAAAGCAGGACAGAAGTAAGATATGAAGTCCCGAAATAAGAATTCTGCGGAATGCGAAAAGCTGTAGAAGAAGACACATAATAAGAAATGTAGATACATGTGAATAATTAAAGATATTTCATCCAAATGAGAAGACAAGAAAATAATGATAGCCAGAAAGAGCGTATGAAAAGAATGAAAAAGAACAGAACGAAGTATGTGAACTTTAAGGAAAAAGAGATCTTGGGCATCCAAGGAAGAGTTGGAAATGATAGAATGAGGTGGAATGGGCTATTAGCCTAATCACTGGAATGTAGCAAGAAGAAATAGTGCTATGTTTTAAAACTATCGATAAGTTCAATTCTGATCATGAACGCGGCATCAATGGCAAGTTATATTGGCTGTGTCTAGAACAAGCTGTTTTGAATCGAGCTTCTGAGTTATATTATCAGCCGCTCCTACCAATCAAGCAGGACCTCAAACAGATTCCTTTCAGTGCTTCTAATTTCATAACATTTCTTAATTGACTTCGAAACGTTTCTGAAAAAGATAGGGGTTAAAATGGGAGGTAACTATTTAGGAATGCACGGTTCTACAGGAACATCCTTCAAGAGGTCACCTTTCCCCTAAAATTTTCGGAATTACCGATCCGAGCTCGTCTTGGGAAGGACAGCGAGGTCGAGAGACCAGTTGCAAAAAAAAGAGTAACAGGCTATTCCGGAAATGCCACAGTCCAAGCTGCAGTGATGCGATAAACAGGACATTGCATTAGCAACTAGCTCACACAACCGTATAACATTTGGCATCAACATTTGACAAAGTTGAGTGGAAAAAGCAACTACATGCTTGAGCAAATGGAAATAAAAACAGCAATGCCACGCTTATCGAGTGAAATTTCATTGATGAGAGCGTCTTGCTCGCAACCTTGGCCTCTGCAAAATCCGTGGCACGTCTTTGATCTTTATCTCGTTCCGCCAGAGGGTGTCTGTTCCATTCCTGATAAGGCGTGCTGACTGGCACCAAGGACCTCGTTGTCTTAGCGCGCCCAACATTAGCACATAACTGCATAAATGTTCACTGAGGTAAGTGATCCAGTAATTTCCAAGTGCTAACAGTTGCCCGGAATTCCGAATGAATGTACGAGAATGACGATGCGTTAAACTGCAATGTTTATCTGTAACCATCAATGACATGCTTGGATGGTTGAAATCAACAGACGATTATTACACCACAGGACTCATAAATGATCACGCGCATGCATTCCAAAGAAGCAAAGGAAGCAGTTACCGCTTTAACTGTTAGTAATAGATTAATTTATGTTTTTATTTAAATTACTCCTGAGAAAAATGATACAACAGTTTTCAAACAGTGCGTACCAATTGCTAACAGTTTGCAGTGTTGCACGTAGCTTTCTGGAGCCCCACCAGATGGCATGAAATGTTTTCTTATGTCGATATAATCTCGTTTTGGGGAATTTTCATTATTTTCAATAATTTTATAATTTTAAAAAGTTTTGAATCCCTTATGGCTTTTGAAGCTCTAACATAAAAATATTGGGAAGCAAGAAGGAGAATGATTTCTTTATTAACTCCTCAGCATTAGATACACACACATAGTTTAATGTGTACGACCTGCTCTCGAACACTGGAGTTTGTAGGCTTTGGAACAAATGCATTTAAAACTGTTAACTGTATATAATGTAATGTAAATTTGAGCCTGTAAGCCGGGCCCCTTTGTACCGGCACCAGGCAAATATATTAGTCAATAAAATAAGTTGAAGTTGGAACAAATGCAACATCGGCTTTGCAACCATTTTACGGCTCGCACTCTAATTTCTGATTAATTATAACTTTTCATTTGGCAAATTTATAAATTACTTTTACACATTTTGATACTAAAACTGCATAAAACGTGTATGTAACACGTGTATAACCTTTTCATTGTGACACAAAAATTAACGCGAAGAATACTCGTGTCACAGTTTGTCACATTATATGTACACTACTTACAGAAATAGGCCGCCTCCGTAGCGCAGCTGGCAGCGCGCTTGCCTGTGGCGCGGAGGACCCGGGTTCGAACCCCGGTACCAGCATGGGGATTTTATCCCCTCTGGGAGGTCTGGCACGGGGTGCACTCAGCCTCGTTAAGTCCCGGGGGGACCAATTGAGGAGCTACTTGATGGAGAAGTAGCGGCCCCAGGTCGAGAAGACCGCATAACTGGCCGGGAGGGCTCGGGGCGCTGACCACGTCCCACCCTCCAGTACTGCACCTCACCAATGACGCCTGTAGTGGGCAGAGGTGGGGGACGCAGCGGCTGGGCGGTAGGCCTTGGCCCTTCGTGGGCTGTCGCGCGGGGTTTACATTTTACACTTACAGAAATAACTATTAGAATACTCTTCTTCTTCTGCTCCAAGGTTAGGCTATAAAGTCCGTTCCGAAGCAAAGGTATCTATTAGAATATTATTCTCAATAAAAAAGTTCACTGAAATTTTGGTAATTTAATTTCGTTATTTTCTGCAGCGAGTATTAATAATCTTTAAAATAAGGTTCACTACATAGCCAACTTTTCATCTAACATTTGCTAACTTAGATAAACAACTTTTAAGAAGACTTTACCCCATTAAAACACTAAGTTAAAGGTAATTTCACAATATGTAAATTCTCGAAAATCGAAAGTGGTTAATGTCATAAAAATGGGTTCATTATGTGCATGCATTAAGTAGGTAAAAGTTTCCTAAGTAATACAATGAACCGTTCTTCTGAAAAGTGAATTTGAAGCTGAAAGCCACAAATACAAACAGTCTGTGCAATCTTCGCTTCAGGCAATCTATCTATCAAAGTCCAAAAATCCGCAGTTTTTTCTGTTTTTACCATATATCAGGACATAAAACATATTGTGCACACAGATTTTTTAAAGGGCTATGTTAAGCACTTATTTTTCAAAGCTCATTATTAATCATTTTGATATGGTGACATGAAATGTTCCTTGGTATACAGTTTGTATATCGCTGCCAGGTTAAGCTGAGGCTAGATAACAAATATAAAGAAATTGTTCTACAAACATTTGTTAATTTTAATTAGTTTAAGAGAAAACACTTTTTTACTTTCTTTACTACGTATAGTAAGTAGAGGAAGTATTGTATTCTACCCAAAAATTCCATGTCGAGATTTCACTGGAAATATATGTTTTGAGGCCCCTGAACCCAAAAAAGAACTTTTAGAAAAACTTTCGCGAGAGAGAGAGAGAGAGAGAGAGAGAGAGAGAGAGAGAGAGAGAGAGAGAGAGAGAGAGAGAGAGAAGCATAACTCAACAACGAAAATTCTGTTAAAAGCCTACGCTGGTATTTAAGTTCAATATCTGTCAAGGATGAGACACGAAGATTTTGAAGAAAATAGCCCCACACTAAACTACCCTTTACATGAAAAATTTTATGGAAATTTTGATTTTCTTGAAAATAGCTAACGATTTTGATTAAAATGCCATATATTTTAGATATTTTTATGGCAAACGAAATGTATATTTTGAATTTTGTGGGTATAGCCTATGTAGTCCTGTTTACTCTGGATGAATTTTGCATAAGTGGTAAACCCTAAGAGATAGACCAAATCTTACTATAAAAAATGTAGATCTTGCTGCAACACATAATTTACGAATTTTTTGTAGAGTGAACCATTTCGGAGATCTTTCTTGTTGTTTGTGTGAGTTTTGGAAAATCTAAACTTTCGTCTGGGTGTCTCAGTTGGTTAGACCCTGGCCTACTGATCCCAAGGTCGCGGGTTCAAATCCGGTTCAGACCGATGGGTTTTAAGTGTGCCTAAAAACGACAGCTCCATGTCAGAAGATTTAGTAGAATGTAAAAGAATTCCTGTGGGACGAAATTCCGGCACACCGGTGACGCTGATATGATCCTAGCAATTGACAGCGTCATTAAACAACAAAATGATTTAATTTATCATCATGAAACTATTTCTGAATGCACCAGTAAACCGTTTCGTCTAGCTGCGTGGTGAGCTCTGGAGAGGTCGAGCTTGAGGTTGATCTAACTTATATTAATCAACACAAGCAGAGGCAAAGCAAGACATTAAAATACAAGCAGCCTGTAATATGAAGAATGCGTAATCAAAAATAGATCAAATCAGCTAGAGCCCCAAGAAAGAATAAAGGACTATAGAATCCAAAGCAAATATTGCTACATACAGCCAAAGAAAAACGCAAGTGCAGAATGAAATTTCTTCTCTCAGGCTTAAAACTTACTAACCCGAATTGGTCTCAACCTTTTTGCAAGATTAAAAATAAACCATAAATGGAATCAAGAGCTCTGTTTATTTCTACGGAACGTCCTGGACTCTCTGCATGAAGGTTTTGCATTAATAATGCTCCTTCAACGTTCTTGAGGAAATCTGAAAAAGCGAATCAGAAGGTAGGTGATATATCTCCTAATCAATTTCTGTATTCTTATCTCTCTCTAAACTGTAGCTTGAAAGTTCAGCTATAACACGCAATGGAAAAGAATAAATATTTCACTGTTTACAGAGAGAAACTCAGCTCTTCAGTCATCTGGCTATTCCCATGACCCTTTCTGAAGCTACTGAGTGTTTTTCAGTGATCAGATTCACGTAACAGCAGTGGCGGCTTAACGGAGGCGCGCTATCAATTAATAAAAACCTGGTGTGCTATATTGTCTGCCCATTATGGTTTATTTTTGTATCCTCTCTGCAAACTGTTCTCACAAAAGTTTATTTTTCTATGTATTTCATCCTAACAGATAAACGTTCGCAGAAATGCTTTCATTACACATGTAGGAGAAGAGGAATATAATCCTTAAGCGATAGCCAAGTCTTTAAAATGAGGTCGTTATAAGCTGACTGAAATACTATGCTCTTTCTATGAGATCGCAGGAAACAACTGAATGCTCATAGCGCTTCAAAAATGGCAGAGTAGTGCAAAACTCAAACGAATATGGCTGATGTCACAAAGATGTTATTTGGAATGAATTGGCGTTTGTAAGATATCTACATTTTTGTATAGTACATGTTTGTCTACCTATCGTAGCTTACCTGCTACACAAAATTATAGTCATTTCGAATGAATAGGACTTCACAGGTTATTCACAGAAAATTCGATAAATTTTTCATTACTCATATAAACATTTTTAAATCAAAATTGTTAGTGCCACTTTTGAAAAAATACGAGTAAAATTAAAAATTAAGGAAAATATTGGTTTCGATGAAAAACTGAACCTGTCAAAACACAAATCTTAAAACATAATAATTATCTAGAGACTAAACTCTTCACTTTTAGTCTATAGATATTTATTATATTTAACAATAGTGGTTTAATTCAAGTTTTCGTTTTTTTTCTTTATTCGAGATAGACAGATAAACCTTTGCTTTTTACTCAGAGGCCTCAAAACATGTATTTCCGGTGAAATCTGGATAACGAATTTTTGGGGATATACTGTACTTCCTCTGCCATAACAGAGAAAGTAAAAACACACAGGAAGGGAAATACGAGATAATTGCAAAATACATATTTGCACTTTCCGTATTGATATGCACGGAATTCTTTTTGGACGGTAGTCTTTTTTTATCCACTTCCGGACGTTTCATACTATCATGGTGGAAACTGGAAGTTCCTGCATTTAGTGCTTGTAACCTATCCTACTTGTGTGTTATGCATATTTAACTGCCATATGTGTATGAACTATATTCAACCCTCTTTTCTTTTAATATATTTATTATTGCAGATACGGAATATAATCATATTTGATAGCTGAATTTTACCACTTATATTTTACCTGAGCATTTACTTCTCCTATTTGTGATATTTACTTGCATTTAGTTAAAACAGTAGCTACTATGAGCTGCAAGTTACTGGTTTCGTTTTAAGGTCCACAACCAGGGGTGAATAATAGAACGCCAGTTCACCACCAAGGTCAAATAGGTGGCCTTGCTAACTGAGCCACTATGTTCAACAGTTGTTAGAAGTTATTTTGACTTCGCATAAGTGCTAGTTATATTAATTACTATCCTCGAAAAGATAGCAATACAATGAGTTAGCCACATTCAAGAATATCGGAAGTAAAATATGTAAAACGTCGTTCTCCAATCTCATTACCACGTCCTGTTGGAGTTTCAGCCGAAGTTTGGTTTCCTTCAAATTGCGGGATTGTATTTGTAAACAAATAATTAGATTATCTTAATGCAAAAGACTATTTTTTTTTCAGCTTCCTCACAAAGATGATTGTAATAGTAGCCTCAGCATTAGAACGATCATTTAGTTTGACTTCAAGTTGGTAAAAGTGTGTGTGTCAGCTTAGAATTTGATAGTCATTCTTTTTACTGTTTCCCAGTATTTACAGACTAGATCTTGATTTTTGAGAATTTCACATACATTTAGTGGATCAATGTTCATTAAGTAATCTTGATCACATAAAAGCACTGTGGGGAAGACATAAAACCAACCTTGAACAAACATTGCAACGGATGATTTTCTAGGTAGATCTTGAATTGTTTAAGTTTATTCCTTCCAATTTTGTTTCGTTGTTCGAGCAATTTTGGAACCCTTCAACATACCCGCTTACTCATTCCCATAATTTCCAAATGGGATGAAATCCATCGGAAAAGTATACGTTTAGTTAAATTTTGGACATGTTTAATCATAATATGAACCTAATTTTTTCCATTTTAGGGCAGTCAGTTGAAGTAATACCTTGAATAGGTGCTTTGGAGTCTGATAAGAAAACTATGTTGGAAAGCTTATTCGTCCAAAGCAATAGATTAATATAAATTGCATCAATTTCTCTGTCAAAGCTTATGGAATAATTTCCAACATGCTTATAGAAAGAAAAGAATTTACAGATAGCTCATGCTCCATATTATTATAGATGCGAGTCCATTCATCATCTGGATATGTTACCTTTATGGTTTCAAGAGGGTTGGTTTAGCTTTCATAGATGCATCTTCTTTCTTTTTTAAAATCTTCAATTAAATCAGGTTGTGTTCCAGTTCAATGATGTTAAGTGGGTTGTTAAGAGGCATGAGAGGTTCTGTTCCGCATGAGTTTTCAAAATGAAGTGTGGTGTTTTACCCATTTTTTATTCTCTGGAAGTCTCATATGCTAAAAGGGCTTGCATTTCTAAATATCGTTATAGGAGTAAGTTGCTGAGAGTATATATGCTATAATCCTCTTATTTTTCTGAAATCTCAACATTACAATTGAGCAAATGACAGTAACTATTCATAAAGCTCAACAGAATCCTTGAAAGAGCATTTAAAAGAATTAAGAAGGAATGTAAAAATGCTTACCCAGCCACCAGGCGCCTACCCAGCGGGGATCAGTCGGTGTAATCTGTGGATCTACGGAGAGATCGGCATACAGTCTTGTACACAGCGAACCCAGTATGAAGCCCAAAGCTGGCCCCAGGATACGCACACCAATCGTAATTGCTGTAAAGAAAGAAAACACAGAACTTTAGAAATAGTTACTACTTGCGTGCGTTCATTACTAATTACTCCTATTATCATCTGCTAAAACTGGATGCAGACCAATCGCATGTTTCGCAAATGAGGCACCTACTGGATTATTTCAAATTACTGTTGTGCCAAATAGTTTAGTTCCTCTGTGTCAGTTTTCAGGAGAAAACACTATTACTCTTATTTAGAAGTATTGCGATTATGCCATGAGTAGAAACATATAAAGGTTTCTTGTGATACTTTTTCCATTACAAATAATGGTATATGTGTAAAACAGATAACACTTCAGTGACACTGGAACTGTTAACACCGTAGCAAATAGTCGGAAAGGAAACAAGTACGCAGATAAATAACTGGAAACACACTTAAAACTTGTTTGGTTCATTTCTTAGCGCCATTCACTTACTTTTTTCTGCAATTATCTAAACACGTTTCGGGAAATCCATTCTTTGCATCAAGTGAAATGTGGGCACGTTTTAAAGCATGACCAGAATGTGTTACTGTTAGTTATAAATTTAATATATTATTAGATGGAAACAGTTTGTTTTTCGCGAGTAAATGCATTTTAAATGAAAGTTTGGTTCTGAAATAGTCAATTAGAAGCTTGCTTCAAATAATAATGATCTCTGTTTGTATCTGTGACTTACGAAGGGCATCTCGCTACCCTGCAAACCAGCGCGGATCGAATGTGTAGGAATAAAAGATGAGGTGAAGCGAAATACACAGGTTGACAGAAGGCGGGGGCCGACTAAACCACAAAAATGTGCTAACTGCAACCGTCACGTGCACCTTAAGTGGGGTCTGGGAAGAAGCGTTACACAGCGCAAGCATCCGCACCACCAGCACGCGTATTCCCAAACCACCACGCAACAACCCGATCTCAAAGAGAACAAAGGACAGTAGAGAGCAGATTAAGGAAGCCACGCCAGCATTCGCCAAGCGACAAGTGAAAACCAAGCAAAACCTCAAAAACCTAAAGTCAGAGTGGTGGGTTGAGGGGGATGGAACCTGCGACCTACAGAATGTGGCCCAGACATTACAATCTGAGCCACTCCACTCGATATGATAACAATAACAACAATAACAACAACAACAACAACAACAATAATAATAATAATAATAATAATAATAATAATAATAATAATAATAATAACAATAATAACAACAGTAACAATAATGCACCAACACATACTGTGTTTTCATGTTCTTGGAACATTATAATTATCATATATTTAAAGAACCTCATGATCCGACGGGGGAATTCCTAAGCATTAAAGCCAAGATAAAACAAATGAAGTTGAACTGGTACTAGACTTAACGCAGGTTACAAGGTATCCTGATTCCCTGTGCAGTCTATTGGCGTTTACAGACAGCACTCATCAGAATGTTCTGCTTTCTGTGACACTTGGCCACTGTTGCTCACATTTTTTTTGTATTGACATTTGGTCCGAGCGCACATAACTTGAAGCTAAGTGGTTAAGAATTCCTATGCCTGCTTATGAAGTTACAAGTATGTATGATGCACTGTCTAATATGACCATTATACATTACCTTATACCAAATAGTACGGAACGTTAACTTTCATGTTTGACGCATAGCAACATTCCCACTGTGTTTGCTTATATTTTGTCTAGCCGAGTACACAAAATTCTGCAGTTACTAAAGCGATACTTTTTAAAAGAATACCTATGGAAGGTATGGACAGCGATGGAGTCCACATTTGTAATATATGTGTTCTGCAACATCAGAGGGGAAACTCTTCATAAGTAAAGGATGAAAAGTAGATGGAATGTCTTGTGAAAGTTGTAAAATAACTTTGCAAGCACCACTTCATGCCATATACGTGCTACCTTAAATGCCTTCACTCCATTAGGATACAAATAACGACCACAGCGCACAGCTCCGGCATAAACAGAAAAATACATTGAGTTTCAATTTTAGTATGCTATTGGTCGCAACCAGTTCACAGAAGTTACAAGTACATCACCATATATGTGAATTCAATTCTTACCTTAAATGTAACAAAGATTATGATCATAACTACATCTCCGGTATTCCTTCTAGGAAATTACGAGCGAGAGTTCAAGTTTTTCACTTTCTCATTACGTATAGTATTCCACTCAAAATTTCGATGTCGAGATTTCACCAGAAATATATGTTTTGAGGCTCCCTGAACCCAAAAAAGAACTTTTACAAAAGGTCCACGCGCGCGCGTGCGTGTATGTGTGTGTGTGTGTGTGTGTGTGTGTGTGTGTGTGTGTGTGTGTGTGTGTGTGTGTGTGTGTGTGTGTGTGTGTGTGTGTGTGTGTGTGAGGGCACAAATATTTTGAAGAAAATTTCTCCACCTTAGACTACTCTTTAGGGGAAAATTTTTCGAAAATTTTTATTTTCTCACAAATTGCTCTACTTTGATTAAAATGCCATATGTTGAAGATATTTTTATGGCAAATAAAATGTATATTTTCAATTTTCTAGCTATAAGTTCTTTAGTCCTGTTTACTCTTGATGACTTTTGTATAACTGGTAAACCGAAAGAGAGACCAAATCTTACTATACGAAAAACATAGATCTCGTTAAAACACACAATTTATGTTAAGTGATTTTTTGTGAAGTGAATATTTTCGAAGATATTCCTTTTATTTTTCGGAATTTTGCAATACTTAATGTGAGGTCGTTATTAATTTTTTATCTCTTGGTCATGCAAAGAACAGAATTTCAGTGATTATATAGGAAATACTCTTAAAACATTTGACTATCGCTTCAAGTCTGCTGCATTTCCCTTGAACTACTAAAGTTAGCAATAAGGTAATTTCTACCATGTTTATCTCGATTAACATGAAGTATCTAAAGAAATAAGAGTTTGTAAGAATAGTTTGTGCAAGATTAGAGAAAGTCATGTGAGTGCAACACATCAGATTCTTTCTGAACTGCGTTAAATACTTGCTTGACAACAAAGCGATACTAAAGAGGTAGACACTCTTGTAACTCAGTTTATTTGTTACACTTTAGTCTGCAATGCGTCAACTCCATTTCAAATGTACTTTAAAACAATGTAAATTTATGCTTTCATTTAAGAACGGCCACTTCGTAGACCGTATTCCGGAATAGTACAAAAGGAAAAACAGGCTGAGGAGGAAAAGCTGCAAATACATTTTAGATTTGTTACGCTGATTATAGGCACTTTGCGACTAATGAGTTAGTCCCATTGTGGCACCAGTCATTTGCTTTGGGGTTTTAAGGCGTAGGAATTCTTTCAAAGACTTACGACAATAGTGTAATAAGAAAGTTCGAACAAGTAATTGGAAAAGGAAGTATGATTGTCTAAGATGCTGAATTTCGGGCGTTTTATCAGTAAATCTTTTATTGAGAACACTAATGGCCTAATTATTTTAAAGATAAAAGTACCATTTTTACTTTCTCTACTACATATAGTAAGTAGCAGAAGTATTTTATTTGACCTAAAAATTCATGCCAAGATTTCACCGAAAATATGCTTTGAGGCCCCCTGAATAAAAAAAAAAAAAAAAAAAAAAAAAAAAAAAAAAAAAAAAAAATTTAGACAAAGGTACACGCGCGCGCGAGTCTCTCTCTCTCTCTGTGTGTGTGTGTGTGTGTGTGTGTGTGTGTGTGTGCGTGCGTGTGCGTGCGTGTGTGTGTGTGTGGACAGCATAAGTCAAAAATGAAAAGTTGGTTAAAAACCAAAGCTGGTATTTAAGTTTAGTATCTTTTAAGGATGCGTCACAAAGATTTTGAAGACAATTTCTCCACCTAAACTACCCTTTACATAAAATTTTGATTTTCTCAAAAGAGGCTCAACCGATTTTTATTAAAATTGCCACATATTTCAGATATTGTGGCAAATGAAATGTACCGTATATTTTGAATTTTCCGGCTATAGCCTATGTAGTCATGTTTATTCTTGATGACTTCTGCATAACTGGTAAACCATAAAAGATAGACCAAATCTTACTATACAAAAATGTAGATGACGTTAAAAAAACAAAAACTTTTCTCAAATGGAAGATCGTTATTCACTTTTTTATCTCTGAACCGTGCAAAGAGAAGAGTACATTTGGCGACCGACTTAAAAGATTTGACTATCACTCAAAGCCTACTGTATTTCCATATTCCCCTTGTACCTACAAGAAAATTAGCAATAAGATAATTTCTGCAAATGTTTATCTCAACTAGCACGAAGAAGATATAGGAATAAGAGTTTGTAAAAATGGTTAGCACAATAGAGGAAATCGTGTGAGTGCAACATATCAGAACTTTCAGTAGGTATACGTCGTTTCCAAAGCATTCTCTCCTTTTTATTTAACCTTTTGCCAGTTTACACCTCTATGATGCGGCATCAAAGATATCTTTTCTTTGTGTTTTCGCCTAATCAGTTAATGCAGTTGATGGGTTTTCCTATCGTACATTGTTGTTTGAAATTGTTTTTAATTAGTTTTTTAATTTGCATACTATGTGCAAAACATAATCATTATAACATTATAATAGAACAATTTCAAAACAAAATGTAGTGTACCTCGAGCTATACCAGTACTCTACGAAGTTTCTTCCAAGTTCAAGCTCCGAAGTTCCACGCAGTTCACATCATGTCAGTATTCTTACACGCAAATTTAAACACGAGCCATTTCAGATCGATTTCCGGATCGTTTCCATAGTGAACAATCGTAGTCCCCTAATGACCCAACCACCTGCGTGACCTGCTCCTTTTAAAAATTTCTAAAGCATAAATCGAAGCAAAACTTGACATAGTCAGAACTGAAGCGAAATGAGGAATTCCTTGTTGGTAATTCAGGAATGTGTCACTATGCTCTATGGAACATGTCCACGGGTTTTCATTTTGATTTTCCTGTAGAGAATTCTAGAACATAATGGAGCCAAAAATACTGTTTTCTAAATGTAACAGTCTCCTGTAATAATAGTACAAAATATGTGTTCCATTCATATGACTTTCTCTACTCTTGTACTCAGTGGCGGCTCGCAGTCAAAATTTTAGGGTAGGCAAAGTGTAACAGTAACGACAAACAACAACAACAACAACAACAACAACAACAATAATAATAATAATAATAATAATAATAATAATAATAATAATAATAATAATAATAATAATAATAATAATAATAATAATAATAATAATAAACCCCGTTTATCCGAAATATAGGGGGCGAAGTCATTGCGGATAACGCAAACAATATATTGTTTGGTTGTTTAATAAGAGCAGAGTGAATGAGTGTGACTTACGGACGAATTACCGCCAAACTAAAATCAGGAGTGTCGGCAGACTTTTTTCCAGGGGGGGGGGGGGGCCACATGTTGGAAATTTGCAATCATATAATATTAAATCATTATTTTACTATGTTAAGTAGATTTTCCGGGCTTGTGGGCCGTGGTCGAGTTGGATTACCTTCCTCCGACGTTTCGCTGAAAACTGCGTCCAGCATCTTCAGGGTCAACCTCTGTTATTAGCGGCTGCACAAGCCCGGAAAATCTACTAAAAATTTTTTTTATTAAAAAAAACTATTAACATAGTTGATAATGCCGGCCGTGAAAGCCTCAGCACTTACACTATTTTACTGTCAAAATTTATAGTATTTGTTGCAGATAACAGTATTAATTTGTGCTAAACAAAAATTGTTCTTTACATCAAAATTAAAATAATAGTTTAAAAGTCAGTAACTGACTACACATTAAGTTCATCAACTTCCAAGGGGGGGCCGTGGTCCCCCTTGCCCCCGTTTCGTGACGCCCATGACTAAAATAGATTAAGAAATTGAAAAATTGTCTGACTGCAGCTTTGTGTTAAATAGCTAAAACACTCCTCTTTTCATTGTCAAGCGCCGCGAAAGCGAAATTTGTAATAGTTCACTAATTAAGTCGATCATACTGGTATTACACAGAGATAACGACAGATTCAGACGTCTGAGATCTTCGTTCGTGGAGTATGGCTCTTCGGAAAATATCGCATAAATTTGGATTTGGGCAGGCAAGTGTTCGGACTGCTGGCAGACGCGTCTACGCATGCTCGGAGTGCATATACAGACCGAATGTTTCCTTATCCCTGTTCAAGGGCCTCGTACTGAGGAAATGGGGCCGAGCCGACAGAGGTTAAGCTAGCCTGCTCTCCACTACCCAGATTCCATGCGTATCATTTCTGCCGCGCGCTTCAAACACGCAGCGCAGTTTTGATGAATCGGAATTGAGATTAAAGGATTTGACCATGCGCTGGTCATTATAACCGACAAAACTTTTCTTGAACTGCAATTTAGGGGAAAATGACGGTTCAAATGATAAAATGCAGAATCATAGTTAAACATTATTTGTTGATGTATTACGATAGGGTAGGCAATGCCTACCCTGCCTACCCTGAGGAGCCGCGCCTGCTTGTACTATTCTTACACATTCTTATCCCTATATATTCATTTTAATCGAGATAAACATTCGTAGAAATTATCTTATTGCATATTTTGTTGTAGGTGCAAGTGGAATATTGGAATACAGCAGACTTTGAACGATAGTCAAATCTTTTCAAGTTGGTCGCTATATAAAGGCTTTGAAATTCCGTTCTCTTTGCACGGCCAAGAGATAGAAAAGTGAGTAACGTCCGTCCATTTGAGAAAATTATAAGTATTATAAAACTCCTACAAATAAGAAGGAATACCTCCAAAATGGTACACTTCAAAAAAAAAAAAAAAAAAAAAAAAAAAAAAAAAAAAGAATTTGGACATAACTTGTGTATTTTAAGGAGTTTGCATTTTTGTATGGTAAACTTTGATCTCTTACGGTTTACCAGTTATGCAAAAGTCATCTAGAGTAAACACGACTAGATGAGCTATAGCCAAACAATTCAAAATATACATTTCATTTTTCATAAAAATATCTTAAACATATGACATTTTAATTAAAATCGTTAGAGGCATTTGTAAGAAAATAAAAATTTTCGAAACATTTTCAATGTAATTGGTAGTTTAAGCTGGAGGAAGTTTCTTCAAGATCTTCGTGTCGCATCCTTGAAAGATATTAAACACAAATACGAACTTTGGTTTTTAACAGACTTTTGGTTTTTGAGTTATGCTGTTCACAGACACACAGAGACACTCACAAACCTACTTTTTTCTAAAAATGCTTTCCTTTTTGGATTCAGGAGGCCTCAAAATATATATTGCCGGTTAAATTTCGACATCGAAATTTTGGGTCGAATACAATGCATCCCCTACTTACTATAGATAGCAGAGAAAGTAAAAATTAACCAATCAGAAGGCAAAAATGCCGTCACATTTTCGCGTTTAGAACTTTCTCATGTACGTTTGTATGTATGTTTACACCATTCCCGGTGATCCGATGATGGTCAACTTGGTCAAAAGGCTCGACTAGCGATGTCCAACCTGCGGTCTTACCTATGTCTCACCCCAAGCTATCCTTTATACGAAACATTTTCGAAAATTTTAATTCTCTCAATAGTGGTATTTGTGACTGATTAAAATAATGCATTTTTAAGTTATTTTGATGACATGAATAGTCTCTGAAGTGCTGATGACTTTTGTATAACTAGTAAACCGTAAATGATAGACAAAATCGTACCGCACAAAAATGTAGGTTTGGTTAAAACACACAATTTATGGCAAATAAAGCTTTTTATGGGGACAGCCACATATTCCTTATTATTGGTTTGAATTCTCAAATATTCAAGGGAGTCATTATTCATTTTTATGTTGTGCCCATTCAAAGAGAGCGGAGCTTGTAAGCCATCATACAGCGACCAGCTCTTTAAAGATTTAACTATCGCTTATGCTTCTGTATTCTCCTACTGTCATTGTATTTACAAGGAAATATATACAAAACGATTTCTACAAATGTCTATCTTGTTTAATTCAAAATTAGCCACACCGTGGCCAAGTTGTTAGATCATTCACCTCTCACCAAAGCGGCCCGGTTTCGACCCCGGCGACTGGATATGGGATTTCTGATGCACAAAGCGGCTGGAGGTTTTCTGCCGGGTTCTTCGGTGTTCCCCATCTCATCTCACTGGTGCTCCATCTTCATTCCAGTGTCACAGCCTGCGGTGCCGCATGTAGTAAAAGTGGGCGTTACACACTACCCTCCAAACAAGATTAATTCGAAATAGGTAGAAGAATAACTGTTTTTAAGAATAATTTGTACAAGAGCGAGCAGAGAAAATTCACGATGCACGCAGTGAGTTTGTAATTCAGGAAATCTCAAAACGTGTACTTCCGATGAAATTTCGGGATCGGATTTTTGATTGGAATGCAATACTTCCACTGCTTATTATACATAAGTAGCAGAGAAAGTAAAAAATGAGCGCCAGCTCTAATACCTTGAAATACACAAACGACCAAATAGTGCATAGCGACAGAACTTTGCATCTTTGCACAAGGCATTGTATTCCAGGTGTTCGATGACAGTGAAAATAGAAATACTTTAGTGAAAATAAAATTAATTACTGTCAGCTTTCAAAAGCAGTATCAAGGTCGACCGTGCTAGTCTGCGAAATGGTGATCATCAGAGCGGAAGTTATAAATAATTAAAATAGGCAGGCAAAAAGGCATTATAAATAGCTAAAATAGGCAAGAAAAAAGCATTATATATACTAAAACAGGTAATAAAAGGCTATTAGGAAAAGTAATTTATTTAATAGAACACATTCAGTAACTCGATCGTCATATTTTAAAGAAATTCACTTTTAAACGAAATGCTAGTATTGTAATTGACACAAGATGAAATGTTTTTAAAAATGTCTGTGTATTGCAATGCCTTATTCGTTGCACATGACAACCATGCTTTTTTAAGTTCTCTGGGGTCATGTTGAGTCTCCTGTCAGATAACACATTTTTCATAGGACAAAATGACCTCTCAACATCGACAGAGGTTGGAGGAAATCTAAAAGATAGCATTACTGTAGGATCCATTAAAAAAAAAAAAAAAAAAACAAATATATATATATTTTCTTGTTTAACGACGCTGTCAATTGCCAGGATCACATCAGCGTCGCCAGTGTGCCGGAATTTTGTCCCGCAGGAGTTCTTTTACATGCCAGTAAATCTACTGACATGGAGCTGTCGTTTTTAAGCACACTTAAAAACCATCGGCCTGGGCCGGGTTTGAACCCGCGACCTTGGGATCCGTAGGCCAGCGTCTAACCGACTGAGCCACCCAGACCGACATCCATTTCAACTGCAACAGAACTGTCACCTTGTAGAATTTTTGAAATATTTCTAAATTGATCCAGATAAATAATGAAAGGCAACATAAAACTGTGGCATTCCAGTCACAAAGGTATAATTCGTACAGATTCACTTTCAAATTGAAGATAGATTTGACACATTTAAAAAGGCATTCTCCTAAGCTCCGGTCTCTGGTGATCACTTTATAGTATTGACCAAATCAGGGAACAATTGATGGCGTGATGGCTGCTTGCGCCGAGAGTACGTTTAAATGCTGTTACGTGAATTAAATCGCAAGTAAAAGGTAAGTAAATAGGATAAGCTTTTAATGATAAAATTTAACTATCAAATACGATTATATTGTAACTCTGCAACAATAAATATCGGTACATATCAATAGTTGGAGGTCTAAATGCATTTTATTAACGTCTGTGGTAAAAATGCAAAACGCACTGCAAAAAAATGCTAAGGGTTCCTTCCCACGCATGCTAGCACGAATGGAAATTGAATAAAAAACATTACCACTAAAAAAGTAATTTGCAAAAGAGGAACAGAACCCCGATAATGGAGCATCTGTTGCACATATCCGGGGAGCGGAGATGTTTTTCATTGATCCCCTCTCGTGCCATTTGGAAATCGCTTCGGGGCATAACATGAAAATTGGCATGTAAATAAAGCTACTTTCGAATCCGGAAGCTTGCCGAGTTATATTTACGTCATTGCGAGACAAAAGTACCACTGCAGCAATGTCCATGGTGATAATTGGGTGGAGATGGTTGCTATTTAAAGCAGCCGAGTCTGTCGTGGGTGCCGGTTGCCAAACACGTTTCCTCTTCCTGGCGACCATTCTAACGTGACAAGGCGCGATTTTCTGTATAAAATAAAACTCTCTTTGGAGAAGGCAGCATATTCTACTTCAGGAATTAGAATTAAACAAAAACTCACAGGTATTTATACACAAGAGATAGTGAAGGATCCATTTATTACATTGCTCTGCATCAAACATGATGCTTACAAAGGAATGGATGTTTCCAAATACATTCTTTGTGCTGAGTTAAACGGTATAATCCATTTTTTCTATCACTTCAGGTTTTCGAGAAAACCAAAAATTTGTTTCATAAAATTGGGTATCGTGAGCCAGTTTATATGTGTTCTAGACAAGGCCAGTGAGTGTATTAAGTACACATCTAATGTGTTATCACAGAATGACCCTAAATATGCCGAAAGCAGGTGTGTTTACTGCAGCTCAGATCAGGAAATTAATGTGTGCAGCGAATTTAATATAATTATGGCATCCTTCAAGAAAAAGTCTGCTATGTGCAGTTACATCACCATCTCTGCTCACTCTTGTACATACTACTCTTAAAAACATTTATTCTAATATCTAATTCAGATAAAAATCGAATCGGAAAGCTAGCATACTTGAGTCCTGGGTTCACTTGCGATTTATCTTGCTTTAGTTCCTATTTATTGCGATCCAGCAACTACGAATTACCATCACCGAGTAACTAGGGACCCTAACCACAAAGTCGGTCTGGGTGGCTTAGTTGGTTAGACGCTGGCCTACTGATCACAAGGTCGCGGGTTCGAACCCGGCCCAGGTCGATGGTTTTTAAGTGTGCTTAAAAACGACAGCTCCATGTCAGTAGATTTACTGGCATGTAAAAGAACTCCTGCGGGACAAAATTCCGGCACACCGGCGACGCTGATGTGATCCTGGCAATTGACAGCGTCGTTAAACAACAACAAAATAGCCTAAACCACAAAGCGTAGCCGAGAAATGGAGGGCTCTAAGCTGCAAAGCGTAGCCGAGAGAGGAGCTTTTATAAGATGAGGGGTGGAAAGAGATCGCAACAGCGACACGACGATATGGCGTACCCGAAATATCAATGTAGCTAAACCCCAATGATCCAGGATCAGAGGAAATGGTTTTAAATAAGGGTTTTACACATAACACAAATTTTTAGGAAGAAAGACATTCTATTTCACTTATGTTTAGCCTTTGTAATGTATACCCATATGTAATAAACTTTGCTAATCGAATTTATACAGGCATGCATTTAATTCATATGTGAATTTATCAACATCATCATGATCATCGGAGAAACTGCTTATGCTAACATTAGCTAACCACAGAGTGCTTCCTCCGAAATTTCAGGTTGAAATACGGACGGAAAGAGTACTATTTTATTATTGGTGAGCAATGCAGCATCAGTTAATCAGAATTAACGACAAAGAGAAAGAACGAATATTATATTTAATTATTTGGTAATACTCATAACCTACGGCGGCGCCGTAGCCGAGGGGTTAGCGCGCTCGCCTACCACCTAGGTGGCCCGGGTTCGATCCCAGGGACCCGCATGTGGTATTCGTGGTGGACGAAGCGGCGTCAGGGCGGGTTTTCTCCGGGTGCTCCGGTTTCCCCCGCCATCTCATTCCACCGGTGCTTCATCTTCATTCCATGTATCATCAGTGTCACCGCCTGCGGTGCCATAGTAGTAAAAGCGGGCCTTAAAACGCAACAACAACAACAACTCATAACCTACAAATTTACATCAAGACACTAAGCTGTGTTTAAGAGAATAAAACGAAGCGTTTTAAATGTATCCCCTGATAGCTCAGTTGGTAGAGCTACGGTGTAATAGTAACTCAGAGTTGAGGGTCGTGAGTTAAAGTTCCCCCATGAGGGTACCCCCTTTTTTCTTTACTATTAGCATTTATGTCCCAAATAATTAACTTGTGATTACTTGATAAGAAAGGAAACTGTTCTTGAATCCAGGTCTTTAAAAAAAGAATATACGTACTACAAAGTATAATGTTGTCCAAACTATCGATCGCTGCGCCACGGCTCTGTAATTGGAGGAACTAATACAGGTATATTCATTGCTGCTAGATGTCAATTGTGTTTTGTTTGGTTATCATCACGTTTCACTTCGATGTAAAATGGCTACTCCACAGCAGAAAATCATTTTGTGTTCTCGAGTTTGCGAAGTGTAATTCCATGATTACAGTCCAAAGACGTTTCAATTTGAGGTGTCAAATTGATCCTCTGAATGGATGGAACATTCGCAGATGGAATCGACAGTTTGTAGACACAAGATGTGTATGTAAAGGATAGAGTCCTGGCGCCCTCGTGTTTCTCAAGACAATGTATGAATTCAAACTGCTTTTCAACGTAGGCCTACAAAATCAACTTGTGCGAGTCGGGAGTTACAAATACCTGCAAAAAAATTTGATTTGTTTTGAGACGTTGGTTGGTTATGTAGCCGCACAAATTATAGTTGCTACAGGCTCTGCGTCATGATGACAAACGCAAACGTGTGGCATTTTGTGACTAATAATGCTGGTGAGGATAATAACATCTTCGCAAAATGCATCATATTCAATGATGAAGCAGTTTAACACCTTATTAGGAAGGTAAACAAAGACAATGTTCTAATTTGGTGGCTACAGAACCCACATATACACATTGAACACGTACGAGATTTGCCTCAAGTCAATGTGTTTTGTGCAATATCGTACTCATGTGTATATAGTCCATTCTTCTTTGCAGGCAACTCGGTTAACGGTCAGCAATATCTTGCTATGCTACACACTGGTTGTTTCCGAGACTGCACGAGGACAACTTCATTTGGCAATAAGAAGTCGCAAAGTCGCCAAGTGTGTGAATATTTGAATGAAATTCTACCGAACTGTTGAACTGGTCGTCAAAAACTTCTCAGATGGCCTCCACGGTCACCGGATTTGACGTCCTGTGACTTCTTTCTATGAATTTCGTTAAGTACATCGTTTATGTTTTTTTCCTGCTATATTCTTGTTATACTGTCTGTCACCAATTAAAAATACATATTTGAGACGATTTGACTTGTAAAAAAGTATTTTTTTTTTTTTACAATTTATATTGTAGTGTTTTTTTTATAAGAAAAGACTGCAACCGCAGTCAAATGATACCCCGTCATCATCCACGCGTGCCATCACACCGATTATTTTACGTGGGTCCTCCCCGTCCTTTACCACAGGCACATTTGACTGCGGTTGCCGAGACTCGAACTCACGACCTCAGGCTTTGAGTGCATGGTCAGTGCACTACGTGTTGCCTTAACGATCATGGCTATCCGAGCCAGCAGGCTGAAGGCCTCTCAGACGCCTAATCTAAACCGGTTTCGAATTAGAGGAAGAACGGCATATGTAGCAAAATAATTCAGGCAATAGAGGGTTAAGCTCTATGGACCTCGGGTTCATTTGAGCATAATTTCAATCATTTCATTAATTCATCGTCCAATTTGAAACTATGTTGGAGGATGTTATATAAAAAATGAAGAGGACTTCCGAGGCTATTCCAAGAAAATTAAATATGTACCTGCTTATCTTTTGTCATGAAAATATCTAACATATGTACAAGTAGCATTTTAATCAAAATCATTGGAGCCCTTTTTGGGAAGCTGAAAATTTTGAAAAAAATGTTCATTGTTAAGGGTAGTTTGGGGTGTGGAATCTTATTGAAAACGTTCGTGTCACATCTTTGGAAGATATTGAATTTTTATAAAGTTTGGTTCTTAATCGACTTTTCGTTGACTTGTGCTGTTCACAGATAGGGAAGAAAGAAACATAGACAGAATATGGATATTTTTAAAATGTTTTTGGAAGCTTGAGTATTAACAGGAAAGGGAAATATTTTAAAAGAAGCACTTAACTGGAATTATTCTTCAGCATCCTGAGCTACTCACGATTAACATTTCATTACAAATTACTGGATACGGGAACATAATATTTCTGCAAGAGTCTGGAATAATCCCCTGTACAGGAGGTAAATATATGCCATTGTTAAAAGTCATATTTTGCTTATGTTGGGCAGCAATGTAGTTACGTTCACGCTGATGAAGGCGAACGGATTGAAATGAGCAAGGTCAAATCCATTTTTCTGCAAAGCACTGATGTGTAAATGGTGGTCTAAGGTGGCAGGGGTAAGTAACTAAAGGTACACTCTAAAACAATCATCGGCACCCTCATCTTCAAGTCTTGGGACTATTTATTGAGCGATTCGATCTCTTGAAGAGGGGTTGCAGGGTTGCTGCAAAATATTTCTTTTCCCTTAGAACTATCTTTAAATTTTACTAGTTCAATTTTAAAACAGTATTTCCTCCACTATATCGTATTTCTTTTATTCGGTTAATAAGCCTGCGAATAATTTATTCCTCCTCTAACTGTAGTATTTATAATGTAATGCTTCCTTTTTCTATATCGCAATACGTACCCAAAGATTTCATCCCCACTATCGCATTCCTTTGCCTGTTGCTTTGTCAAGATCTAGAATTTAAAATTCATACGATTTTATTTGCATACTTTTCCGAAGATTTTCTATCCTCAAAGTTTCTTTATAGTTTCGCAAATTTAAACCTCATCGGTCAATTCTACATCAAGATTTTTATTGTTAAGCACTGTTGGTATCTTCATCTAATTACCCTCCCCTTATGCAGGACTTACAAGCCTGTGCCTAGGGTCAGACGCTTGTTGGGAGCAGAGGAACCTTTGGACCGGACAGAGTGAAGACCTGGAAGTGGATGGTCAGCCACCCACCAGGTATGATAGTGAGGAAGAGGATGACATGAAATGCAGACGAAATCGATAAATAGAAAGGTAATGATGGAGCAACTGGGGGTATGAGTGGCGGGGGAAACAGGAGGACTCGGAGAAACCCCGCTCAGATGGCACTTCGTCCACCACGAATACCACATGCGGGTGCCAGGGATCGAACCCAGGCCGCTTAGGTGGTAGGTGAACGGTCTGTTGCTATCATGTAGGTCAAATAAACACAATTGGATGTCTTTACGAAGCTACAGGGGAAATTTCGGCTAGTATATAATTCAATAGTCCCAAAATATTGCATCAGCAATAAAAATCCCTACGTTTTTATAAGACGATTCTTCTGGCAAGAAATGTTTAATTTAGGAAAGAGAAATTAAGAGTTTACACCCTTTGAACTTTAATATTTTTAATATATTTTTAAGGTCACAAATATGTTCAAAGCATTGCTTATGATGTTCTAATGAGGGAGATATTCAAAATATCTTACATTGGTAGCAATACACTGCTTAGAAGCCTAGAATTAAAATTATTAACGTTTAAAGAGTGTAAACCCCTTAGTTCAAGGTGTCGGCAAGTCTGCACCGGCTGATATGACGTAATATCAATCTCAGGGGCAAGCAATACGTCACGTTTCAACCCTTCCTCCTTCACTAAACACGAGTTCAAACGAAAACAATCAGTGATGGACACCGCAACATTAGACAAGGCTCTTTCGAAACCGCAAAAACGAAAGAAACCTTTCCACTCCAAGTGGAACCGGTAGAATAATATTTTTGTTGCACTATGAGTGAAAAGATGAAATGCCTCTTGTGTTTGAAAGTTTTATTGTTGTTCGCAAGTCAAACATTAAATGAATTACTAACGTTGTCATAGACTACAACCAAGTCAGAAGTATGAAATCTTTAAGTATTTTAAAATATTATTAACAGCAATCTTTGTCCGTAAATGTAACAATAAAGTTTTAATATTCAATGACGCTTCGTAGCCTAATAAAGAAGTGGATTACAACATACCTGCACCAATTATTATTTATTTATGCCAACAAACTTACTGTTGGTGTTTTTAAACACATAAGCCGTGTGTGGACAATCTTTGAGAGGTAGAATTGGAACTGAAAAATTCAGAGGGTCTTTGGTTCTTACCCCAGCTGTGGCATTGAATTTTTCAGTTCCAATTACACCTCTCATACCTACACTAAGTTTATAAAACCTTAAGAGTCGTGTAAAACCACAGTTACAAATTGAGGGTGCGAATTTGCAAACTACACAACTGCATTCTAACCAACCACAGTTACAAAACAAGGCTGGTTTGTTTATGTAGAGAACTTGATGTGGCATTTCTGTCTCTCCGTTCATTTGCTCCTCATATTAAGCATATATGGGTGAGCAATTTTGTTCTAAACCGAAGATTGTATAATCTAAAAGCAGATCGCGATTGACAGATGAAAACCTACGTGCTCTGTTGCATGTCAGTACTAATGGCCAATTTGCCGACTCCTACCTTATTTGAACGCTCCGTAAATTGTTGCCTTTGCTCACATCCTCAGAATTTGAAGTAAATAAGTGTTTGTAAGCCGTAAAGCCTCAGATGGGTCCTCTACAGACAGATGGGGTATATGAATACACGCTTCCCTTTTCTCGCGTGCGCCTCCATGCATATAGGATGGAGGATCTATTTATAATTCATTCATGTTGTGATAGTTGTAGCTGTCGCAGATGATTTACTTTCTTTGTGGCTAAACACCAGCAGACGATAATATTAAACATGCCGCCACGTTACCAGTCATGCGTAACCAAATGTGTTTGTCAAGGAAACCCAAGGCTACACTTCTCGAAGGAAGGCCTTTGGGAGGCAAATCACGGCCGGTGGATACTTGCACGTTTGTCCAGGACGAATTAACGCCACGCTGTGATTTCACACATGCAGAACACATATTCACTACCTGCGTTCCCTCAGAGACTACAGTTTATACTCAAAATCCTTGAAACTGCCGATGAGACTAGCATAGTTAGGAACCCATAATTTGAAAACGAAAAAGCGGAACATGAACGTACTCGGAGGCAATAATTAAATAATAATAATAATAATAATAATAATAATAATAATAATAATAATAATAATAATAATAATAATAATAATAATAATAATAATAATAATAATAATAATAATAATAATAATAATAATAATAATAATAATAATAATAATAATAATAATAATAATAATAATAATAATAATAATAATAATAATAATAATAATAATAATAATAATAATAATAATAATAATAATAATAATAATAATAATAATAATAATAATAATAATAATAATAGTGTTTGTAAGAATAGTTAGTACAAGAGCAGAGAAAGTCATATGAGTGCAACAATAACAGTTTTTTTTTCAAAGTCTTCTTATTTTTGCACAGATGTGTTCGTAATTATGTTTTATTATCGATGTATATAGAATTATAATATCTATAACTTATGTCACAGGCAAGATAGTTAAACTAGTGCACTTTATAAATTATTTTATCTTTTATTATTATTATTATTATTATTATTATTATTATTATTATTATTATTATTATTATTATTATTATTATTATTATTATTATTATTATTATTATTATTATTATTATTATTATTATTATTAATTTTTGTTGTTGCTGTTATGGACTTTCTTTTGTAAATGCCATTATCTAGTATTATTTATTGACATTTTCGGTCTATACAGTATCTCAAGCTGAAAGTCCTTATCAAATGCACCAATGATCACCAACGTTACATATCCGTAACTGACGGTTCCTTTCTGTCTAAAAATTTAAATATCTATAAAAAGCATAAAAATAAAACTTTTTTTTTGCGAAAGGGGATGAATAATGGTTTCCCTAACATTTCGTTGGAACATGGAACCAAGAAAATAAATCAGTTATTTTAAAATTAAAGTTTTTGTTACTATTTTGATAGAGGAAATGGATGAAGCTTTATTAAAATGGACGTCGGTATGTAAGCATAGTGTTATGCAAAATAGAAGTTTCTATCACTTGTTGCTTGCGAAATCCACTTTGTTTGCTTTTGCGTCGCTGAGACTACTGCAACCTTATTGGATTTCCTCGAAAGAAACGCCGTCGTTTGCGTCAATGAATCTCTGTCAATCAAATTCTTGACTAGAATATTAAATACTGCGAACAATCAAACTATCCATTGTGATCATACGGTGCACTAAGAAACAACAATGACAAATCATAGGAATTAGAAACTAAAAGAGGAAAGTTATTCACTGATGGAGAGATTACTGGTGTCCTAAAGCACTATTTTACTGTGCTCTTCTAAAACTTACGCAGGAAATAGATTTTCAGCTGCTGAGAATTATACTAGGTGTGCAAAAACAATGTACAGAAAACTAGGGTAGAAAATCAAGACCAAAAGATCTGATGAGCTGCACTCACGTGATTTTCTCTACTCTTGCATAAACTATTATTACAAACACTTATTGCTTTACCTACTTCATGTTAATCGAGGTCAACAGTTGTAGATATTGTCTTGTTAATTTTCCTGTAGGTGCAAGGGGAATATAGTACACTTTAAGGTATAGTCAAATCTTTTAAGAGTGGTTGCTATATGATGACTTTCAAACTCCGTTCTCTTTGAATGGCGAACAGATAAAAAACTGAACAACAACCTCCCATTTAAGAACGGTCTATAGGTATGTATTGCAAAATTCTGACAAATAACAAGGAGTATCTCCGAAATAGTGCACGTCACAGGAATGATTATTTGACATAAACTGTGTGTCTTAATGAGGTCTACATTTTTGTATAGTAAGATTTGGTCTATCTCTTGCGGTTTACCAGTTATGCAAAAGTCATCCAGAGTAAGCAGTGCTATATGGGCTAGTCAGAAAATTCAAAATATACATTTGTCATTAAATATCTTAAACATTGGTATTTTAATTAAAATGGTTAGAGCCATTATCGAGAAACTGAAAATTTTCGAAAACTTTTCCACGTAAATGGTAGCATAGGGTGGAGGAATTTTCTTCAAAACCTTCATTGCATCCTTAAAAGATCTTAAACTTAAACATCAACTTTGCTTTTTAGCAGACTTTTTGTTTTTGAGTTATGCTTTTCGCAAAGACAGAGACAGAGACAGAGACAGACACAGACACAGACACAGACACAGACACAGACACAGACACAGACACAGACACAGACACACACACACACACACACACACACACACACACACACACACACACACACACACACACACACACACACACAAGTACATGTGTTTGGACGGCATAGCTCAAAAACGAAGGTTCGGTTAGGTACCAAACTTAATATTTAAGTTCACTGTCTTCTATGGTATCGGCTCGAAGATTTCCAACAAAATCCCATCACCCCAAACTATTCTTCGCAGGGAAAACATTTTGTTACTTTTTATTTTCTCAAAAATGGCTCAAACAATTTGTTTCAAAATACCATACGTTTAAAATATTTTTACCGCCAATAAAACGCATGTAATGATTTCGCTGTGAATGACTTAATACAAGATTTCAATGAATTCTTATCAGTTGTATACCGTAGGGTAAGGTCAAAAACTTACTACACAAAATTGTAAAACTCGTTAAAACACACACAATAATTTTTGTGGAGTTAACTATTTTAGAGCTATTCTTTGTTATTGGTTTAAACTGTGAACTACCTTACCTATATTTTTACAATCGTAGGTCCTTATTCTTTGATTATGACTTAAGTCTACTGTATTCCTCTTGTAGCTACATTGAAATGTGTAAAAACCATTAAGGCAGAAAGCTAAGATTTTGTAAGAATCGTTTCTAGAACAGAGTGAAAGTGAAGTGAATGTAACACGCAAGATTTCTTTCCTTTATAAAAGTTACAAAAGTGAAAACACTAGCCATTGCTCATTCTTTCAAAGTACAAAATAAACAAGTTGCAGTGTTCATTTTACTTGGATTAAAACACGTTACATTTAATTGCCACACCCTTAACCAAAATGTATTGTGGCACGATTCAAATAACTTGATGTCTGCCATGACACGCCTTACTACAGTGTGGAACAGGCAATGTTCAAATTTATGCAGCGAAACGATGACACGGTGTAGCCGAAACCTCAGTGTAGCCAAACCCTAGTGACCCAGAATCACGAGGAAATAGTTTCAAATAAAGGTTTTACACATCAAAAATTTGTAAGGAGTAAACACATTCTAATTCTCTCATTTTACTCCTTTTAATGTGTAACCAAATATAATAGCTTTGCTAATGAAGTTTGTCCAGATATTCGTTCAATTCATTTGTGGATTCACCATCTTTGCCATCATCATCATCATCATCATCATCATCATCATCATCATCATCATCATCATCATCATCATCATCATCATCATCATCATCATCATAGCAGAAACTGCTCACCTTATCGGCAAGAGTATCTTAAGTTGCTTCAAAAAACCTATTCGATTTTCGATAATCCTTGAATGTGATTATATGTGTACTTTTCAGACGTTATACAATTTCTCACAATGCGTAAAAAAATTTTTGTTTGCTGTCCAATCATTATGTTGCTTTGAATTAAGACGTTGCAGGTGAAGAGAAAAGAAAAACAGAATTGTCCGTTGTAAGCACACTTATGCATGAATGCAAAATATTTATGGTTATGTTGGGGTTGTTTATATGACAGTGACTTACTAAGCGAGTAACAAGTGTGGCTTTTCATTCTATTTTGAAGTACATAATTTAGTTAATCACTTTGTATTGATATGTGCTATGACTGTAGATCCTATAAACCACGAAGCCAATGTATACGTAGAATAGAATCGAGAAAATTCAGTATATGAAGCTTGATAAGTGCAACATTAGCTAACCACAGAGTACTTTCCCGCTGGTTGAAATACGGACCGAAAGAGTACTATTTTATTATTGGCGAGCAATGTAGCATCAGTTAATCAAAATTAATGAACGACAAAAGGGAAAGAACGAAGATTATATTTGAATATTCTGTTAATAGTCATAACCTACGAATTTACATCAAGACCTAGGTGTTCTGTGTTCAAGACACTAAGCTGTGTTTAAGGGACTAAAACGATGCATTTTAAATGTATCCCCTGGTAGCTCAGTTGGTAGAGCTTCGGTGTAACAGTAACTCAAAGTTGAGGGTCATGAGTTCAAGTTTCCCCATGAGGATACCCCCTTTTTTCCTTTACTATTAGTATTTATGTCTTAGATAATTAATTTGTGATTACTTAATAAGAAAGGAAACGGCTCTAGAATACAAGTTCTTTAAAAGTAATATAGTATTACAAAGTATTGTTCAAACTATCGATCGCTGCGCCACGGCTCTGCAATTGGAGGAACGAATACATGTATATTCATTGCCACTAGATGCCAGTTGGCTGTTTTGTTTGGTTACCGTCACATGTTTCATTTTGATGTAGAATGGCTACTCCGGAGCAGAAATTAATTTTGTGTTCTCGAGTTTACGAAGTGTAATTCCGTGATCCACAACACTGAAAATCAAATAGGATTGGTGAAATCGGTTGCAAGTAATCTAAGTCGTGTGAAAGTTGAAGTGAGCCAATCTGTCTTTGCTCAAATGAAAAATGTGTGGAACAAGAACAATGCAAGATTGCTGATGTACTGTCAGATAGGAAGTATGCACTTGATGAAGATTTGAAAGCCAACAGTATTTCTTTAAGCATTACCCTGTATCTTCTGTTGATGTTGAAAGAAGCTTCTCAACGTGTAAAGTACATATTACTCAATTTTGAAAATTTACAAGAACTATTTGTAACAACTTGTAATTTAATTATGTTTCCATTGGGAATTGAAATCTATTGCAGTCCAATCGCATCCTCAAAACGACCCGCTGTTAGATGTTGGACTCAATCCGGAATGTAATCGATTTGGATACGGAGGGCTCAAACATAAATTATTCAGGTTTTTATGTTGATCACGTGGTTTGAGGTTAGTTAATGATTTTTTTTTTTAATATTTATTTTGACCAACCAGCTAAAAAGCTATACGGGTCATTTATAATTAAAAAATATAACAATAAATAACATTGAAGTGGGGCTTATGATCCCACGAACGTACGCATATACAATATTGTGTGAAAAAGAAGTAAATAAATTAAAGAACATACAGAGCTAATAAGAATTCAAAGAGAGTAAGTGACATACCTACAGAATTAACAACATGAATATACAGGTATAGAATTAACAGTCTGAATGTACAGGTTTGTAATACAGGAATCAGAAAAAAATAATGTTACACAATATTAACTAATAATGGTGTTTAAGTATGAGAAGTTATAACATGTACAATGTAAGTTTAATCGGTATTAGTCTACATTTGCAGTGTCTGATAATAAGACTTCTTGTGGTAACCTTATTTTCTCTACTTTTCTCTACTACGTATAGTAAAGTAGAGGAAGTATTGTATTCCACGCAAAAATTCGATGTCGAAATGACATCAGAATGATGTTTTGAGGTTCCTGAATCCCCCCCCCCCCCCAAATAAAAGATCTTTAGAAAATGGTGCACGCGCGCGTCTCTCTCTCTCTCTCTCTCTCTCTCTCTCTCTGTGTGTGAGAGAGAGAGAGAGAGATCTGTGGACAGCATAATTCAAAATCGAAAAGTCGGTTCAAAACCAATGTTGGTATTTAACTTTAATATCTTTCAAGGATGTCACAAAGATTTTGAAGAAAATTCCTTCACCCTAAACTACCCCTTACATGCAAAATGTTTCGAAAATTTTAATTTTCTCAAAGATGGCCCTTACGACTGATTAAAATGCCATGTTCGAGATATTTGTATGGCAAATGAAATGTATATTTTGAGTTTTCTCGCTATAGTTCCTGTAGTTCTGTTTACTCTTGATGACTTTTGCATAACCGGTAAACCGTAAGAGACCGACCAAATCTTACTATACCAAAAATGTAGATCTCATTAAAACACGCAATTTATGTCTAAATGCATTTTGTTTGGAGTGAACTATTTTGGAGAGATTCCTTGTTATTTGTGTGAGTTCTGCAATATTTAAACTTTTCTCAAATGGAAGGTCGTTATTCACTGTTTTATCTCTTGACTGTGCAAAGAGAACCAAATTTCAAAGCTTGGAAACGTATGAGTATTGCTCAAATCCTATTGTATTCCCATATTCCCCTTGCATCTCCAAGAAAATTCGCAATGAGATAATTTCTACAAATGTTTATCTCGACTAACATGAAGAAGATAGAGGAAGTTTGTAAGAATAGTTTGTGCAAGAGTAGAGAAAGTCATGTGAGGACAATAATAATATTTTTAATATTTTTAGGTCATAAAAATACGGGTCCTAGTGATGACGATATCGAACAGCGAGTGTCCATTGGGGAGCGTGTTGTGTTACTATACGCTACACAAACTATAGGGAATACTCGCACAGAGGTCGTGCCAAGGTGAAAAGTTCTTGCACATGCAGGATGAAAGCATGGGAATGTTGTTAGCCCTAACCTCCCACAATACGAGGGTCGCTAGTAATTCGTCATGCGCACTGATTTGGTGCTTAATAATTGTATTTTCCGAGCAAAAATTGTCAAAATTGCTTCATCTGTGGTTCTTCTCTAATCGTTTCCGTTGGTTCTCCACTTCTCTACGTTAACACTGTTTTGCCTGACAACTTCAGCAGTACAGATTTGTTTATTCATAAAGGTTTTTGCCTAGGGCCGGTACGAGGGCATCAATTTACAGCCTACAATTTACATAAGGTTTACAACTATCGACATTTTTAGATATTCGTTTTGTTTTAGATAAAACCTACACGGTGACTACCTGTAGGTAATTAAGAGCAGTTTTATTAGAGATTAATACCTTTACGGGTTAAGAAGCAGTTTGTTCTTTAATTACACACACACACACACACACACACACACACACACACACACACACACACACACACACACACACACATACACACACACACAAACACACACACTTGGGCATACGTCCCACACAAGCGCGGCGGGCCTTTACTCAATATATTGCAATAGTGCTTACTGGCGTAAGCATTGAAGTGAAACTTCTGATAGGAGGGCTTTGAAATTCTGATCCGCAACCTTTTTGTGTGAGGAAAAGTGGTGGGGATAAACATGTAGAGTGGGAGCAGTGTCTCGCTTGCCTTCGGGTATCGGAGAAGAGTGAGACGATCTTCTCGCTTTCTTAAATTTTAATTATCATAAACCGATAATTTCTCTTCTTAAGAGCGAAGAAGATGATGTACAGTGACACATGTGTATATAACTTTATGTAAATAAATTAATGATAAACACAATCTATGCTATTCAAAAGTGACTGATAAATAATTAAAATGTTTCCCCGTAATATAAAAGTTTCACTTTTATCATGTGTCTTTACGACACACCCTTTCTTTTTTATACATGAGAACGCACACACACACACATTCACACTCATTCCTATGCCCACACTTGAAGTCAGGGAATAACCCTTGATAGGGAAAACTTCCAACCGGAAATCAAATACAGAACTGCTCGCACTGCAGGCAAATGATCTACCGACTGAGCTATTGGGCCAGCCAATATTGTTCTTTCGACTCCTCTTGAAATGGAAAGGTTCCTTTGAGTTTTCATTATTTCAAGAGAGCCGTGTCGTATCGATGAGGGGTGCACCATTGGTTGTTTATGTTTGAACGTATGTTGATCGAAGAGGAGAGGGTTGAAGGAGGCTACTATCTCTTTGCTCCTGACAGTGGTATTACGTCATACCATCAGCCGATACAGATTTGCCGACCCCTGGTTTACCCTATACAAATTGTGCCAATGGTTCATAGTTCATATGTCCCGACTTCCTCATACGTACACAGCTGACTAAAGAGACTAGTTATGACGTTTAATTATCCACCACTCGTTGCTTTACCTTGTTCACCTGATTCGTTTCAAATTTCACAATGGATTTTCTGGAAGATTTGAACTTCTCAGTGTTAAGACACATGGAATTTTCCCAACTAGTTTGAATGCAGCAGCTGCAGTTGAAGGATATAACATTTTGGAGTGAGGCGAGCATGAACAGGAAATATCCACTGCTGCAATGATATCAGTTTATGAACTACTTAAAAGCTATAGGCCCACTTGATCTTACGACCCGTGTCAGAACCTTTATTTCGGTTATTAGAGCTCTGTCTCGGCAGCCGAGCGGCGCAGTGTCTAATGAAAATTTAAGAAATATTGGCCGTCAATCTCCATTTCCTCAAGTAACACAAGCGTTTCATAGCAAACGACCATGAACGAACGACATTTCTGCCTATGAGCCATGACAGAAGCTTAGCTTCACTGAGCAGACAAATTAGAGGTTAAGTTTCACTGCAATGCACTTGTCTTTGAGTAGTGGGCATCGGTAACGTTTCATCAGCGTCCTTTATGTCCTAATAAGTGAGCGCACAATAAGGTTAGGGACACAAACATTTTGTTATGTAATTGAATCTCATTTATCCAAACTACGACCTAACCTAAACCATACTAAACGAAACGCTTCATCCACCACTACCACATCCCTCTACACTGGGATCAGGGCTGTCCTATGGTATTATACCGCGTTTCATAACCTGGGGGCTGTGATATATTTCCTGGAGTGAACATACAATTTTGTTAATACGAGCGTGAATCAAAAAGTAAGTTGCACTTGCTCGCCACAAGAGCACGCTGTGCGTCGTGACAGTGACCAATGTGCAGCAAGCTAGAGTAACTGCTGACGCCTCCGATAGGTAGGGTGGTGTGGTATCCCGTCGTGTTGTGTGAGCAGAGCAGGCCTGGCTCAATGACATGCCAACTGGATATTCACTCCAAATTGGAGGTGCGAGCAACAATCAGATTTCTGTGGGCTTAACAGCTCAGTTACATGGGCATTCATTGTGAAATCACTGCTCTTTATTGTGGGCATGCAATTTTTCACCGCAACACCTCACACGGCCCACCAAACGCCGGAATTGCTACAGCGATTACAGTGGGAGGTAAGACAACATCCCCTATATAGTTCAGACTTAGCGCCTTGCGATTACTATGTGTTTAGTAAGGTGAAAAAAGATCTTTGTGGACGATAATTCTGGAACGATGAGGAGGTGCAAGCAGCTGTATCCAGCAGGTGGTTACACAGCACTGGAGGTGATCTCTACACATCCGGAATCGAAAAGTTGGTTGCCCGATCCGATAAATGTTTACAGTCTCTTGGGGACTAAAAGGAAAACTAAACTTACATTGTATGTTGCCATAGCTGTGTATGTGGTTTAATAAATGGCCATAACATGAAACTGCAAGTTACTTTTTGATTCGGCCCCGTAGAACGAAGATATGATTGGGGGAAATAAGACGCATACACGTTGTCTGAAATCAGAATAACATGACAATCACTTAAGATTGCATTAAATACATTAAATTTATTTACAACTAGCTGAAATACCCAGGGTTGCCCGTGATTGGGCGATTTTATCCCTACAACTGTTAGACTTGGGTTGGATACTATAAAGAACCCAAAATGAAAAAAACCTGATGTGTTGCACTAACATGACTTTCTCTACTCTGGTACTAACCATTCTTACGAACTCTTATACCTACATCTTCTTCGTGTTAGTTGAGATAAGCTTTTGTACAAATTATCTTATTGCTTATTTCCTTGTAGGTGAAAGGGGAATATAAGAATACAGTAGGCTTTGTGCGATAGTCAAATCTTTTAAAGCTTTGAGATCCCGTTCTCTTTCCACACTTAACATAAAAAAACAGCGATGTTCCATTTCACGAAAGTTTTAAGTTTTCCGAAACTCACACACATAACAAGGAATATCTCCGAAATTGTTCACCCTACAAGAAAATTTATTGAGACATAAATTGTGTATTTTAGCAAGATCTACATTTTTTGTATAGTATGATTTGGTCTATCTCTAACGGTTTACCAGTTATGCAAAAGTTGTCCAGAGTAAATACGACTACAGGGGCTATAGCCAGAAAATTCAAGATATACATTTCATTTGTCATCAAAATATCTCAAACATATGGCATTTTAATCAAAATCGTTAAGAGCCATTTTCAAGTAAATCAAATTTGTCCATGTAAAGGGTAGTTTAAGGTGGGGCTATGTTCTTCCAAATCGTCGTGTCGCATCCTTGAAAGACATTAAACTTAAATACCAACTTTGGTTTTCAACCAACTTTTCGTTTTTGAGTTATGCTGTCCACAGACTAATACACAGGCACACACGGATCTTTTTCTAAAAATGCTTTTTTTGGATTCAGGGGGCCTCATAACATATATTTCCGGTGAAATCTCGACATCGAATTTTTGGGTAGAATACAATACTTCCCCTACTTAACAGTAGAGAAAGTAAAAAGAAAGGGTGAGTCGTAAAAACACCCAATAGAAGTGAAACTTTTGTATTACAGGGAAACATTTTAATTATTCATCAATTAGTTTTGAATAGCATAGATTGTGTTTATCATTCATTTACATAAAATTATATACATATGTATCACTGTGCATCATCTTCTACATGCCAGGCCATTATGGCTTTCGAATTGTGGAAATATCTTGTACGAGTTCTTCAATGGATAAAGGTTTCAAATAATTTTTTAAAACCACAAATCATCCAGAATGAAGAGGTCTTCTGAGGACATTCCCAGAAAATTCAGGTTAGAAACGGCTATGGAATCGCCTGCTTGTGTCTGTCACTGGATACCCTTTGCCTGAAGGAGGGAGGTGTGGAATAGGCGCTTATTATGTAAGCGTCTCCAAAGAGACAAAATTGGACATCGCTGATCTTGAATAACATGAAGTAGACAGAAGAATACGTGCCTTAGGAATAGTTTGTTGAAGAATGGGAACAAAACTCATGTAAATGTAACACATTCGAATGTTTTCCAACATTTTTGTGCGCGCTTTGAGTGCTATAAGCAGAATGGCCCTATAAACCTGCCACCTCCTCTATGTGTAGGCGCCTAAGTCTCACTCCACACTCTAGAAAATGTGTGACGTAGCCAAGTATTTCTGACACCAAAAGGACGGTTAAAATTGTGTTGTTTGCTCAGAGTGAGGGAAAAGGTTATAACTGGCTGACAACACCAGCTTATTTACTGCTTGTGTCATCCTTTTCTTTTTCCATGTGAGATATATTACGTTTATGTTTCCTTCAAATTCTTGGAACTGAAGCCGAATTCTCCAAGACAGAAAAATACAGCTCTGCTGACCAATTATCTTTCGCTCTCACATTTTTACTTTCTCCACTACGTGTAGTAAACAGCAGAGGTATTGTATTCGACCCAAAAATTCGTTGTCAAGATTGCACCGGAAATATATGTTTTGAGGCCACCTGAATAAAGAAAAGCATTTTTAGAAAAAGGTGTGTGGTGTGTGTGTGTGTGTGTGTGTGTGTGTGTGTGTGTGTGTGTGTGTGTGTGTGTGTGTGTGTGTGTGTGTGTGTGTGTGTGTGTGTGTGTGGACAGCATAGCTCAAAAAATAAAGCTCGGTTAAAAACCAAAGTTGGTGTTTAAGTTTAATGTCTTTCAAGGATGCGACACGAAGGTTTTGAAGAACATTCCCCCACCCTAAACTACCATTTACATGGAAAATTTTGATTTTCTCAAAAATGTCTAAAGATTTTGATTAAAATGCAATAAGTTCAAGGCACTTTTATGGCAAATGAAATGTGTATTATGAATTTTCTAGCCATAGCCCATGTAGTCCCGCTTACTTTTGATGACTTTTGAAAAACTGATAAACCGTATATATCAAATCTTACTACACAAAAATGTAGATCTCGTTAAGACACACAATTTATGTCTAAATGAATATTGTTTGTGGAGTGAACCACTTCGGCGATATTCATTGCTATTTGTGTGGATTTTACAATACTTAAACTGTTCTCAAATGGAAGGACGTTATTCAATTTTTTTTATCTCTTGGCTGCGCAAAGATAACGTAATTTCAAATGCTTCATACAGCGACCAGCTTTAAAAGGTTTGACCATCGTTCAAAACCTAGAGTAATTCCATATTCGCCTTGCACCTGCAAGACAATGTCGTGTAACGGTGTTTTGCACACACGACTATAGATTTTGGGATTGTAGGTAAGCCCCGAGCCTTAACTCGAGAACAAGGCAGCTCAGCAATTAATAAGGCACAATTCAAAGGTGAGAAGAAGTTTATTAGTAAAACTCGAAGAAATTGGTAAAGTCCTCGTTGAATACTGGCAACAGGTCTACCAGCGTTACACAGACGACGTTCAGGACATAAGTAACATCAAATAATTTCCAACGGGGTGTCTTATAGCTTTAGGGCCGTTAACTCCCCCATTGGGATAATTGCTTACGAAGCACAAAAAATAAAACAAGGTCCACACACTTTCTAGGCTGACTCATATAAGAGCGTTAAGTTATTTATGTTTTCCAGTTAAAAATAATTACAAAGTAAACATGGACGAGGGATGGTATCATATTACTTAGGGATGCTTTACGTTGGCATGTCACAGAAGTTGTATTTCTATACGACACCTCCCCCCTTAAGAAAAAGGTTGTTGCTGTCTTATGACAAGCTCAAGCTTTTGAGAACATCCACCCCTTGGAGGCAACATCTTCTTTTGCCTTTAGTCTGGAGGACCTGCGAAATTCTACTGGAGACGGTAGTATAATCTCCTCCTCAGGTGCAGACCCCATTTCAAAATCCTGACCTGACCTTTCAGGCTGTGAAGTTATTACAGGTAACCTTTGATAACCCTGTCCATCAATCAGTATCTGCGATCTAGCATTTGTCCCGCTGTTCACATTGACGTTAACTAAGGCTCTCATATGTTCACCTACTGAGTCAGTACACTTCTTCGGTGGACATTGCTTAAATAACCAGGTGCTACAATCTCTACAACACTTACAATAACAACAACTACATATCCAAATCACAAAAATAATACACATACATAATACATAACTCCAGCCAGAATATACAAAATCTGACCAATCCCTTGGTCTATTGGCTTCCTTTGATTCCTGTTCTTTAATTAATTTCTGCACTTCGTCTATTTTATAACCGGCCAATTTCAATTCCGTCACTGAAGACATTATGTTATGTAGAGGAAGGGTTAAAGGAATTTTATGAATTTCTTCTTGATTAGGAAGTGTTATACAACAATCGGTGTCCAAAGGAGAGAAGGGAATAATGTCTTCCTTGGTATTGTTTGTCTCAAAATGGGCCAGTGGATACAACACACTTCTTGCTGTTAACCCTTTACATAATTTACCTAAGGACACTAGTCCTCTTCCTAAAAGTCTATGAGATTCACTTTTCTCATTACAAATAGTTGTAAACAGTTCAACTTGCGGTGCCACATATAACCATTCATTACTCATATATAATGGTATCCAAAGGGTGTGAGCTAAAGGTAAGTACTTTACATTACAATTTTGAGGTAATTCTTGGGTGTTTGGATGTAGTAATGTGGCTATACAATCCTGACCTGGAACATAAGTCAGAATAGGCATCGCTTCTGAACACACATAGGTTAACTTATTTGGATTATGACACTTTTCCAAGTCCATTACTGTTAAGTATCCATATTGTTGTCGTAGATTGTCCACAAAAATATAGTCTTTCGGATAGTCAATGAACTTTGCAGTCAAATTTGATTGCATAATCACTGGAAATGGCAATATTTTATATAACTGATATTGTTTCTCATGCAACAATGGTATTTTTGCAACATAAACCAACATTGATCCCTGAGTATAAATTGTTGGCTGGATCAAGGACAAAAGTTGTGAAGAAGGGAAAGGAGGGAACATCGTTAGATCTGGCATGCTTTCCTTTTTTAAAAGCTCTCTTATCTTTTGCACTGTGATAATTTGAGGCTGTAAAATTCCTTTTTGTGAATTCAAATATACGTTAATGAGAAGATCGAAAGTGTTTCGACACTCTTCAATCCCTCTTTGAGTCTGTTGTATTAATTCATTTATTACCATACTTGTCTCCAGTTCATAACGTAAAGCTGCATTTTGTTTTGTCGTTTCTAATGACAACTTCTCTATTACTTCCTTAATTTTATTTTCATTTAATGCTACTTCTTTAACAGTGGAATTCATAGTGATCAGTGTAGATTTTAAAACAAGCATCTGTTCCGAAGCTATTCGCAAAAAATCCCTATGATCTGATTCTAAATGCCTTATGTGTTTAGCATAATTTTGAAGTTCATCTTCAGTAGCTGTTCCAAAAAGAAGATTTAATGCCCTACCAATGAAATTTAGAGGGCTGCGCTTGCGTCTAACATTTTTATTCAACCCTATCAAATCGCCTAAGACATCTTTTAGCCTGTCTATCACTTTACGTTTTGAATGAAGATACGGAATGGAAGGTTTACAATCGGTATACATATACCATGTTTCATTTTTTACCTTTTCACATGTTTGTATCAGAACTGTAATCTGTTGTTTTGTCTTTCTCCACAGCTGTTTTACAGGTTCTAAATCTACATATGTTAAGAAACTCAACTCTGCTGGATAGGAATACAATGTTCCTACATGGTCGAAGTAAACGCCTGCCTGATTGCTAATTACTTTTACCTGAGCTTTTATCTCTTGTTCTTCAACCACTGTTCCTAACGCTTCTCCCTGAAGCTGTTCCTAACGCTTCTCCCTGAAGCTGTTCCCACCACCACCACCATAAAACGATCACCTTGATCAAATAACTAACCCTGATCTTCCATCGCACCTGCAAAATAAGGTTTGGTCCTATTAAAACGAGTTTCGATTTTCCTTTTACCTGTTATTTCTACCTTTTTCAACGAAACATTTGGGCCCTTTACCTCGGTCACTTCATAAGGTCCGTTCCATAAACGATCTAGTTTCTTTCTTTGCTCATTATATACTAACACCAAATCTCCTTTGGCATATTTCCTTGCCTTTATAGTTTCATTAAATTTTTTACACTGTTTTTCTTTCCGCTCCTGTAAATTAGACCTTGCTTGTTACCATGCTACTTGGAGTTTCTGTTTAATTTCTCTCACTAAATCATCGTAATTATACAATGGCTGAGGCTCTCTTTGCAATATCCCTGGCAGATTTGCCCTTCTACCAAATAACAATTCATAAGGTGTATACTTGGTTGCAGTATGAGGGGTTGTGTTATATGTGAAGCTTGCAAAATTAACCCATTTATCCCAGTCAGTTTGTAACTTGTTTCCAAAACAACGCAAATATTCTACAATAACCTTATGTGATCTTTCCAAACTTCCATTGGTTTCTGGGTGGTAAACACTTGTGTGCAACTTCTTAATCTTAAGTAATTTGCAACAGTCTTGGAATACCTGACTCATAAACTGAGATCCTTGATCTGTTAAAATCTCATCAGGAATCCCATACCTAAGAATAATTTCATTCACAAATTTATCCGCCACAGTGTTTGTACTCTGATCTATCATGGGAATTACTATCAAATATTTAGTCAAATTGTCCTGACATGTTAATAAATATTTATTTCCTGAATCTGAAGTTGACAATGGACCTACAATATCCAAGTACACCTTATTCCAAGGTTGTGATTGTGTGTCTGTTATTTGTAATTCAGCTTTAGTGTTTGGAAGTGTCTGTTTGTTTAGTTGACAAGTCGAACATAGTTTTATGTAATTCTCTACATCCTTAAACATATTAGGCCAACAAGTGTACAATTTTAACCTTTCATATGTTCTTTGAATACCCTGATGCCCTCCTATAGGACATACGTGCATCTCTTTCAGTAATCTCTGCTTTCTTTCTTTAGAAATTTCTTCCTGTTTTTAGAACAGCATTAATTTCTGGAAGGGGATACCTACTAAGCGCATCTGCGTTTACATTTTTGCTACCTGATTTATGCACTATTTGAAATTCATATTCTTCCAATAACAGTCTCCATCTAAGAAGTCTCGAACTCGGATCCTTAACATTAAAAATCCATAAAAGAGGTTTATGATCTGTTACCACTGTGAAATTTCTTCCTAGTAAGTATGGACGAAAATGCTTACAAGACCATACTATAGCTAGTAACTCTTTCTCCACTGTGCTATAGTTTATTTCTGCGTCATTCAATATCCTACTTGCGAAAGCTATAGGCCTATCGCTACCAATTTTCCCTTGACTTAGAATACTCCCAATTGCATAATTACTCGCATCAGTTGTCAAAACAAAGGGTTGTGTAAAGTCTGGAAATTGCAATACTGGATATTCCAACAATTTACCCTTTAATTCCTGAAAGCTTTGTTCCTGCCTTTCCGACCATTCCCATTCTGTTCCTTTCTTTAACAAATCATTAAGCGGTTTAGCAATTTTGCTAAATGCTGGAATAAATTTTCTATAATAACCTGCCAAGCCTAAGAATGACTTTATATCTTTGGGTGTCTTAGGTTTTGGAAATTTACTTATAGCTTCAACTTTCTTCGGATCAGGATAAACACCTTCTGCAGTAACTACGTGACCTAAATACTGCAATTCGCTTTTAAGAAATTCACATTTATCTGGTTCTAATTGCATTTGATTTTCTCGCAACTTTTGAAAAACTTGTCTTAACCGAGAATTATGATCCTCCAAAGTTTCACCAAAAATAATTACATCATCTAGGTAAACCAAATATCTAATTCCAATTAATTCCATCAATATGGGGTTCATTAACCTTTGAAAAGTAGCGGGGGCTGATTTTAATCCAAAGGGCATTCTAGTAAAATGAAAGTGACCTTGGCTGGTGCTGAAGCCAGTTTTTGCTTGGTCCTCTGGTGCTAAGGGTATTTGCCAATAACCACTTGCACAATCTAAAGCCGAAAAGTAACGAGACCTTCCCAATTTATCTAGAATTTCCTGTATGTTGGGTAGAGGATAGCTATCACCTACTGTCACTTCGTTTAATTTCCTAAAGTCAATACAAATCCTCCATTTTCTAGTACCCGAAGCATCCACTTTCTTTGGAACTACCAAAATTGGAAAATTCCATGGGCTCGAACTCGGGACTATAATGTCCTGGTCTAGCATATCTTGCACTTGCTTATTTACCTCCTGTTGGTGCTGTTCTGGTATTCTGTAATTCTTTAACGTGATATATCTACCAGGTGGTAAAGATGGTGTTGGGATGTGATGTGTTATTGCCTTAGTCTCTGTAAGCCTATCCCCTGGTAACCTAAATATATCGTTATATTCCAAACAAATTTCTTTCAACTCTTCTAACCCCTCTTTTACATGTGCAACCCTTAACTTAGAAAGCAATAGTTCGCTTCTCCCTTCCTTATTCTAATTTCTTTCCCTTTTATATCAGACTTTGTCAATTGCGGAGTTACTGCCACTATTCTCTCATCTTCATTTAAATTAACTATTAAACAGCAAAACTTTCCTCCCTCACAGTTTACAATGCCTTCAGCACAAACTAAATTATCACGGACTTCCTGTTTCTTACAGTACCTTACACCTTGCTCTGATGTATTAAACTCTACTAAAACTTCACTCATCGGTTTTATTTTTATTGCCGCATGCTTCCACGGGACCCTTAATTCACCTTTGTGTGCCTCTAAAGAATCCCTTCCTAGTAGCAGGTCTAATTTTTCAGGTAGATGCGAAACTACATAAAATTTATGATTCGGCCCAAACATTACGTTGCTGAAACTTATTTCTGCGCATCCAAAAACCTTGAACCTTTCCCCAGTTATTGTTTGAAAACTAACTTCCTCTTTCTTTATTTTCTTTGACCGTAATGCTTCTTGTCTTACCAGAGAGACTGCTGACCCCGTGTCAATCAGTGCTTCTCCATAACCTTTCTTTAAATCATTACTTAATACAAAAACTACGTAAGGATTTTCCTGTACCCCATTAGTAACATTAAACTTATTTGCTAGGTTCTCTTTCACACCTATTTTGCTTGCTAGGTTCTCTTTCACACCTATTTTGCTTGCTAGGTCCTCTTTCATACCTATTTTGCTTGCTAGGTCCTCTTTCATACCTATTTTGTTTGTTAGGTCCTCTTTCATACCTATTTTGATTGCTAGGTCCTCTTTCATACCTATTTTGTTTGCTAGGTCCTCTTTCATACCTATTTTGTTTGTCAGGTTCTCTTTCACACCTGGGTTGCAACCTTTACTTTAATTTGGACTTACCACAGGTTTCACAGGTAGCCCTACTGCCTGTTTCCCCTGTGCGAGACATTCCCTCGTCTCATGTCCAACTGTACGGCATGCCATGCAATAGGCCGTCCTTCTGCATTCTTTAACAACATGCCCCTGTTTACCGCACCTAAAACACACTATAGGTGCTATCGCGTGAACCCCTGATGGTCCGCGCCTCACGTTCTCAGGCCTGCTCTTCACGCCCATGCGAGCACCCTGGAACTGGTGGGAACTGTTACTTGCCCTTGCCCTTCTTTCTCCGTAATAACCCTTAATTTTTTCGCAAGACCTTTGTGCACTTTCCTCTTCTACTGCTAATTCTATTAATTGTTTCATCGACATTTGATCGCATTTCACCCTAACTATAGTCTTAACTTGCCCATCTGCCAAACCTTGTACAAAACATGCTCTACTTAAATGCACTATTATATCTCTGCCTCCCATTTTCCTATCATAATTCCAATTATTCATTATTTTTGAAGTGGATCGTATTAAATCGGAGGTCATCTTTTCTACTCTTGCACCCCACTGAGTTACATTTTCATTGTGTGTCTGCTTGCTAGTAAACAACTTATTAGCATAATAATGTAACGTTCTGTGAACTGCATAGTGCGTTTCTAATTTTTCTTTAACATTTTCCCATGTAGCCCCCGCAGCGGGCATTTCCTTGAAGTTTAAAGTTACTTTAGCATCTCCAGTAATTCTAGCTAAAACAAATTTTAAAAATGTAGGATGATCTGCTGGAGATAAAATGCTATAAGCATTTTCCACATTGTCTATAAATTCCTGCAAATCTTTTGGATTTCCGTCAAATTTTGTTTCCAATAATTTAACTGCAGTAGCTACTGACACGAAACTATTCGTTTCTTCCACCTCATCGTCCGGTTCTGGCGGAAGTTCTACTCTACTTCTACTTGCGAAAGACATGGCAAGGGTTACTTAGCCTGATTGTCTACGATTAACACAATGCCAGATTTAACGATGGTGAGGACTTACTTGGAAAGAATGAAGGGAGTCTCGCCGTCCCTCGGGACTGTCCAGGTGTAGTTGTCACCGCGAAGAAGGATAGCTGCAGGCTTGCTGAGTAGATCTGTGTCCCCTCGAGGACCCCAGCTGACAACCAGAGCCCAGGCTTGTTGACGAGCTCGACACCAGAAGGCGGACGGGCTGCGCCGGCCTCCGGCTAGAGGAAGCAAAGACGTTCGGAGGTTCGTGGGCGCCGTCCCTCCTGAAGTACTGCAGGTCTTCCACCTCGATGAAAGATCTGCGAAGTTCTAGAAGATGAAGATGAAGGTCTGATTCAGCTCTTCAGAAGACACCCTGAATCAGGAAGAAGTTCAGTCGAAGTCGAAGAAGTGCCGTCTTCTTGATTGCTTCGCCTTGTAATCGCCTTGTAATCCCGCCGCTGCCACCAGATGTCGTGTAACGGTGTTTTGCACACACGACTATAGATTTTGGGATTGTAGGTAAGCCCCGAGCCTTAACTCGAGAACAAGGCAGCTCAGCAATTAATAAGGCACAATTCAAAGGTGAGAAGAAGTTTATTAGTAAAACTCGAAGAAATTGGTAAAGTCCTCGTTGAATACTGGCAACAGGTCTACCAGCGTTACACAGACGACGTTCAGGACATAAGTAACATCAAATAATTTCCAACGGGGTGTCTTATAGCTTTAGGGCCGTTAACTCCCCCATTGGGATAATTGCTTACGAAGCACAAAAAATAAAACAAGGTCCACACACTTTCTAGGCTGACTCATATAAGAGCGTTAAGTTATTTATGTTTTCCAGTTAAAAATAATTACAAAGTAAACATGGACGAGGGATGGTATCATATTACTTAGGGATGCTTTACGTTGGCATGTCACAGAAGTTGTATTTCTATACGACAACAATGAGCAATAAGATAATTTCTGCAAATGTTTATCTCGATTAACATGAAGGAGATAGAGGAATAAGAACTTGTAACAATAGTTAGCACAAGAGTAGAGAAAGTAATGTGGGTGTAACACACAAGATTTTTAACTATATTTTCATACCTGTAAATCGCGTAGGTAATATAACAATGTGACCTTTTAAATGAAACATATTTCGGCGTGATAAAGGAAAGTAAATAAAGTAAAGTATGGCATAATTACGTTCATTAACGAGGGTATCAAAACAGGCGTGCGAACCTTTGTTGGTGTTCAATTTTAAGACATCAATATGTTACAAATTGTATTCCTATATTTAATAAATTCCTCCACTTAAATATTTAAAAGGAGCAACATGGTGCAAGCAAAGCATTTAATGAATATAAATATTAATTTAGTTTTCCTGTATTTTATACAGAACAAAAATAAATGTTCTTTACTATTTTTTACTTTCTCTACTACGTATCATGAGTAGAGAAAGTAGGAATTTCATTGTGTCGAAACATTCGATATCGTGATTTCACCACAAATGCATGTTTTGTGGTCCCCTGAATCTAAAAAACTGTCTTTATAGAAAAATATCCATGTGTGTATCTCTGTTCGCCTATGCATAGCATAACTTAAAAATCTGATGTGTTGCACTCACATGACTTTCTCTACTCTTGTACTAACCATTCTTACAAACTCTTATTCCTATATCTTCTTCGTGTTAGTTAAAATAAACATTTGTACAAATTATCTTATTGCTTATTTCCTTGTAGGTGCAAGGAGAATATTGGAATACAGTAGGCTTTGTGCGATAGTCAAATCTTTTAAAGCTTTGAGATTCCGTTCTCTTTGTACACGTAACATATAAAAAAAAAAAAACGAACAACGATGACCCATTTCACGAAAGTTCCAAGTTTTCCGAAACTCACACACATAACAAGGTATATCTCCGAAATGGTTCACCCTACAAGAAAATTTATTGAGACATAAATTGTGTATTTTAGCAAGATCTACATTTTTTGTATGGTATAATTTGGTCTATCTCTAACGGTTTACCAGTTATGCAAAAGTCGTCCAGAGTAAATACGACTACAGGGGCTATAGCCAGAAAATTCAAGATATACATTTCATTTGTCATAAAAATATCTCAAACATATGACATTTTAATCAAAATCGTTAGAGCCATTTTCAAGAAAATCAAAATTTTCGAAAAATTTTCCATGTAAAGGGTAGTTTAGGGTGGGGCTATTTTCTTCAAAATCTTCGTGTCACATCCTTGAACGACATTAAACTTAAATACCAACTTTGGTTTTTAACCGACTTTTCGTTTTTGAGCTATGCTGTCCACAGACTGACAGACTGACAGACACACAGACACACACGGACCTTTTTCTAAAAATGCTTTTTTTTTGGATTCAGGGGGCCTCAAAACATGTATTTCCAGTGAAATCTCGACTTCGAAATTTTGGGTGGAATACAATACTTCCCCTACTTAGCAGTAGAGAAAGTAAAAACGTAACTTCGGTTAAATTCCAAACTTGGTATTTAAGTTCACATGTTCCAGGGATAAGACAGGACGATTATTTTCGTTCTCTTCAACCAATAAACGGCCAGAAGATATTCATGACAGATTCTAGATTAGCATATCGAATGAAGTGCTTGGCAAAGGGGAGAGAAAGTGCAAATATATTTTGTGGAAATATGAACATGCCTTCCCTATTCTAAGATTTGATGTTGCAAATAAATGCATCTCCAATTAAACATGTGCTGCTGCAAAGGGAATTACGAGAGCTGCAGTTGAGGAAATAGTATAGGAAAAAGAAGAGAAAGAGGAATTAAGTGAAAAATCAACAGATTTGGGTGTTTCATTTGATGGTATCTGGATGAAGAGGAGCTAAACATCTCTGTATAGGGTAGCGTCAATAGTAAGTGTTAACAGTGGCAAAATATTACACATTGCCATTAAATCCAACTGTTGCCATGAATGTGCAGTAAGAAAATCCTTAGCAAATCCAGCGGCAGTGAAGCAATGGTCTGAAAAACATAAATTAATTTGCAGCAAAAACAATGACGCACTAATATGTATTTTATTGTTGTTAATGCACGAAGAGTTGGAATATCATGTTAAAATTTAAGGAGAGTGAGGAAAACATGTTCAAAAAGTAACAAATTCAAATCATCGAAAATTTTGACCGTACCATTTATATATGCCCATAAACACAAAAAAGAGAAAGAAGGAATTTGCAGCTGAGCAAATTATCAAGCATCTAGAAATTCAAACCAATAACAAAGAATATCGTGAATATGGTTAACGCCACAAAAAGTGTATATGACAGTTTTGAGTTCTAATGATACCTCCATTTTTCTATCTCTTAGGGTTTATCGATTATACAAAAGTCACTCAGGATGAAAATTGCTTCACAGGCCACCTCCATATATATGTTAATATCGTAAACATATGTTATTCCTACCAAAATCGTTCGAAATAAAAAATAAATATTTCCATGTAATGTTCTTGAAAATTTTTGTGTTGCATTTTGGAAGACGCTAAATTTAAAATACTAACTTTGGTATTTAATTGAATATTCGCTTTTGAGTTATGCTGTTTACATATACACGGCCTTTTTTTGTATGCTAAAAGTGTTCTGTTTTGGATTCTGGGAGTCTCAAAACGGTATTTTGTCTAAATCTCGGTATCGATTTTTTGGTGCGAATGCAACACGTACTTGCCCGACTTACTAGAGTAGTCTATCCAACACATTCAATAGATAATTAAATATAGACTCTAAAAGTCTAAACCATTTACAAGAGCCAAGAATGCATCAAATTGTTCTCTTATTTTTGTTTATATTTATTATTCTTTCGCATATCTGAAATAGGGTCCTCGTATCGTTCCTGTCATGCATCTTCAAAATAAGAAGGCCGGAAAAAATAAAGATAAAGAAAGAATGATGTTAAGGAAGTTGAAGCCATCAAAATGATGGAGTAGGCTGTTAAGCTTCAAAAACACAGTTGGGCGCACTATGTCTTCCTTATTGTTCTTTCGATATTACGACAGCTTTTAGATTATGGGATTTCGGTGTTGCATCACAAAACTTCTCAAGCCATGTATTTATGTTTTGTGATATTTTATAGTTTTTTAACCTTTCTTCTGTGGTTGTTTAAGTCTTTAGCTTCCAAATGTCCTGACATAGTTCCCTTTAGAACTAATAACTCCTCGACCTCTGCACTTAATAACAGTGCGAATAAAAACAAATGTATCTGTCTTATATGTGGCAAAAATAGGACTCGGAGGTTAAGTTTTGAAGTTTCTCTGTCGCTCATATTATGGTCGGCAGAAGGTCTACGCTTCATTTCATGTAACTGCTGCTAGGCGATGCTACGTACGTTGCATATTTCTGTGACTCGATGAGCGAAAACTTTTTTTGAAACACTTGCCTCTAGTCGTGCAACGCATCAATTACAAAATATGGTACGAGAAATGTTAACTGTTTTTCCTAATTAGAAATGTATGATATTCATAACTAAAATGAGGAAAATACATCTATAAATATAACATACCTAGTAGTGATAATACAATTGTCCTAGTTGAGAAAACGATCACAACATTTAATTTCTTAGTTGCAATTCCGAACAATTTTTGGCCGACTTATATCCTGAACCATTAATGTCTTTTACATATTTTGTTAATCACACGCAAAGAAACCGAGTGCAGTTATCTTAAAATAGCACTTTTAAGATAATATATTGAAATAAAGTATCGGTATGTACATAGGTAAACATATGCAAAGTATACAAAATTGCACACAATTTATGATTTTATATGAAAACTGATAAAATACAGTTCTTGGTCCCATTATTACTATTACAGTAAAATAAATAAATTCAATATTGTGGCAAAATGACGAAATCCAATCCGGTTACTTTTCTAACACTTTTCTGTCTTCTAAACTTTTGCACAAATACGCAGTTTTCTTCTTGTCATTAAGATAGCCTTTGTGATCTCACAGCTCACAATTATTTATTTCTTGTAACCTTGTCTCAGTCCTTTCAGTGTCTTTCTTCCCTTTCTCTGTCTCTCTTAAGCACCAACTCCGACGATAGAATCACTCAACGCCCGTTAAATCTTCTTCACGACGACCATATCACTGATACACTGACAGACTCAGCAATGTCATCTGAGTTCTCTCTGTTCGTTGCCTCGCCTGCTTACATAGAGGGATGTCACACGAACCATTCTCGACTTCTACACACACGCTGGTGATGACGCAGCCAGATCTTTCTCGGAGGCTCTGGCAAAAGATCCTTTTGCTTGTGCCACTCTGATTGTTGTAAGTCACTACACACAAAGTCTTGCGAGGCAGCCTGACCTTGGGCGCCTTTGTTTGCTCGCCACCCTGGTATGTGGTGTGAAGTAGCTTAGCCCGATAGTCCCTTGTTTTGCGTCGCGCCCGACGTCGCAATACGAACATTCGTTTTAAGTGCTTAAAATGTACTTGTTATAAACTATTTGGCATACATTCTTCCCTTTCGTTAATATCTCAATTAAGGAAATGATGTGCCAAATTTTAATCCCTCTGACTTGTGTACGTAGAAGTTGTGGAGCAAATACAAAAGGAAGCTGAAAGCACTCGGGGAAAAAGTAGATAAATATTGTATAAAGTATGTAAAACTGTTGCTAGTTTTCATCAAACAGTTCAAACGCTCCGTAAAATTCGCACCGATAGTCATACTCGTTAAAATACTTCCGGCTTGCTGCGAAAGATTTAAAGAGTACAATATTAACCCTTCTAGCGAAGTCTTCTGAATCACAAGATGTAAGATTAGCTATTTTATTGTTCTAATGCTGTAAATCTTGCTTTGATGCTCATCGTTGTCCTAAGAATAACAGAAATAAATTTCATAACTCTCGTACGCTTTTACACAAAACTATCAAGAACTTCAAGATCGATCTCTATACTTCCGTAGATATATTTTCTGCCCAAAATATTTCTTTATGTTTTCTATCTGCAATATAAATTTTGTGTTAATTTTATATCATGTGTATTTAATTTAGTATTAATGTCAATTTTCAGGAGAATGAGGTTTGGAGATTTGTGAGCTGTAATGTGGAACCATTGTTTGGATCGCAATAAAATTCTTACCTAAATACAGAACACAACAAATTTCAAGTTCTTGAGCATTGTGTAAAAGGGACATAAATAGCAAGTACAGAAAATTACAGAAATGAAACACACCAACAGTATTAATTGTGTACGTGTCTCCTGTTTGATTGCAGATTAACTTGGCACTGAAGAAAACTTCTGTGTAATGGGAAGCAGTAAAATCTTGGATATTTATCCAGCTTTTTATATCCCTTATAACATTTATGGTCCTATCAGAGGACTACAAATTGCCGACACTTTTTAAACTCTTTTACGAGCAGCTTTATTTACACCGCACTATGGCAGGTATTTCAAAGCTTCAAACGACACACAAGCGGAACATCCTGCGCAGACATCTCTTTCAAGACTTGTTCGGCTGCAGCAAGGGAATATTATACGAGTTTATATAGTCTTCAGAGGAAATATTGCCACCACTGCTTGTAGGAACGTAAACAGACGTGAACTATGACTTCGTTTTATGTGTAGGGTCATAATAAATATCTTGCACACAAAGAAGCTTAATTTTTGAAGAAAGCATAAATCAGATTTAATTGAATAGTGAAGCAAATGCATTAGTACGAATGTATGTACATGACTGTCAACAATCGAAGCGGCAGAAGCAAAAGAGATTTCGAGAACGTTTGCGAGATTTCTAGCTGCATTTCTGGTACGTGTGTGTGTGTGTGTGTGTGTGTGGAACTCGAGAAAGGTCCGTGTGACATCATCCCCAGTATATAAGGAAGTTAGAGAAGAGCAGAGCAGTGAGTTTTAGAGTTGAGTTACAAAGAATACTCAAATATCACCCATTGAGCAAGATTTCATATGAAGATTGAGAGCACTGACATAAGATGTCTTCGTACCTAAACTATGCTGAACTCAGATACGACCGTCGGTTGGGATAGGGCCTTATTCCACTGAACTTCTCAATTTTAACTGTAACTGTATGTAATCTTCTGAACGGCAAAATATTTTTGTTAACTGAACTAATTAAATTGAGATTTTTACTTATGATATTT